>OZ038480.1:21391437-21413937 GCA_964036315.1 Acanthosepion esculentum
ACCATTACACAAACCCATTTTAATTCCTTAAATCTTCCTTATCCCAAATTTGTTTCAAATGTCTCTCACTTCATTACATTTCCTTCTTACACAATAATTCCAAACCTAACATACTTTTACCTGATGTTGTAAGAATTTCAGTTTAATGAGGAATGAGAGATGCCAAATTAATGTTGCATATAATAAGAGAAGAAATATAAAACAGGCTTTGTAGCCTGAAGGGACAAACAAATTGCTTAAACACTGAGTTACTTTTGCTTCCAGCGAAAGACTAAGGCAGTAGCAGAGGAAATATGGGTAATTGACGCTTACCCATTCAAGCAAACTCAAACCCTTCTTTATAACTGTACCCCCTTAACCAATAGCTCTCTTTACCTCAAAATATATACATATATATATATATATATATATATATATATATATATATATATATATATATATATGTATGTATATAGTGAGAGAGAGGGAGAAGTACAGAAGGAGAGTTTAGGTCATATATACCAAACACATGCATGTACGTAAACAAGGATGACGCTGAAAAGTTATCAGCCCAATCCACTTACCAAAGATTGACAAGTATATAAGACTGAGATTGACAGATAGATATGAAAAGTTTAGATAGATAAATAGATAGATATGAGTTCATATTTACCAACATATATAAAAAAGCATTAATTCAGTCGCATTATTATTAAAATGCAGAAAATACGTTTCTTTTTTCTTGTATTCATGTATACAGATACTGAACAATAAATGACATTGATGTGTATAATTTCACAAACACACACACACAAAACACACACCATGGAAATCCAACTTAGGTGGGGAGGACATATTTCTCATCTGAGCAATATCAGACTTCCAAAACAACTCTTCTTTGGTTAGTGTTATGGTCCAGGTTAGGACCAAAGAAGAACAATACAAACACAAGAGTAGAAATAACAAAGATATATTACACGAAATAATAATACAAGATGTGGAAGGTGTTAGTATGACTGTCAGTCTGGTTTGGAGTGAACTATTATCGGCTCGGCTCGGCTCGACTCGATTCGTCTCTCTCTCTTGAGAGGCGTAGTATACATAGTGTTAGGAAGAGTTCATTCTGTAGTTATAGGTAAGGACCCATAACAGTTAGTTTCTAAGAAGCATATCAGTTGGAAGGCCATTCTTACATTTCAAAGACAAACTCAAAGACAATCTGAAGTGATACAGCATCCCCTTTTCTTCCAGGGAAACCAAAGCATCAGAGCAACGGATCTTGAATGTTCTCCTTCTCAAAGGTTTGAGCAAGGCACACTTGAACATCAGGATCAACTGCAGGTAAATATTAAAGAATGTTGGTGAAATGTTAGTCACTCTCAATGATAGCCTTACTGGCCAATGTATCTTTGTCGCACACATTAAAACAGGTCTTGCTGTCCACATGTGAAAACATGTGGCAATTGATCCTCAACCACTCAAGCAAAATGACTCAACCACATGTTCCATCTGTCTAAAAGTTTGCAAAACACATGCTGTTTTCAGGAGACATGTGCATGTTCATAGAAGTTGAGTACCTCATTATTTTACTGAGCCCTCATTTGTTATTCATAACAAGAAAGTCTAATATATATATATATATATATATATATATATATATATATATATATACAATTGATTTTATAAATTTACAAACTTTCCCTGACTCTAAAATTTTTCCAACATTCTTTCCATTAATCCTTTTATCTGTATATTTTAAAGTTACTTTTAAACTCCTTTTTATTCCTCTTTTAATTTTGAATTAATATTCCATTATTCATGCTATAAGTTTAGTATTCAGATCTAATTTTATAAAACTTCTTCCCTTTAAGACAAATACCTTCCACCCTCCCCTGACCCCTGCCTCATGCATTTCGTCTGACTGAAACATTGAAATGGATAAATTTGACTGATTGTTTTTTTTAGCTTTCACAGTTAAATTTTATTTCTGACACAAACTCAGTCCACACCAGGGTTGATAAGACAGATGACAGACATCGTCGTCTGCCAAAATAGATTATTCCCCGTATGGGGTGATTTTGGATTTTATTGTTTATTAATTATATTGCTCTGTAATAATAAATACATTGAGCCCTTTTTGTGGATCAGTGTTAATATTTTATATTACTAGGATACACTTGGATTATATACTAACAAATTTTTTACCTTTCATATGTATATATATATATATATATATATATATATATACACACACATATTTATATATATATATATATATATATATATATATATATATATATATATGAAAATTTCTCAAAGTTAACTTTTAGAGAAGACAATATTTATAAATAAATGACAATAGGAAAACAGTAATTGCTGACGCGTTTCATCCAATGTGGACTTTTTCAAAGCAGGAAACAAAATGAATAGCATTTCCTACATTCCAGTTGCTAAGAACACTCTGTTTTTTGTTTTTATTAATTTTCTTTGTTTAATTAAATTCATTTCGTTTCTTGCTTTGAAAAAGTCTGCATTGGATGAAATGCGTCAGCAATTACTGTTTTCCTATTGTCATTTATTTATAAATATATATATATATATATATATATATATACATACATATATATATATATATATATATATATATATATACATATATATATATATATATATATATATATATATATATATATATATATATGTGTAGTGCTGAAAAGTTCTAGCACCACATTAAGTAGAATTACTAGAAAAAATAATTGATGTTTGCTTATTTGGTCAGCTGATTTGTGACCAAATTGATAATTTTTTCGCCTCTTTGTTTCACATACAAATTAAACATAAAAAACAAAATTCCTTCTCTAGATGTATTAAGTCACTTGATTAGTTAAAACCTTATAACCTTTGTTTATAAAAAACAACCAATATAAACCAATGCCTACTTGACTAAAACAATCAGAGGTAAAACATTTAATAGAGCACATTTAATACTCTCTACTCATACATTATTTCTCAATGAATTCTAGAACATAAAAGAAACACTAATTAATAATAATTAACAATAATAACAATTATTAACAATACTTTCTTTAACCACATAGTCAATA
Organism: Acanthosepion esculentum; assembly: GCA_964036315.1. NCBI lineage: Eukaryota > Metazoa > Mollusca > Cephalopoda > Sepiida > Sepiidae > Acanthosepion > Acanthosepion esculentum. The sequence continues at coordinate 21,394,521 of OZ038480.1, forward strand.
AGAAAATTAAACCTTTGAAAAAACGAAAACAAACAATAATACAAATAAAATAAAGTAAAAAAAAACAATTAAACTATTCTACAAGAATCATTTACACAATGACCACAAATTATACAAAAAAGTTAGAAAATGTTTAATACAAAGATGCATATCAACTAATGACAAAAATAAACAAATTAAACTCGTCATTTATGACAAACAACTAAAAGCTTCCAGTACAATAAACAAAACATCAAAACTCCAACAAACCAAAGTTGTCTATGAATTCCCATGCCCGCTTGGAAAATGCTTTTCTAATAACAGTTCAAATAGCATATATATTGGTTTTACAACTACAACATTGTCACATCATTTAACATGTCATTTACTTAATAATACTATATTAAATCATATATCATCAACCGAGACAATAGAAAACAAGAAATCAGACAAATCCTTACCAATAATATAATGGTGCTGTATTACATGAGCTGTAAAAACTAATAATTAAAAGTGAACATGCAAAGCATGTTATTTAAAAATGAAACCAACCACAAAAACGTCTTTGAAAATGGCTAACACTAACTGAAATTGATCAGACATAAGAAAATATATTTCAAGATATGAACCAGAAATCAAAAGAATAATCAAAAACATCTAAAAAATTAACAGGTAACTTCAGTTGTTTGAAGTATATTTGCTACCTTGAAACCCTGATATCTCTCTCCCTCTCTCTCTCTCTCTCTCTCTCTATATATATATATATATATATATATAGAGAGAGAGAGAGAGAGAAAAAAAACAACTAAAAAGTTGTAAATTTAAAAAAATATAATGTTTTTTTATGAAAGTATTTATTTATATTTTTTTATATATATGTAATTTGATATTTCAGATCGACCTCGATCTTTCATCAGAAATAACTGGTTTTAGAGGTTTGTTTACAAGTAGTGTCCGTCGCAAGACACAGACGTCATGTGATATGGAATGCAACAGTGTATTATATATATATATATATATATATATATATATATATATATATACATATATATATATATATATATATATATACATATATATATTTACATATGAAATGGAAAAACACAATTCCTTACCCTTCCTAGATATCAAGATACACTGCGTTAACAACAGTTTAAAACTTGATGTTCAAGAGAAATCAACCAACAAAAACGACCTAATAAATTTCTATTCTCATCATAACAACAAAATAAAATCCAACATAATCACTGGATTCTACCTAAGAGCACCAATAATATGCAGGCCAGATTATTTACACAAAGAGGAGAAATATATTGGAAACACTTTCCAACTTCTCCAGTACCTCAATTATTTTATATTCAATGTGAAACAAAAGCCCCATAAAATATTCCCAAACAAAAAGCAGCCCCTCCTGAGAAACCAAATGAATCAAAAAATTATATTATCCTGCCTACTAATTCTATTACATCTACAATCAAAAAGAATCTATCTAAACTCAACATAAAATTTGTTACTACTATATCCAAAACAATAAAAGACTTAGTCAATACTAAACAAAACAATAAGCTAAAACCTGAAGGAGTAATTTACTCCATGGACTGTAATGATTGTCACAAAAAATACATAGGAGAAACCTCATGGAATCTGAATAAAAGATTATATGAACACGAAAGGAACATTTTACAAAACATTACATCAAGTGCATTGGTTGCCCACCGAAATGAGACTGACCACAATTTTCACATAAAAAATGGTACTCTAATCAAAGGAGAAAATAATTCACTACAATGTAAATGTCTAGAGTGCCTTAATTGCAAGGGCATCTACAGTAAATTTGCACCCCGGCTCTTGCAACATCTCACCATTCCTGGGAGATCTTCAAATATCACAATGTGGTATACCTACTTATAACAGGGAGGGAAAGAAAAAGAAAAAGACTCAAAATAAATTCAGCTGGATAAAAAAAAAAAAAGAAAAAAAATTCTAAAATTCCCAGCAGCCCTCTGTCGTGCACATGTGTAGTCCTAGCAACATAACCAATTTAGTCTGCTGAAGTCATGAAGGACAAAACATATCACAAGTAAACATTTTTCACTTTGTCATACAATTTCCCCATCTATATATATATACAGGGTGTCCATAAAGTTTGTGTGCACTTTAAAAAATTTATAACTTCATCTGTATTTGCGATAGAAATAATCTGAAATAATCTGTAAAAAATGTTATAAAGTTTAATGTGCCTAGTTTTAAGTACAGCTAAAATAACTAATGTGATTTCAGGCATTACTGTAAATCAGTTGGCAAATGTTTTCCGTGAGCTGCAAAATCGTATTACCCTTTGTATTGCTAATGATGGAGGACATGTGGAAACTTAAATAAAATTTCAATAAAACCTTAAAAAATATAGATTTACTTCTTTCGAATCCTTTTTACAAATTATTTCTATCGCAAATACAAATAAAGTTATAAACTTTTTAAAGTGCACATGGACTTTATGGACACCCTGTATATATATATGTATTGGCTCCTGGAAAATTAATTTCAGTTGAGCTCTGTTGGTTTGAGGTGTGAGTTTGTAAACAGTGACTATTTAAGCTAATATAGCATGACTCTTTGGCAGAATTGAGTTACTGTCAGTCACTGTGTGTTTATCTAAATCTAAAAATAAACACGCTAAAATTCACCTTCATCCCTGCCGTGCGCCGATGGCTTAGTGGTAGAAGTTTCAACTGACGCCAATTATTTTTTATAGTTCTCTCTCCTGAATAGTATTTTTTCCTCATATTTTCTAATGATTAGTAATCTGTTACATCTTAGTGACTTTATTTCTGTGCTTGTGGTGAAATGATTTGTGTTTCCTCCCTCAGAGGCTGAAAAAAATATGTTGGCTAAGATAAGTTTTCCTTTCGCCTTTATTCATATTGTCCTTTTACAGATATACACTATCTAAATTTTTTACACACACACACACACACACACACACACACACACACACACACACACAGAGAGATAGATAGATAGATAGATAGAGAGATAGAAGCAAAGTTCTTCAAAGTTTTAGGTTGTATATAGGGGACCTTGTTAACTACACAAACAGTTATATTTTCTTCCTATTCATAGAATATTCTTTTTTTCTCTCTCTACATGTATATGTGTATTTATATCTTTGTATGTGTGCGTGTGTGTGTGTGCATGTGTGTGTGCATGTGTGTGTGTGTGTACATTTAAATACTACATGTGTATGTATATTTTAAATACTGCATGTGTATGTGTATTTAATTCTTTGTGTGTGTGTGTGTATGCTTAAATACTACATTTCTATGTGTATTTATATCTTTGTGCACATGTATGTGAACGTTTAAATACTAAAGTGTGTGTTCTAAGACACTCAGGGAGTTTTATTTCATCTGCTCGTTATATATTCAGTTAAAATAGTAAAAGAAGAAATTTTATGAGTGAAACGAAAAGGCAAAGTGTCATATTTATTTTTGTTGCAGCGTATGAATAAAAGGGTAAATTCTTTCCACTTCTTCTCGTTTGAGATCAAATTTCCCAAAGATTTATAAAATATCAATAAGCAAAAGATGAAAAGCAAATTTTAAAAGGCTAATTTTTTATTTCTTATTAAAAAACGAAATTAAAATTCAAAGAAATAATTTTTGCATGAAACACAAACATACCAATATAAATCTCCATATATGCTTGTACACACACATGTATGCATACATACACACAAACACACACACTATATTCATCAACATGCCCACGTGTGTCAAATGTGGCACAAGGCCGGTTTAATGTGGGCTTTCCGAGCCCGTAGGCTCGGGCAAAAATTGCCCGTAGAACCCGTATAAACAGGATCGGGGTGGTCAACCACCCCGAACGAGGCTCTGCCCTTTGGCGGAACCTCGTCCGGGTTCCTCCCCGCCCAAAGGCAGAAAGTTCCCCTCTGCCTCAGAGGCAGAGAGTTCGACCGAATAGCTGAGACGTCCAAAAAGGACTGGATCTCACACACATATATATATGCGTAGTGTTTCCAATTTTTATATTCTTAGGGGATGAGTGCTCACTGTCAGTGATATACCATTTATAGATATAGACACTGAGGACACAGGAATCAACACTGCATAGTGACTATCAATTTCAAACTTCTGTGCGATTTTCTTGGTTTGAAGATTGCAGTGAGATATGAAACTGACAGTCAACATGCAATCTTGATTCCTGTGTCCATGCTATATATATATATATATATATATATATATATATATATATATATATATATATATGAAATATATATAATTGCTGGCCACTCGTATTCGAGGATATCCATCTATTAGGGCGGCTAGTCAATCCCTATTGCAGATGCTCGCTCAGGTACATTTGTGTCTGCTCAACACCCACAGAGCTCACCTGTGATTTATACTGCAACTATGCTGAGCAGACCTTAGTTACAGTTTCTGGGAGAGAGCATGTTATTTAGTGTGATCAACAATCTGAACAAGGACAGCAGACTCAAACCCTTGGTCACGATGACTTGTAACTTCGTGCTAGCACAGATATTGACGACCCCAAAGTGTTCTGTTGACCCAATTTCACTTACAAGGCTTGGGTCAATCCATGGTATGGTTTTCAGGAACTTTCCAAAGGTGCCACATGCTGGGATTACCCTCCCCTCCAGACCTATAACACCAGGAAGTCACATTCCTGACAAACCAACAATGGTGAGTGAGATTCGAACCTGGGTGTCATGGTCAGAAAGCAAACTTCTAACCACTTGGCCATGTGCCCAATATATATATATATATATATATATATATATATATATATATATATATATATATATATGAAGAAATATACTGCTATATGTATGGGATAAAGTACTCAATATCAGAGACGGAGCAAGTGTAAATATAAAAGTGAATATTGAAGTTAACATTATGAGGCGACAGGCTGTAAAAAATAAATAAAAATAAATAAAAACAAGCAAAACAATCTAACCCAAATAAATAAATAAACAAATAAATGACTTCCGGCAAAATAACCGTCAAAATAGACTACCCACAATGCACCACTGACCTGTATATATAGATAGCCGAGAAAAAAACAACACTCGGGGCCTGACGATTGCCTCTAGCATGAAACAGCCGGTCGCCTCTAAGTGTTGACTTCAATGTTCACCTTTATATATATATGTATATACATATATATATATATATATGTATATATATATATATCTTTAGATATATATATATATTTACATATATACATATATATATATATATACTTAGTTTTATATTGATATTTTTAAGTATACATAGTTATACTGATAAGTCTATGGACTAATGGAAACTAAAGTATTAATTTTCTACAACAAAATTTTATTTTCAAGATAGTCTTCCCCTTTGCCCATGTACTTAACACCATGATTTTACATTAATCATGGAGACTGAATATTATACAGTGAAGATGTTAGATCAATAATAATGTGTCAAGCTACAAACTTGTTGATCAACTTTTGAATATATTAATAAAGAAGTAATAACAAAGAAAGAGAGAGAGAGAGAAGAGTAAGTAAAAATTATTAAAGAAAAGTTATAAAAGAAAATCATATAAAATATGGAACATAAATCCAACTGAGGGGAAACTTGGAGCATATAAAAAACAGATGAAAAGAAGGAAGATTCCAGTTGGAATTTTTTGCTCTTATCATAAATCTTGGACAACCTGCCAAATTTTGGAACTAATATCTTGGTAACTTAGTTGTTTGCTTGATGTAATCAACATCACAGAATTCTCAGCATCAGAGAATTTTCAGAAACAAAAACTAACTTCCCCCAGTTTGTTTTAGGTTATAAATTTGAGTTAACTGATAGCAAGGAATTATTTGCATTTGTAAGGTCTGGCAGTAATTTTTTTTTTTTTTTCTCAGTAAGATGTTATTGGCTCAAAAGAAGCTTCTGGAAAAATAATTTCTCTTATACAAAGTATGGAAAAGTTCAAGACATGAAAAAAAATTTTTTGTAACAATTTGTGGTATGACTCAATCTTTTTTTATCATGAAAAAGTTAAAAATAAAGAATATTTTTCTGAAACATTTTAAACAGATTTCTCCCTTTTTGCAAAATTAAATATTTTTTTTGTAAATAAAGTTGGTCACTTTAAGATATAAGAGATTGTCTGATTTGTATGTGAATGATCTGCATACCCAAAGAAGAATATATAAGATGTGCACTAAGTAGTAACAACAGTAGCAATCAGTTTCACATTAGTAAAGTTACTAAGAAACTTGTTAATACCACTGAATATACTTTAACGCAGCACAACAATTTCTCCTGCCAAGTTGGTAAGCCTTATTATCATATTTACACTTTTTACACTATATCCATTGTTCAGATTATTGCCCTCATCTTTATTTTTACTTTTTGGATTATTTCAACCAACACTGTTATATCCACTGGGCGATCCACAAAGATACATGACCCAGTGGATAAAAGTGTTGGCTGAATTAATCCAAAAAGAGACTTGAACCAAATAGTTGTAAGTTCAATACCTGGCTACAGCAGAGGGGAACAAAATCTTGAGCAAATAACTGAAATTGAGATATCTAGAAAAGGCTTAATACGTGGAACTAGAACAATCTACACCATGGACTAAATAAAAGGCTTTGTTCAAAATTCCAACATATATCACCTGAAGAAGGCCGGAGTGTACAATAGACAAAATGTGAATATGACAATAAAAATAAAGACAACAGATTGATATTTATATTTTTTTAATCATTTCACACCAAGCAAGGCAATAAAGTCACTAAGATGCAGTGTTGAGATAATAAAGGGAAAGAAATCATTGTTAAGGAGAGAGTACAATAAAATAACAGGAATTAAGAAGACAGAAGATAACAACTGATATTACATTTAAATTTTTGAAGATCAATGTTGACTGATATATTCTGTAAAATGTTCACATATTGGTTGATGACTATGAATTTTATTTTGAAATTAATACTGATCAATAGTGCTTCATCTAATACAACATAAAATCAACTCATTTAAATTATATAAAGTATATAGTTATATAATATGAGATGAATTCACTTCACTTTGAAAGTGTTGTATCAAATTATCCATAATAATGCAATCCAAATTTCCTCTTTCTCCTTGAATTCATATCTATTCCATATCTGCATAATCATCTTATGCATCAAACACACATTAATCATGGTGTGTCATTATCTACCCATAACCACTCCTTATTGGTTACTGGTTTTCGGATACCATTATCCATTAACTAGTCTCATCTGTTTCCACTCACCATAATATTATAAATTACTAAAACTTAAGAAATTTTTAGTGGCTTCCCTGATGGCCGAAATAACCCAAATGGTGATTTTCAAGGGATTAACAGGTTCTCCCAATTGGAAACGTTAGAGTAACACAATCTTCCTAACACCACTTACACTCATTTTACCTTTATGCCTCATGATACCATCTTGAAGTGGTATGTAGATCTACAGAGGAGGTATCTATACCACCAAAAATGTCTTCAGTAAGATATTTACCAAATGAAAGCAAATTCATGACAGGTTGAAAATTTTAAGAAAAGTTTATTTCATAAAATAGAAATAAAATGAATAAAATCTGACTATTTGTGAGATGAAATGTGATGCAAGAATATATTTTAAGATCCAAAGTCAGTAGCAGAACTCAGTGTAAAAGGCTTGTGAAAGCATCATACAAATTAAAGTTCTGATACAATTCTGCTTGTTTCTTCACAAAACAACAGTGTAGCTTATCTAGCAAACAATTCTTTTTTGTCAGAATCTTACATTTTTCTACCATTTTCCATTCAATACAAGGCCCAAGAATCACTCAAAGTATAGGGTTACTAAATGTGGTTGTCGTAAGGGCATACATGGAGGCAGTAAGAAGTATATAATGTGAGAATATGTGGGATTGATAAGGGTTAACTCAAATTTTAAATTTGTAGTGATCAGGGAAGCATCATTTTAGAAATCTATTCCACAATGTAACAGTTCTTAGGAAGAAGCTGTCTGAGTAGAAATTCTTCCTTACTAATGGAATACAAAGTTTATTGATAATTAGTGCAATTATTTTTCTTCATCCTTTCTTTTGCAAAAAACACAGTAAATTTTTCTTGTTTAAATATTGATTTTTTTTTTACATTTAGTGGGGAAATGAAGAAATGACTTCAGAGCTTTTTGTATCATTCCAAACCAACAGTCTGTTAAAAAACAATTGTTTTTTTTACTTGTTTCATATAAAATCATCTTCAAGACAAAGATAAAATCTAGCTTTATGAGAAGTTTAAATTTAACAAATTCTGCTTCTAAGCAAATATGAAGTTTCTAATTAAGTGATTTAAAACTTTTACATTTTTTTTCTGTTTATTTTCTACATTTTTTTATTTACATTATTCAGAGTGTTAAGGATTACTGGAAATGAAGACTGTTCAAATGTAAGAAAAATTAATTTCATTAATCACATAATCTTTATTGCAAAACAACCTTTTAATTTTGAAATGCATAATCTTTTCCATGACTGTATATGTCCTTTGCCAGGGATATATACAGTTTTGAATTCAGAATTGTGCTTCTCCTAGACTGGTTGCTAACCATGGTTATAGAGCCCTGTATGCCTTGCTATTTAATCCATAAGTGGAATGATGAAAGATGAATCCATTCCTTTTCCAAGATTATTTTGGAAAAGATGAATTTTACAAGCTTGATCCAAATTTGAACTTAGTTTGCTGATTTCTTAGTCCAAGCTGCTAACAATTAAACTACCTGTAAATCCAATTGTTATTATTAGTCATGACAAAAGTCCAGTGTAAAATCAGTTATTTTCTTCTTTGTCAAAAGAATCTTTGGTTCTAGATAAAAAATCTCTGCCAACATCTAAATGAAAGCTTCTTTCATATATAATCTAGTTGAGCATTGGTGCAATATGGTAAGTTTTATAATCTCTTAAAATAAGGTGAAAAACTCACTGCAGATCTTTATTACCAGGAATAATTGAAGAGCAAAGATTTATATACAGAATGGCCTGATTAAGTCAATAGAAAATGTGTCAATCCTAAGAATGAAAATGCAAGACAGCATGCAGTAAAATAATCTAAAATCATTAAGTTAGTGGGAGATCTACTTCCTCATTATTCCTATTCACTGGAGTTAATATCTGAAAATTATCATTTATTCAGTATACTGGGACACTTTCTGATTAGAAAAACCTTTACAAATAGGGACAAGTTCTTTTCAACATTATCAGGATTCTTTTCATCTAGAAATTTCAAATTTTTTCAACAATGAATAAAAGAATTAGTTTCATATTGTGCTTTTATCATTGCTAATAAAGATGATTATATTCGTGGCTAAAAAAAAAGTTTTGTTATATGTGAATGATATATAAGCCATCTAAAATATATGTGACATTTTCCATACAACTTAAATATTTATATCTATATCTCTATCTATGTATATATGTGTGAATATGTGTGAGTGTCTGTATATCTATGTTTATATATATCAGTGTGTTTGTGTCTACATATGTACTTGTCTGCATCTATCCATATATATTTATATACTAATTCATGTGTATATATGCATGTGAGTCTGGTAGACTCCCCTGAATTCAAAAGTCTCCACCTAGACTGGTTGCCAACCAAGGCTTAAGAGTGCAGTCTTCCCAGTTATTAACTCCTGATCTGGTGGAGCAAAAGAATTGAATCCGTTCTTTTCTAAATGTATTTATGCAAAATTGAAATTCATACCTTTCTAAGGGTATTTGTGAAAAGGCAAAATTCATACCTTCCTAAGGGTATTTGTGAAAAGGCAAAATTCATACCTTTCTAAGGGTATTTAGGCAAAAGCAAAATTCATATCTTCCTAAGGGTATTTGTGAAAAAGCAAAATTCATGCCTTTTTAAGGGTATTTGTGCAAAAGCAAAATTCATACCTTCCTAAGGGTATTTGTGAAAAAGAAAAATTCATACCTTTTTAAGGGTATTTAGGCAAAAGCAAAATTCATGCCTTCCTAAGGGTATTTGTGCAAAAAAGCTGGCTGAGACTTGAACCCTGAGCAGCATCCCGCATTCCATGCTGAAAACTCCTATACTACCTGCACATTCGATATATGTAAATATATGCACATGTATTTAAATATATATATATATTTAATCGTTTCATCCCAGACAAGGTGATAAAGCCACTAAGATGCAATGGGGTTACTGAGATTGAAAGTAAATAGGAAAACGTTTGTGAGGAGAAAGAACAATAAATGAAGAGATTTCACAAAAACATGTGATGATGACTAATGATCCATTTAAATTTGTGAAGAACCAATACTAGCAACAAACTCTGCTGTTATACAGATAGACAATGAGTTCAGTAGATTTACAAAAAAAATGCATGTAAGACAATAATATGTCTCCTCACTGGACTTATTCAACCTATACAGTGAGGCAATTCTGAGAGAATTAAAAATCATACCAGGATTCATTATAGGCAGCCACAATCTTAACAACATATGATATGCAAATGACACAGTGTTGATAGCAGACATGGAAAAAAAACTACAAAAACTCCTACAGAAGGTAGTGAAGGAAAGTGAGAAGAAGGGACTAAGCATCAATTGCAAGAAGTTAGAATACATGGTTGTTAGCAAAAGAGCCCAACATGCAAATTACAAATTGGAGATATCAAAATCCCAAAAGTACTTGAAAATCTGGGAAATGTTTTAACAGAGGGTGGAAAGGGAAATACTGAGATCTGAAAATATATTGGGATAGCCAAAGATGCATCCCAATAGCTAAGCAGAGTATCAAGAAACAAGAAAAAACTTTGTTAGTAACAAATTAATAGCTACTGAACTGTTATGTGATATCTGTCCTGTATGGCAGTGATTGCTGGACAATCTTCTAAAAGATGAAGATACTTGAAGCAACAGAAATGTATTTCTACAGGAGGATTCTGAGAATACCATGGACATGTGGGCAACAACAAAGTTTTAGAGAAAATAGAAACAAAAGGAAACTGGATAGTTAGAAAATATAGATGTCAATGTGACTAATAAAACATTTTTAGTTTGATGTGTTGATGTCTTTCATCTGTGGACCCCAAAGCGTTTACTGACCTTCGGCTGGGAGAAGACAAGAGAAAGAGTTTACAACAAGAAGACATAATAATGCAACGAAGAACAAAGGTATCCAATAGTAAATATATTTCAAAAACAAATTATAAACAAATTCAGCTAAAAATAAGAATGTAAGTATTAATCAATAAAACCACTCACAAAAAATATATGCTTGCTTTATCAGGTGGTTTGTATTTGCCATCACATTTATGATGATGTTCTTCAAAGTGTCCTTAATATTGTGGGAGTACCAGTTTGTTTCCTTCTTGATATTACACCTAATATAGTAGCCAAGGTGATTCAAATCAGAAGATCTTGGAGGTCACGTTTAGATGAAGGGGTGATATGATCATGAAAATTCTCAGTCAGTTATTCCTGGGTTACATTGGTCCATGGTGGAGGAAGTACTGTACAGCTGGAACATATACAGACACCTCTCTTATCCAGTTGAGTACCATATCTGGTACCTCAGGGAATGTGGTGGCATTAATTCCGAGGTTTTGTGGGAAGAATTGTGAATGACATGACATGGTCCTCAGTATTTGTGAAAGTCAGGACCATGTTTTGATTTTTAATAATTTAACCCCAAGCAAGGCAATAAAGCCTCACAGATGCAAGGGATTACTTAGTGTGAGATAATATCTAAAAAAGAAAAACAAGAAGAGGAATTAATAAAGCAGTAGATAACGATTGACATCGCATTTAAACTTTTGAAGAACAAAGCTGACTGGAAAGCAAGAAGCCAAAAGAAAGTTCTACAAGTGAAAAGTACAAAAGAAGTAAGTGTTAACATAGAACTTACAGTTGCATTGGGCAATTTTAAATATAAAATGATGAGACCTAGCTATCACTCAAGTATTGTGCTTAAATTTGTAAAGGTACCAAAGAGGAAAGCTCATCAGAACAATTATTACGAAAATATAGAAAGTTGCATTATGACAATGGGAAAGTGAGTTAAGACAAGATGCCAGGTCAACACTGACAACAACGCAGATTATTCTTTAATGTTGGTCACCATGAATACGTTTGTGGCATCTGTGTGGAGATATGTCTCATTTATCCTGTTCGCCTGACGCCTTTAAAAAAGCTTCCTATCCCCGAGACACTATGGTTGGTTTCCTTTTCTTTTCCTGTATCAGACTGGAAGCTGACGTGTTAATGTTGCTAATATGTCTGAAATTTGATCCCTGTCATGTAACATTAAATTAACTCATCTTCTATTTAAAGCCCTCTAAAGATGTGTTCCCAAATACCTGAAACATCATGCGTATATTCTGAGATAAAAATCTGACACTTAATAAAAGTTTCTTTCTCATTGTTTCTAAATGAAAGAGAGGTTGGTTACAAAATCATTATAATTAAAAAATATAAAAGAAAAAATTGTTTCTCATATGTTTGCTGCAAAAAAAAAGAAAAAAAAAAGACTTGTTCTCAAATATCTGGAGCATCCTGTATATATACAGATGTTGGGTTACCAAATATATTCTAGGGCAACCTTGGTAGTATCTGCCGTTGGAAAAGATAATAACTCAAACATTTAAAAAATAAAGTTGGAAGACTATAAATGAAGTTTTTATTTTCTAGAAAGAAAAAATGCTAACAAAGTCTAGAAATATATTACATGCTTTCTCTCTGACTCTGAAAAAGAAAATCAGTGAATTTTACAAGAGGCTGTCTTTACTCACAAGTCTAGCATATCATGTTGCAAAAGGCTGTGTCAACCCATGAGTCAGGGATACGTCTTGTCTGTCTGATGTCCACCAAAGATCTTTTCTCCTGTAAAGACAGGGTTCTGTTGATTGGCTGCTTATATTCACATGACCAGTGTGTACTAATTGAGGAAGTTATCCAATACAAAGATAAAAATCCGAGTTATGATAAAAGTTGCTTTCTGGTTGCTTCTTAATTAAATACAGTTTTGTTTTTTAAAAAAAACAATACAATTAAAACATATAAAAAGAAAATGCTTCCCACATGATTGTTCTCCACCCCACCACAAAAAAGCAAAAATAAAAAAATAAAGATAAGCCCTGCAATATATCAAAATAGGTTTTCATCTCTTAATGATGGCTTGTACATTTTCATGCCCCCAAAACAAAGCAGCTGTCATTTAACCATCATGGAGAAGCTTTTCTACTTGCCATAAGCATGGCTGATACTAGACTCCTGGAGAGCAACACATTGAACCTTCTTGTTCTCACGTTTTCAACTAACTTGAAGTGGAATAACTATATCAAATCAATAGCTGCATCTACTGCAAGGAAAGTTGGGTCACTGTGTCATGCCAGAACATTTTTTTTTTGTCAGAATCCATATTGCACATTTGCAAATTTACCATTCATACATGCATTGACGACTGTTGTTATATCTGGTTTGGTGCTCCTGCTATACATCTTGAGATTCTTGACAAAAATCCAAAGAAGGATCTGTAATGTGATTGATCCTGATTAGTCATCTCGACTTCAGTCGCTTTCTCACTGACCTGACATGGCTTCCCTCTGTCTTTTCTACAAATATTTTCATGGCAACTGCTCTGATGAACATTTTTCCCAGGTCCCACAACTATATGGATTTAAACATGCTACTAGATTGGCATATAAAACCCACACTTTTACTGTTGAAATAGCTAAATGCAACCACCACTTCTATGCCAACTGCTTCTTTTCTCACATTTCCCACCTGTGGAACTCTCTTCCATTTACTCACTTCCATGATAACTATAATCTTCAAAGATTTAAGCGCAATATTCTGTCTTCTTCAATCCCCTTCATCTTTTTCCTTTCCTCAGTCCTCCCTATTCCTAGTCTTCTCTTTCACATTCACTCTCTGTAACTCCCTGCATACTAGTGGCATTGCCACCTTGCTTGGGGTGAAACGACTAAAAAAAAATTGTTATTTTGATATTTTACATGTTAACATTCTATAACCTCCATCAATCTTTCAACCATTCATTTTATTAACTTTTTTACTCTTTCAAAGTTAACATTACTTCCAGCAGTTTTAATTGATTCCTGAGATCTTGTTTGAAAACAATTTTCCAGCCTCATATTTATATCTTTTAATGAAAAGTTTGCTTGTTAAAGAAAAAGGCACTGTTAAAAATACAGTGTAAACGGGATATAAGAGACCCGGATATAAGATAAACTCGGATATAAGAGAGATTTTCTCTGGTCCCAAATTAGAGCCTGTGTTAATGTATAAGAGAAAGCCGGACATAAGAGACTTCTTCTCTGGTACCGACGACTCTCTTATATTCGGGTTACACTGTATACAAAAGGACAATTAAAAAGTATAAGAATAAAACAAACCAAACACAAAAGAAAACCATAATCAAGCTCTGCTGGTCTCTCAAAATAGCCTTTGCTTCCGTTGCTTTGAGGTTAAGATATTTGATATAAGAAACAAAAGTAGAACACTGCAGTCTGGTCTTGTTCTTGATGGGACCAAAAGTATTTGTTTGTTTAGACATTCTTAAGTGCTTTTTAGGCTGTATAACCTGGCTCCTTTTCTCAGAAATTAAAGACAAGCATTAGAGACATTGCTTCCCCAAGGTCTGGCCAGAGTCCAGGTTTTATGGCTGCTTTCATGTAATGACCAACACTTTGCATGTCCGGAGTATCAGCATACATCATTCATCAATTATGCAATGGCCAGTCATCTGTTGGTAACAGATTGCTTCAAAATTATTTTTGATAGTTCACTCACATGCAGTAAACTGATCATAACTTGGCAAGGGTTCAAGAAAGGATATTATGTTTAGGGTTACTAGTAGTTCAGCCATGACAAACGTTATTGACCATTCAGCATGGATCTGATCCATGAGAAATGGATTGTTTGTTTATTGCGATGTGATCTTTTGTCTGTGTCTAAGAATGTCATTCATAAATATGAAATGAATGATTTGTTTTCCCCTTTGATAGTAAAGGGGTTCATTTTTAATATGAATCTTTACTTATGAATTTAAACAAACTGACTCAATATATTCTATGGAATATAAATATTCTTATCAGAGGAAAAGTAGATCAATAAGTTCATAGCCTGGAGCAATTAACTGTTAAATTTACAGCTGGAATAAAGTCAATATGATTTTTCTAGAAACATTGTATTGTGCACTGATGGGGTGGTTGGAGGACGGTTTATCTGGTAATATAAATGTGACACTCGCTTACTGGATTAAAGCATTGGCAAATGAATTTTGGTGATAAAGTAAGTTCAATCCCTGGGTCAGACAGTACAGATTTAGACTCAGTGGAAACTGGATGAGCAATAACTGAGCAGTACTAAATCAGAACAAAGTAATTTATCCTTTGACATGGACAATAGAAAAACAACCATCTACTCATCATGGATTAACAAGAGTTCAATTTGAAATTCTCTGAAGGTCACACACATCGCCAAACACTTGAATGTTATAAACATGCCTATGGTAGCAGGGAAGAATGAATGAAACAACAGTGCTGCCAAGTGAGGAGAAAGGAAAAGAAGACAAGAATTAATAATATAAAATTCTTTTCTACTGCCAGTATAGCAGATGTGAGCTGGTGTGTCTCTAAATGTAGCTGAGGGAGGCGGTTTTGAAGAAAGGGTAGTGGTAGTAGGTTGCTTGTTGAATCATTTGACTGAAATCATGGCGGTGATGTTGAGAGAGGCCTGGAGTGGATTAGTGAAGCTTTCACTCTTTACCATGAATCTAACTTTGCTGATACAGAGGATGGAAGCAAAATGTCTATGTGAGCATGGTATAGGTATTTGAAGGAGAGTGGGTTTCAAGTAGATATGTGTGTTTGTTCTTTTGACTGAAGTCACAGTGGTGAGATTGAGAGCCTGCCAGGCATTAACAGTTAGCCCATTTTCTTGTTTCTGTGTTAGTCGTTTATGAGGAGCGTTCTCAAAAGCAAATCTTGTGGCTCCTTTGCTCATCTTTTTTCTTTGGTGGCAACATTCAAGATTGGTTTCTTTTGTTTCATTTTAGATTTTTGAGGGGATTTGTTTTGTGGGCTGGGATGTAATGATTGGAGACCCCCATACTCTTGTGCAGAGGATGACTTTTTTATTTGAAATTTTGCTTTCTTAGAGTTCATATCTGGCTGACATGTAGAGTGAATCAGAAAGAGACCTAATTCGGGGCAGAGTATAACATGAAGATTGATTGATTTGTTTGTTTAATGACACATCAATTCCTTATGGGTTATTTCATGCTGAAATTTAATTTTCCAGGGAGCTTAATAGTAAATTATTAGTAATAAAAATATATGTTATTCTGCTTTCACAATCGAATACATGGTAGATGATACTCAGCTTTTGTGTATATACATTTTTTGTGTGGACATAATTACTAGAGGCTGTGGTGTATGTGTTTCATGTTGTAGTTATATTTTGGAATATGGATTGATTTAAGAAATTGTAGGATATTATATGGATTAATGTCACAAGAAAATTCTTTCATGTTTGTTGTTTGGTTGATTTTGTTTAGCATATCAACCTCTATGAGTTATTTAATGCTGAAATGTAAATATTTTGCATCTTTATGTCTTCAACTACAGATTAAATGTATTGTTGGTAATTTTACTATCAATGGATATTGTTATTTTTTTTATAGAAAAATGTATTGCTGATATTTTAAATATAAAAATGCAATTTTATACTTTCATAGTGTCTTTTGTTTAAGGGTTTGCCATTTGCCCATAGCTGGAACCCTAACAGGTGCTACCATCTTGAAACTGATAACAACAGCAATTAAGAATGTGGTTCCTTGCTCCTCAAAACCAGCATTCTCTCGATCAGAGGCTTTGATGCCTGATGTAGTTTATCATCATACCCAGGAATAATAACATGAAGAAGGTGTAGAATAATGGTTAACTTGCAAGTGGTCTGACACACAGGTAGACTGGTGTAGTTACTTCAAGTTGGAAAACAGACTGATTTAATGGAGAGATATATGGGTGAATAGAGTCCACTCATGCAAATGTGTTGGGCAGGTCCACTCTAGTAAAGTGGACTAACCCACCTGCTGTATTAGGTACTATAAATGAGGTAGATTAGTTGGCCTGCCTTTACAAGGAGACACAAGGAGGCAGTCATGTTAGAAGGTAAATCATTTGACTTCTACAGTAAGAAAACACAAAAGCAGTGTCATTTGCGATAATAACAACAAAGATGCAAACACACCTCATTCCAGAAATTCAAACAGGATTTGTTGTATAGAATGAATGCTTTTGATTAATTAGGCCCTGAATTTATTGAGGTTGCTATGTGGACATTATTCTTTAAGTAAATATTTGTAGCTCAAATTATTAAAAAGAATGTTTTGAATTGAAATGGTATTTGATACAAAGTAGTCATTTTTTGGTTGGTAGTTCCATTCTTAAATCACTAATGGGGGACCATAGTTTTCATGTTCCATTGACATCTAACTAAGATTCCTCATATACACATTCTCAAGAATAACTTTTGCCATTATGAAGACAGAATTTTGCATCTTTCTGGTTTCAAAAAACAGATGCAGTCCAATGGTATTAAATCCTGTCCATAGACCCTGTCTACCAAAGCTATATTACCTCTTGATCTAAGTACATATCTACAGATGGGGGAAGACAAAAGTAGCCAATGTTTTTAATTTTTAGCAATTCCGTTTATATCTCCTAGTCGCCTTATCTGGATCAATTCACTTATTTTGACATTGGGATAAAGATTTAATTTTTGAATTAAAGAGATGGTGAATTTGTGTTCGCCATCAGTCAATATTTTATTTCCCACTCTCTCACTCATCTCATTTTTGACCTTGGTTAGACATCCATCACAAATATGCTCCATAATTCATGATCTTCCATAGATTTTGGTAGCTGGTCTATTCTCAGACTTGTTTCCTCCGCAGTGTAAACTTGTCAATAATTCCCTGCTTTCCATAGCGCATTCTTTCTGCAATGGTGGTTCTTATTTTTAATAGATGATCATAGAGGTTTGCATTGGTGGATGTGGTGATACCATTTGATATTTTGTGCATAACAATAAAACAATTCAAATAAATATGAGTTTGTCATACTGATATAATTTCAGTTTATGAAACTATTTAAAAGTTATAATATTTAGAAAATTAAAATAATTTCTTTATAAAAATTTTAAAGATTTAAACTTCTGAACTAAAATCAAATTTATTATCTACTTGAAACACAATGATGCAAGTTAAGACATTAATTTCCTTGCTTTACTTCCTGCAAAGTCAAAATGTGTGAGTGTCATATTGATCATTTCAGTTTATGAAACTATTTAGACGTTATAACATCTAAAAATTAAAATCATTTGTTTATAACAGCTTGAGGGGCTGCAGTCATTATTAATGTAAAGGATAATACATCCCAACCAATAATTCACATGAAAGACAAATTTAGAAATTGTTTAAAAAGAATGCTTTGGTTTGGTTTGTTTTATTTTACGACATATTAAAACCTCAATGAGTCATGTAATGCCGACAATATTTTTTTTTTTCCTGGTAATAATTTTGCTTTGTCAAAAATCTATTTCTGTTAATATTTTTTTCCTCAAAAATGGATAGCTGGTAATATTATTTTTTCAAAAATGTATAGCTGGTAATATTATTTTTTTCAAAAACGTATTATCAGAGACCTTGCTGTTGGACATAGTCTATCGTCTTGCCCAGGACGTGGATGTAGTTTATTGTCATACCCAGGACGTTTAAAAAGAATGAATACAAACCATTATTTGTATCAGTTTTATGGTTAAGAATGCATAGATATCCCATAAATCTGAAATTACTAAAATCAAGAATGAAAGTGTCATTTGAGAATGAACATATGCAGTTGCCTTTAATTTTCCTTTTGCTTTTGGAGATGAAAAGATATTAAGAAGGAAAATGTTTTTTAAATAATTGCTAAATGACAAAGAAAACCAAATAAATTAGATGTGAGCAGAGGAAATTGCATTGGACTTATAAATTGAATTATTACATGCAAATAGGAAAAAAATGTTTAGGGGTCAGTAAAGCATATAAAACACTCACTAGGGCAAATGACATAACTAAGGGCAAAATGAAATATTAATTATCACTTTATAAGTATCTGTAAGACATAGAAGTGAAGCAACTACAAAGAAATCAAAATAAAGAGCAATAAATAGATTATATTGCTTAATAAATATTTATAGATTTTGATGTGTGTGCATGTCAGATTATCATCTAAGCTAGTCCTGAAATGCAAAGCACTTATTCATATATATTCATATATACAGGGTGCGATGGAGAAATTTGTCATTTAAACGACACAAAAATGAAAATA
>OZ038480.1:21418937-21548937 GCA_964036315.1 Acanthosepion esculentum
CAAATGCTGATAAGTTAGCAACTGTCACAAAACACTGTCTGGGATCTCCAATTAGGTTCCCCAACCTGGTTGGGTGGTTTGGAGTTAGTGTGTGTGTGTGTGTGTGTGCATGTGTGTGTGTATAAAAGAAATGACAAGAGAAATATCTTTTCTGCCAAGCCATTTTATTCCTTAAGGAATTTATCAATGTAAATATAGAAATTTTATTTAGGCACCTGTATTTATGCAGGGTCATTCAATAAATCAGTTGAATTTTTCAGTATAAGGACTTCTAATACAGATAGAAGCTTACTCTTTTTATTTTTATTTTTTTGTTTTACTTCTTTTTCACATGGATTTAATTTCTTTTGCAGATTAAAAAAAAACTTAGAGAGTTTTGGCGATTAACAAAGATGGCCGACCAAGAAGCATGCTCCAGGATTGAACAGCGGTCAGTTATCAAGTTTTTGGTTACTGAAGGGTGCAAACCAGTTGAAATTCCTAGGAGAATGTCAACTGTGTATGGTGCCACATGTTTCAGCCAAAAAAATGTCTACAAGTGGGCTAAATTGTTTAAAGAAGGACGGAGCAGTGTTGAGGATGAAGACAGGCCTGGGAGGCCTACAGAAGTGAGGTCTCCTGAGGTGATCGAATCAGTCAATGACCTCATTCAGTCTGACAGAAGGGTGACAGTGGATGACATTGCAAGGACTTTGAGCTTATCTGTTGGGACAAATGCAGGGGTCATCAGTCAGAAGTCATCTTGCATCATGACAATGCAAGGCCTCACACAGCAGCCCAAACGGTGAAGACCATCAACGAGCTGGGCTGGGAACTGCTCCCTCATCCCCCTTACAGCCCAGACCTTGCCCCTTCAGACTTTCACCTGTTTGGTCCCTTGAAAGCATTCACGAGAGGCACAAAGTTTAAAAGTGACGATGAAGTCAAAAGTATTGTGAGCGATTTTTACGCTGAGGGAATACGGAAGCTTGTGCACAGATGGGAAAAATGTGTGACAGTGCTGGGAGACTACGTTGAAAAAGTAAGCTTCTATCTGTATTAGAAGTCCTTATACTGAAAAATTCACCTTATTTATTGAATGACCTTTGTATATTTATTTATTTAGATCTGAATTTTGCATACACACACATATATAAAAGAAAGATTGTATTTTGTGAGAAATAGGTGAAACTAGTATGTTTCTGGAGGATAACACTTTTAACACAAACAGTCTTTTTAAGTACGCAATATTAAGAAATGTAGCATTAATAATAAATAAATAAATAAAATAAAAGTTTCAAACTTATCTTTCTGACTCTGAGCTTCAAGGAACTGGTCATCAGGGCTTAGATATAAGTCCTAAAAGATATTATTTAAAATTCTCTAAAATGATATTAATTTTGGTGTCAAGTTAGTCTAAATGTGTTTTTAATTTCTATATATAAAACAGAGGATGTCTGTGTGTCTTTCTGTGTGATACCTTTTCACTCAAGATCCATCCAACCGATTTTGACCAAACTTGGCATATACATTCTACAATGTAAGAGATAGGTTCTTAGTGTAAAAAATCAATAATCAAAAATTGATAAATTCAACTTTTTTCATCTGATTTCGTTCAAACTCGGTATGTAGGTTACTTACATCATGACAAGCTCAAAAATACCTCATTTTTATTTCTACATTATTGTGTTTAGTGAAAAAACACAAAAACCAAAAATCAATTTCAACACAAGTCGATTTTAACAGAAATTTTAAACTAAAAACTCCCTCAGTTTTCAAGCAATCTAATACAAACTTCACTCAATTGTAGCTAGCAATAAGTTGATTGTTTAACAGTTATTTAACTTAATCCAAGTATATAGTGAAAACCCATGCAAATAGCAAAAAATGACGATTTTTATGGTTTCTTTCTTATTTTTCATTGATTTTTCAACCAATTTTCATTAAACTTAACGATTGCTTTATAAATGTATCCTCTGGTAACACACTAACAAATTGAATTTCAAAAACTCCAAAATAATTGTGGTCTGAAGTGGGTCTTCATGTTACCTGTTTTGCCCCTTCATGTCCTCAGCTAACTTTGATTGAATAAATACAGACTACTTCTGTTACATCAATAACTGCATTAATTCATAATGTTTTTTAATGAAAATACTTTAAACTAATTGTAGAAGATAGACTCTGTTACATCTAAACATGATGCTGTCTTTGCTCCATTCTAATTGAATGCTTTTTCTGATCGATCATTTGAATATGTATTATTGTAAATTTATAAATTTAAACATTTTATCTTAATTGCTTACTATCTCTCTCTCTCTTTCTCTCTCTCTCTCTCTCTATATATATATATATATATATGTGTAAGTGTGTGTGTGTGTGTGTGTGCATTAGGTGTATGCAAATATTTCCAAATATTTTATTAAAAACAAGTTTACACTGAATATTTAGTGTCTAGTTTTTAAACAAGAGGTCACTGGGAATATTTACACAAACCTAAATTGTATTTATATCAATAGAGTGTAGTCAAAAACCCATTTGATATTTTAATTGAATATTTATTGGCTAAAATATCAACTCACCTAAAACTATCTTTATGCATCAATTATTTTAGTAAATAAATACACATGCAGCCACACATGTTTATATATAAACTCTATTTTAAAAACATATATTTGCATTTCATCTCTAAAAGACATGTGTTTACATCAGATCTTATGCAAGTCAATGCTTTCACAATAACATTAGTATTAACCAACTGTAGTAACAAAATATAGTAAAATTTTCAGGATAGAATTATATTTATATGGGCCATGTATCATGTAATTTCAGCTTTTAATATCTGTCCTTAAAAAATTTGTTAGGCTTTATTAGGCAAAACAAAGTACAAAATATACTTATATTTACAAACAAATCAAAAAGATATGGGTCACATTAAATATATTTAATTATTGAATATATATCTGAATAACAGTTTTTTTTCTCACACTTTTCACATGTGGAACTCCCTTCCATTTATTTGCCTCCCTGATAACTACAGTCTTCAAAAATTTAAATGTCATGTCAATTGCTATTTTCTGTCTTCTTGAATTCTGTTCGTTTTTTTCCATTCCTCAGTCTTTCAGTCTTCATTTTCACTCCCAGTAACCCTCTCTGCATTAGTGACATTCCTGCCTTGCTTGGAGGTGAAATATTTTAAACAAAAATATTATTTTAATATTTTACATGTTAATATGAACTCCTTGACATTCTATAACCTTCATTAGTCCTTCAACCATTCATTTTATTAACTTTACTACTTTTTCAACTTTAACATTCCTTGCAGTAGTTCTAATTGTTTCCTGGGATCTGCTTGTTGAAAACAATTTTCCATCCTCATTATTTATTTGAGAATATGAGAAAAAATACTATTACTTAGAGAGAACAATAAAAGAACAATAATTAAGAAGATAGAAATTAATGATTGACATTGCATTTAAATTTTTGAGGATCAAAGTTAATTAGAAAGCAAGTGAGTTCCACAAGCAAGAAGTGTGCTAGAAGAAACAGTTGACATAGAACTTATGGTTTCATCTAGCCATTTCAGCTATAAATGATGTGACCTTACCCCCCAACCTAGTACATCACTTAAATTCATAAAGTCCATAAAGGAAGGTAATATTTATTTTGTTTTAATACAAAAGTGTTGATAGGAGAAGGTTGTTCTTCAGTCTGTCTTACCTTAAATTTAGTTTGTCATGATTACTGATCCAAACATACCACAGTATTCCTTAAGGCAAAACACCACATTCTTACCATTCTTACTAGAACATCCATCTCTATTGATTTGGTTTGGTTTATTTTGTTTTATAGCATATCAACCTCAGTGGGTTATTTAATGCTGACAAATTTTTTATTGCTGGTAATATGTTTTTCTTCAAAAATCTATTTCTGGGAATATTTTTCCTTGAAGAAATCTATAGCTGGTCATATTTTTTTCAAAGAATGTATAACTGTTTGTATTGCTGGTATTTTTTTTTTTAAAGTATTGCTGATAATAATTTTTCCTTAAAAAATTATTGCTGCTAATAATTTTTTTATTACAAATATTTCTGGTATTAAAACCTATTTTTACACAAGTTTGGGTGTTAACTATTTGCCCATAGCTGGGACCCTAACAGGTGCTACCACCTCGGGCCAGGGTTGACCTGGGAATGCCAGCAATTAAGAGGTGGTTCCATGCTCCTCAAAACCTCCTGATCAGAGGCCTTGCTGCTGGACATAGTTTATCGTCTTACCCAAAATGCGGATGTAGTTTATCGTCTTACCTAAGATGTCAAAGTCTCTATGTACTCTTAACTAGTTCCCATATGTACAATTTGTCTGGTTGTGGGGGGGGGAGAATAAAATAACAACATTTGAAAATGATTACCATGAAAGTATTTATAGAAAAGGCACAAGGAAGCTACATTATGGTGGTGGGAAATTGACTGAAGCTAGGATGTCAGACCAGGACCAAGAACATTGCAGATTCTTCTTTGGAGTATCAGATATCTAATCCTATTATTCTCGGCTTTTGTTTTCAATTTCATTTTGGCTGTTTTGTGATCTTTCTGTAATTTCTTTGGCAACATTGTTTTCCCATCGCTCGTTAATTTTATAATAACAGGTTTCTTGTTTGAGGTTATGTAGTTTCCATGGCTCATGAAAATCTATATATATTGGAAAATAAAAAAATATATTTATACTTAATTATGGTAAGAAGAAAAGCCCTCAAATTGAATAATAAATTTGCATAATAAAATATGATAGGAAATGGGAAAATTTCATGATTTATCTCAATGAGAAAATATTTACCTGAGAATGAAACAAAATATAGATTTCATCTTTACAATAGTAAATATGAACAAAATCTTTAATAGATACATTTATATAAAGATAAAAGAAAAAAAAATATAACAAGCTACACATAGCAGAATCAAACAGAGCTCAATACTTTATGGAATAGTCTTTGCTTATAATGACAATCTCCAGTTGCTCAAACCAGAAACTCAAAATGACAGAGATGTGGCTCTACAGAGGGATGCTGAGAATATCATGAACTGAACATGTGACAAATGGGGAATTTTTAACATAGATGGGAAATGGGAAGATGTACAATCAGGAAGAGAGATGGAATGTCTTGGACATATTACAAGTAAAGAGGGCTTGGAAAATTTAACACTCACAGGACATAGTGAAGAGACAAAAGAAGTGTAAAGAGAAACAATGAGACACCTACCTAATAAATGTCTGTGAATATATGAACAAAGAGGGAGGGTAAAGTCAAATGCATGCTAAGAGCATGAAGCT
Source organism: Acanthosepion esculentum (assembly GCA_964036315.1). NCBI lineage: Eukaryota > Metazoa > Mollusca > Cephalopoda > Sepiida > Sepiidae > Acanthosepion > Acanthosepion esculentum. Next base: position 21,424,245 of record OZ038480.1, read on the forward strand.
ATGGAGATGATTGCCTATGTCCTGAAAGAAGATTAGTTTACTCCTTTCTGGCCTAGAGACTGAATATTTCTGTATTATTTTGATTAAGATTAATGTCCTCATCATGGTTGCAATAATCATGTTTTGGCTGTTTTGTCCTTTTGTCATCTTCAGGTGTTTGTTGATCTGGGAAGCCATCAGGGATGTTTGAATGAATGCCTAAATTTTCCTTATAAGGAAACAGCTAATGTTACCCTTACCATTGTATATGAAATAGACTGAAAAATTCATAGACTGACGATGAAAGAGTGATACCAGATCTGGGAAATCTTGCATATATTAATTTCTTATTAATACTGTATTGTTTCTTTCCAGGTAAATTAGCATCTGATTGTTCAAAAAATACTTCAAAAGTAAATAGTAGTGACTTCTCTTGAAAATGGACAAAATTTGACATTGTCATTTTATCAAGTACTTTTAGAAAAAGACTTTAGGTCTCAAAGACATTAATGTTGACAAAATCCCCACATTAGGGGATAACACTTCCAGCTTTATCAACAGTGCAATAGAGGGCAGCTGAATTTAGGAGGGGAAGTTCGAAGATGACTCAAAGACCAGTAACTGTCACCAATGAGGAAAACATTGATCATGTTCACCACATGGTGATGGATGACAGGTGATTGACTATAAATCAAATATCCAATGCTATTTGCATATCCCATGAGAGAATTGAGAATATTATATACAATGAACTTGACATGACAAAGGTTTCTGCTTATTGGATGCCATGTCTTCTAACACCTGATAAAAATCACACCAGGTTGATCCCATTATAGGAAAATCTGACATTGTTTGGGGCAGATCCAGCTGATTTCCATGGATGTCTCTTAATCCAGGATAAATGTTGGATTAATCACTTTGAAACAATCCATTCAGTTGAAACGCCCTTCCTCACCTGCTCCAAAGAAGAACATGGTCATTTCATCTGCAGGGAACATGATAACCTCTGTTTTTAAGGAAGCATAAGTCATTGTGCTTATTCAAAGAAGACTACACTATCAATGGAGAGTCATGCCAACTTCATGAAGTAGTTACAAAAGGCTGAGAAGTCCAAATGCCCAGGAAAACTGATTAAAAGTGTCTTTTGTCTTCAGGACAATGCTCCAGCACACATTCTTGGTTTCAGTGGTTGCTGGGCATGTTTGTGTATCATTGAATTGGTTAATCAGCTCACTATTTTCATGATTTGATCCCACCTGACTATCATCTGTTCCCCAACATGAAAATAACACTTAGCCAGGAACCAGTATCACAGTGATGATGACGTCATATCTGCTGTTGATGACTTTTTGACCAATGGGATAAAAGCTTCTTCACCAGTGGTATCCAAGTACTGCAACACTGATGTAAGAAGTGTGTGGACTGCATGGAGGACTATGTTGAAAAATAAACCTCATTTGACGATATTCCATGAGAGTATGTTGGTCAGCCTATGAATTTTTCTGCTAATCCTCGTATGTATATGTGTGGGCTTGAACATATATGAATTCTTGTCATCTATGCAATTTTATGTGCATATTTAATTTGTTTTCTGCATATGTGTGCATATATGCATAAGAGCACAATTAAGTTAATCAATTATTGTTTCTGTTTGAATATAAACACAGAGAAGTGTAATAAGAACTTAAGTGTTCATATATATATTAATGCATATATCTATGCATATTTAAATATGAATGTATGTAGCCTTGAAGTTATATATAATTGTAACAATATATATATATATATATATATATATATATATATATATATATATATATATATATATATATATATATATATATAAGTGGAAACAGTGAAAAGTGGGGACAAGATGGCATTGTATTTAATCAATTCCTCTTCCCCCTGTAGGTAAAGAAATCTTTACTTTATGAACTCAAGGAATGTTGAACCTCCAAGGCATGAATTTATGACCTCAGAAAGTAAAAAAAAAACAAATAAAGCATTTTTACTCAAGCATGAATCAAGCAAACCAACAAATGCAGGAGAATCCATTAATTAACTCGATTTAATGGGTGCATGTATCTTCTAATGGGTTTTCTGGTTTCAAGGAATCTGGGAAATATCACACAATGTTTTCATTTTTTACGTTTAATTAAAAGATGCATGGATTTTACAAGTATGTGAAATATCCATAATGAATATATATGATGAAATAATTTGTTTTACATTCCATCATTTTCCTATGTTTTGAATTTGCGGAGGAATTATCTCAGTATGACTCGTGTCATTTTCATAATGTGAGCCATATTTTTATTTGTTTCCAAAATAGATAACAAAAATAGTTAGGAATAAAATTTTTTGGTAATAAAAAGTATGTGTCAATAAAAATTACTGGGAAAAAAATTTAAATACTTTGCCAGAAAAATAATTGATAATGAAAAAATACTTTGCAATAAAAATACTCAACAATAAAAAATATTTTGCAATAAAATTATTTAACTATAAAAATAATTTGCAATAAACAATACTTGGCAATGAAAAATAGTTTGCAATAAAACTATTTGGTAATAAAAATACTTTGCAATAAAAATAATTGGTAATAAAAACACTTTCTCATAAAAAAAATTGACCAAAAGAAATACTTGGCAATAATAAATATTTGGCAATAAAAATACTTGGCAATGAAAATACTTGGTAATAAAAAAAATAATTGCCAACAAATTTCTTCTTCTATGGGCCATGTCCCTTCAGGACATGTACGATCATGGCTCCCCACAATTTCTTGTCCTATGTAGCTCTTAATAAAATTTATCTTTTTGCTATCTCTCCTAATACCTGTTCTGCCAGCCATTTGCTTAAGTTTGTTTATTAGGTTAATTGCTGCTTTTTCTGGCTCTCTTGTCTTCAGTCTGTCCTGTGAGCATCACACTTGCTAAGCCCTTTTTCCTCATTACGTATCTGATAAATTTTAACTGTCTCTATCTGATTCTATGTGTAAATGCCTTTTTGCTTTTATTTTCTGCAAAACTTGCTTGTTGCTCACATGTTCAGTCTATGATATTCTCAGCATCCTTATATAGAACCACATTTCTGTTGCCTCAAATCTCTTCTTCATCTGTGTCCAGCATTCTCTGCCATATGCAAGGACCAGTCAATAAAAAATACTTTTGAATAAAAAATATTGGCAATAAAAAATTAATTTGCAATAAATAATAGCCAACATCCCTAAAATTATCTAAATTCTCGCCTTAAAAAGTATAACTTATTGAAGAATCATCATTTACTTGTTAATTCTTTTACTGAGAGATTTTTCTTTTTCTGAGAGAAATATTTCATTTTCTGCCAAGTTTCTAAAAAGATTACTCCTATGAGAAATATTTCTCCTGAAATTTAAAGGGAAACAGTTTTAGAAATACAATTAACAATGAGAGTAAAACATTTAAAGTTTTAACATATGTAGGATATCGTTTGAAATATTTAGCAATTTCTTTAGCATGTGAAGCTGTAAATTTTATCTCTCTGCAAACAGTAAGAAATAAATGTGATCCTTGTGTCAGATATGAATTCTATTGTTTTGTTTTCTTTTTTTTATCCTGTTTCATTAAAGAAATTATTTGTAGATTAAAAAATGCCCCATGAGAAATATTCTCAAAACTATTATCTTTTCTGTCATGAAAGTATTGTATAACTTACATAGAATTTATTAAATTGCAGTCCTTGGTAAGTGTGTCTCCCTATTACCTTTCAAAATTACTAATAGTTTTAAACAAATACAGGGAAAATTCTTCCTTCAGAAATGAACCAAATCAATCCTGTAAAATGTTGATGGACAACATATGTGCTACTTGATGTGAGTGAAGCTGAACACATTCTAGTTGTGTAATATTTTTCATAAGTATTATGATAAAGTGATGAATTTATTCTGTTTCTTTGTATAACACTATGTTTCACACAAACCATTTATGTTTTTATAAACTTAATTCAGCTTCTACCCTATAAAACAATGATTAATATTCTGTTCAAGCATTTAATGAAAATGCCCCTGCTATATATTTAGAGATTCTTGATAAAATCCAAAGAAATGCAATGTTATCGGCCCTGACCTGGCATCCTGGCTTCACTCACTTTCACACCACCAGCTTCCCTGTACATTTTCTATAAATACTTTCATGTTAATTGTTCTGATGGAGTTTGCTCTATGGTACCTAGACTTTATGAATTTAAGCAGAGTACTAGATTTGGCAATAACGTCTCATCCTTTTACAGTTGAACTGGCTAGATGTAACTGTAAGCTTGTTTTCCTGTATTTCTCATTTGTGGATCTCTCTTCAGGTTTCTTGTTTTGATCTTCAAAAAATGCAATGTCGACCATTATCTATCATCTTCTTGAGTTCCCTTCTTTTATTGTTCTTGCTGCTTAATAAATTTTTCTTTTTCTTATTCTTTCACACTCAGTAACCACTTCTGTCTCAGTGGCTTTATTGCCTTACTTGGGATGAAATGATAAAAAAAAAACATAAAAAATATTTAAATCTCAAATTATTTTTACACAATTTCAACAACTTGCAGGTGTTTCTCCATGGTAAAGTATGAAGTAGATCACAGGCATAATTACTGGTGTTGGGTAATTACTATAAATTAATTTAACATAATACCAGTATAATGGATTACTTTACAAATACCAAAGCCACCACCAATAGCTAGTGAGAGTGACTGAACTATTATACACAGCCTTTGAATAACTGTTTATTAAACTTAGTCTAAGTCAACTGATGTTCTTAAATAGACTTTTCAGACTCTACTCTAGATGTCATGGAAGACTCTCATATGGTTGTCAAACATGACATTGAGACTCTCATATGGATCTCATGAATGACATCACAATTATTATATGGATGTCATGAATAACATTAAAACTCTCATATGGATGTCATGCATGCCATCGAGACTCTCATATGGATGTCATAAATGGTGTATTATTTATTGTACAAAGGTACAAATATGGCACATGGCCGAAAAGGGGAAAAAAGGATGGTCATCTTCTGTCTTAACTTTAAACTTAGCTAGCTACAAACACTGACCCAAACATACAAACAATATTCCTAACACCAAAACAACACATTCTAACATACCTTTCTTACTACATCCACCATAATACCTCATTGTCTCTATGAAAATCCTAACTAGTCCCCATATATACAATTCATTGTCTGTGGGGGTAGGGGAATCGTCATAAATGGTGTCCAGTTCATTCAGAACTATCTAAACTACCAGCTATCAAAAACCATTTTCTTAGATGGCTTCAAGCAAAATGAATCCTCTAGGTCATAAAAAGACAATCCTTCATCAGACCCTATAGACTGGTACTACAAATTCAAAGCCAAAACACTTTACCATTTAAAAAAACAAAACACATCAGATGAACTTCCAACAGCGGCATCAACTAAAATGAATAAAACTAGAAGGTATAATAATGATCTAATCAACATTCCACACTACTTTAAACAAAATGCTGGGAAGGAAGCTCTCATTGATACTGGTAATAGCAATAACAGCAGATTTGAGGAACCTATTTTCCTGAAAAATTGTTCAAGAGAATAATTTTATAAATTTACACCAAATAGTAATGGTAACAGATTAGTCAATGAATGCTGAATTTTTCCTGTATGGAAGCAGATAATTTCCCCATTACTATTAAGTAAAACTTTGCTAGTAAAACTTTACTAGTAGTGAAGCATCCAGAAAGGGACAAACTTTCCAGTTCTATTTTGCATGAATAAAATCTAAAAATCATTTGTTTATAGCAAGCATCTCCAATTTGTAAACATGTTCATTTGCTTTCAGAATATTTAATTGAATCAATTTCTTCTTTCAAACATAGAATGTAACATATTTAACTCACACCTGAAATCAAAGCCAGCTGCATTCTCACCTGCTTGTCTACATCTTTGAAACTTTCCGCAAATAATAAATTATTCATCATTTGAGAAAAAAGAAGTCTTTTTCTGTGACCAAAAAAGAAATATAATTCAGGGTATAATTTTCATTATTTACAGTTTTAGGGTCAATGAACTAATAATATTTTATTAACTTGTTCAAATATAATTAAGTGTCACTGCTTTCAAGATTTTTAAAAATGGATGTTTGAGGCTCACATCTTTTTTTAAGAACAACTCCAGGGTCTTTTGAAAAAAGGAAAAAAATCAGTCCATATCTTTAGCATTTTTTTAAATATGCTAATAACAATTCTGCATGTCAGAATTAAGAGCTAAACTATTTACAGTGAGAGGAGAACATTATAGAGGAAGATTCTAATTGGTTTATCGCCTTAAGTTAGATAAGATCAGTGGATTTAATGACATTTCAACCCATGCCAGCTCATTCAATAATAAATATTCTTTTCCTTTACATAATGATTTCTTTCAATTCAAAAATAAATAAATGTATTATACGAATAAATAGTTTTACTATTAACCTTTCTACATTAATTACTACCAAGAATATTTTCACATTGATTTTTTAAATGATTCATATATTTCTTCCAATATTTTTCAAACAGTAAATATCTAGTCAGGTCCGCATATCTTGTAGTAAAGATCTACTTCTTTTCTCAAGGATAATAGATTATTCACATCAACATAGCGCTTTCAGAAATAACTTAGAAATAAATAACGTTGACTCTGGCTGTTATTCCAGCCACTTTATAAAAAATATAAAGGCATTTTTTAATCATTACTCCTCTGGCAATCCCCCTAAATTAATCACTTTACTAATATGCCTATATCGGAATTGAAAGAGTAAGATGCTAAAATTCAAAATTTCCATTTTATAATCTATAAATAAGCTTTAAATTACAAAGAAAGAATTTTTTTTTTTTTGTTAATGACCAAGTTTTCACTCGTAAGTATTTACTAAGTTTAGATGTTTGTCTGAGATATTGCCATAATAATTGAGTACCCAGTAATAAATAAATTTACTTTATTTATATCATTATATTTATATTATGTATCTGATATAATTAAAAGCCATAATTCTTACTTTAATTAAACAGTTTTACACTATTTTAGAGAAAATCAAAAAAACAGATTTGCCCTTTCCAGTTTCTAGAATGATCTATATTAAATCTCAAAATTCTGTTTTCAAAAAGAAATTTATATGTTTTATTAGTATGGCTTTACCTCCAAAACTCAGAAGATTGGTAGCTGGTCTTTCGCCTGACCAAGCTCAAACATCTCAATGGTACAAAAACTTGTGGGTTACATTAAATGTCTCAAAAACCACACTAGTTACATTACATCATCACTGATTGAACCCTGAACTACCACAAGTCATAATGAATGGATGTTCCCTCAGGAAGATCTTATGCGTTGAGCACCTATCTGGAGTTAAACTCACACCTTATGGAACATGTACATACACTCCATTGCTATACTGGAATAATGGTTGATTCCCTCTACTGTTCCAGTATATACCTGACTCCTCCTGCTTTCCCCTACCTTTATAAGATCCAGATCAGACCAAAACTGGAGTACTGTTGGCATATATGGGTAGGAGCTGCCCAGTCCTCATTTTCCAATCTCAATAGAGCCCCAAACAATCTCCGTGTCGTTGTGGGTGGCAAATTATTTTCCACTCTACAACTCCTTTCTAGCAGATGAAATGTCTCAAGTCTCTCATTTCTCTGTCACTATTTCCATGGAAAGTGCTCAGATGAACTGCATTTCTTAGTTCTGTTAGTTCTAACCTTCATGGTTAAGACTTGCCATGCTATGCAGATTGCAACAAACCATCACCATTCTCTTCATATTCCATTCTTCCCTTGAGCCACTGCTTTGTGGATCTGACTACCAAGAGGATGCTACAATCCTAACCTGTTCAAGTCTAGGATTAACTGTTATATTTCCCACATATTCACATAAACTGTGCCTCTTCTGAAACCCTCTACTCTTAGTGGCTCTAGTGCCTTCTACAGGGTGAACATAAAAAATCTATAATGTTCTTTAGTAATTTTGAGTTAAAAGCGAAAATGACTTCTGAAAATGCTTATGCTGACCAAGTATGATTCTTAACCTTGTCTTGGCTTTGATATGTTAGTTTTCCAATAATTAATGTTTCCAGTTTTTCATTTATTTATATGAAGTAAATAAATGGAGCAATTTTCCAAGTGGAATCACGCTCATTCTCAAAGAGAAAATGGAAAGGAAATTTGAAAAAATTCTTTTTTTTATGCAGATTTAACTAAAATATTTTTGAAAAACAGTTTGAACTATGACCCAACAGTTTTGAATATGTAATTATTTGATATTTAGGAAAAACAAGTAGAATGATTTCATTTTGAATAATTTCATTGTATTTACACAACTGTCTTGCTTTTCTTTCATCCAACCTTTCTTTTTCTTTGTGACAACTTGAAAGTCTTTTGATTGACTTGCAGCAGAAGAAACATATTCACATTGCAATTGCTTGTTTTTTTATTATTTGCTTTTAAGCCAACTTTTTTATTATTTACCAGATTTTGTTGCTGTTTTTTTCATACCATAAAAAAGACAAAAAGTTTTTCCTTTTACTCTCTCATAATAATTCCATAAAATATGTCTGCCAAACACTCTAGAACACTAATAATTATAAGTTCTTCCTTTTTTTTTTAAATATTGTCAATATAATTTCTTTTGTATTTGTAATAATAATAATTATTATTTTTATTGGATAACTTGTGAAATGTAAAAGATATGTGGTTGTCCACAGGCCAGAAATCTGTGGAAAGGTTACCAAGTCTAAAATATTTGAAAAATCTTAAGAAAATGGCAAAGAAACACTTTTATTCAAAGATATTTCCTTCATAAAATTATCAAAAATTAGCAAGTTGGACTTGGGAATTTTCAACAATATTCAAAGGTTTTTCCCAACAGGAACATGACAAACATGGCAAGGCAAAGCAGCAGCAGCACCACCACCACCACCACCACCACCATCATCATCATCATCAGCAGCAGCAGCAGCAGCAGTCCCATGACCGGTCATGGTTGTAGGCTTGCTGTGGAGCTGAACACCTGACCAGGTCCTTTCATATGTCTCAGTTGCATGTTAATAAAAGCATAAATCAGAAAGTGGCAAAAGAAAACATCAGAAAATAGTTGCTAGCCTTGGACTGAAATGTAGAAAATCTGCACCAGCCTATAAACAGAAGATTACTTAATGTAACATAATGCAGCATCCATAATTTTCTTTATCCATCTCCATTCCCTTTCCAATTGTATCAAGTGCATAACATGGCAGGATCCAATCTGACACAGGAAATTAAAATGCACACCATGCTTATGATACTAACATTCAACCATCATAACTCAGAGACAGCCAGCTTCTTGATGCACACAAAGTTTATGTTACCTGTAATAGTCCTTGGGTTCATAACTAACAAGACCTATGTGATGCCACCTTTCTTTTACCTGTAGGGCCTCAGGTTCAATAACACCATTTACAGCAAACTTCTGGACATAGTAATCAAGCCCTAGATTGACAGGCTGTGTATACGTATTCACAGTGGACACACTTCATAAATATGTGAAAGGTTACAATTTATTTAATCTATGGTTGGGGGTAGATTGTTCTCATTACACTGTCTATATCCTTGTTCTTATTTAGTTCTGCTCAGTTATTGCACACCCCGTATCCACTGAGTCTAAGTCTGCACTACTTGGACCAGGGATTGAACTCATAATTAGGGTTCCATTTTGCCACCCTTAAGATGTTTGAAGAGGCGATAAATGGAAAATAACCAAATGTAATATTATGCAACATTCACAAAGTTTTAATCTTCTCATTCCCTTGGGTTCCTAAGCAACAAAATCTAGGCACTGCCACCTCTCTTTTACCTGTAGGGCCTCAGGTTCAATACTAATACCTACAGCACACTTCTGAACATAGTTGTAAAATCCTAGATTATAAGGCTGTGTCACTTGCCTATATCAAGTTGCCTCTGAGTTCACTACATCTAGGGCTCTATCAAAAAAGAAACTAACCACTGGTACGACAATACCATGAAGGTCATCATTGTGGATATGATAGACAGTATGAATGTGGGCCACTTGATCCAGCAATACAGTCATTTCCCAGGCTACATTAGGCTTACAGCCAAATCACTTTGAAACACCAGTTCTTATACAATCACTGAAGTTAAGTAATGTCAAGCCAGGTAAGTACTTAGATGAGTGACCACTTGGAAATACCAGGTGCTGTAAACTTGGGTGTGCAGGTGATTTAATGATTCATGGCTCAGAATTGGAGATCATAGAACCAAGTTCCAATTCCAGTCAGGTTCATTATATTCATTTATGCACAAATACCCTTGGGAAGGCCACCTCTCCTCTGCCAGCTTTGAGTTAATCAACAGCGGTTTTATCAGTAAATCATTATTATTTCCGAAAGATTCTTACAATCCCCAAATATTTGCTGGCTTTAAATAACCTGCAAAAGGTTGATAAGCCATAAAAAAGCAAATCAGTCACTCAATCAATCAAACCAAGGCTACATTATATAATCTCTGCTGGTTTGCTAAGGTGAACATATGATTTATTGAATGTTTTACTATTGAGCATCATTGAGTTTATATTACATTTTATTCTCAATTACCTGATAGACCCTGTTTATATTCAATTATACAGAAATTATTTTGATAATGTATAATAATGCTATTATTATTAGTTTTTCTTAATAAATACTTAATACATAAAATAAACAAGATTTTCTTCAATAATTAATTATTGGAATATATAAATAAATATATGTGTATTTTTATGCATAGATACAGTGTGGCACAGATAAATCCAGAAAAAATTAATAGCTAATGAAAACACCTTTTTTTATATAGCAAATTAATATATGTCAATGAAACTTTATACACAGGTACAAATAGAAGGTACAAAAATTCATTTGATGGGACCATCATTGGCATCCACCACTTTCTGCATGTAAGAACAGAAGCTGGAAGCAAAGTCCAAATTACTGTTTATAAATACAATCTTTGGTAATTTTTCTTGATAACCAGACACTTCTCTGTAACTAAATGGTATAGCACATCAGATCAAATGATGATTTCCATACAAGAATACAGATTCGATTCCTGTCAGAGAATGCATATTTTCTACAAAATTTCCCAAACATTCAGGGCAGTAAATGTAATTAATACTGTTTAATTAAAAAACAGAGCATTTACTTAAATAAATTGTATCTATAAAAATAACATATAAACAGAAGATATATTAAATAATTTTCAAACTTAATCCATCTCATTATATATATATATATATATATATATATATAGATAGATAGATAGATAGATAGATAGATAGATAGATAGATAGATAGAGATATAAAAGTGAACATTGAAGTCAACACTCAGAGATGACAGGCGGTTTCATGCTAGGCAAAATCGTCAGGCTGCGAATGTTGGGTTTTTCCTCGACGATTTATATATATGGGTCAGTGGTGCATAACGAATCAACGTTGAGTTTTAAGCAAGCAAATGAGCCAATTGGAGTAAAGTGCCATGCAGGTTTAAATTCTTTCCCACTCATGACGAATGCAGCTATCGTTTTTTTTTGCATGCTAGCATGCTAGTTAACATTTGTGTCAGTCAGCTGTTGGCTCTCATGTTGTCCAGTAGAATCTTCCTCCATATTCGTGGCAGCCAGCTATAGGCTCTCACTCTGGCCAGTAGAAAATGGCTGCAAACTACATGAAAACTACCGTAGAAGCATGAAAAAATCGATTATTTCCACTATCAATGGGAGTTGGGAAATGCAAAGTCAATCTTGGCCATTCCACTAACTTGGAGCATGTGCATGTAAATTTTAGTCCAATCCGTCGAAAATTGCGGCCGTGCATTCGTTACACACACACACACACACATACTACCTTTATAGATAGAGATATATGGGAGCAGTGAAAAATTAACAGTTGAATTCCCCTCAACACTCGTCTGGAAATCATTATTCTGATACTTGGTCATAGAAATACTGATTTTGCAAAGTGGGTCAGGCTGAAAACATTTCAGCACCTCCTTGCACCTACAAACACACACCACACACACACACCACACACACACACACACACACACACACACACACACACACAAGTGCTAGTGTATGCACACTTGCAAATATGTATATATAAATTATGATATGCATAATCATCTGTGTATGCTGTGTCTCACCATATATATATATATAGATATATATACCTCAAGTGATGCACACCTGGTTTCACTTCTATTTGAAATTGTATCTAATCAGATTGTACTTATTCAAAGCTGGGGTGGTCTACTTGTTTAATATTTTTCCTTTTTGCTTTTGTTGTGCTGGCTGCAGATGAACTGATAAAGACAATCAGTGAAGAAGATATTTTTGATAATTGATCAATGCCCATCACACACTGATGCACTGAGTGACTTGTCTATTGGAAAGCACAAACTTCCATCTTGCCTGTCCACATTTTGCTGCTGCTGCTGTTGCTGACGTTTCCCAGTAGTGAGTAACCGAAGCAATTTCTTTGGCTATCTTTGAGAAATTCTTCAAGAGAAGCAACAAGAAATAAGTTCAGTCTATTGTCAAATGTATCTATCTTCCCATCTGTCGTTTTTACCTTACCTATCTAACTGATAATTGTCAACATCACTCAACAGGTCTTTGAGTTTTGGTATTTCTTAATTTATTTTATAATATCAATCTCTTGTTTTTATCAGTTTAAAAGTTTAATTGAAAAATGATTTTTTATAAGCATTTAAAATTCCAATCTATGATACTTTGTGAGTGCTCACATGTATATCTATTCATTTAGACAGTTGTTTTTCTTTTAAACCTCTTTCTTCAAATGTGATCAGTCTAGATTGCTACATAAATAGGGGTTTCTTATCATATCTCATGACACTATTTCGCTGTAACAGCTGAATTGTTAGCATGCTTCTCTAGAGGTCAACACATTTATTTTTAACTGTTCTTGATATTTGTTTGACTGGGCACTCAGATCTGAGTATGGCTTCTACCAGGGTGACTAAGTAATCCCTGGTGCAGACACTTGCTCAGACAAATTGGTATCTGTTTCAACACCACAAAGCCAGCCTTTGGTTTATACTGCAACTATGCCAAGCAGAATTTAGATACAGTTTTTGGGAAAGAATGCATAATCTGGCATTATCACCACATTCAACAGGGCTCACACCCTTATAAACCACAGGTGGGCTCTGTGGGTGCTGAGCAAACACAAATGGGCCTGAGCGAGCGTCTGCATTAGGGATTGGCTAGCCGCCCTAGTAGACTGGTATTCGCGAAAACGAGTGGCCAGCTATCATTATGTTGCCACAGAATTTGATCCAACGTATAAAGAAGATATGCATGTCTGCCTAAGTAGTGCAGATCTCAAAGACCGTACACACAGAGAAAAGTCACTCACTGCATATTATGTGACATTTCTACTTGCAGTGCCTCAGTTGATGCATTAAAACAATATTTGAGATTTCAGCAAAAAAAGAATATAAAAATTATTGCAAAAGATTCCCAACATTGCCACATCAGAGCAAGGGATTGTAAGACCCTAGCAGAACTAAAAAGCCACATTTGTGTTGCCCATATTTAAGGATGGTGCAAACAATTGCATTGCTTGTTACTGAGTCACAGCCGTCATGTTTGTATATATGTATTTGAATATTTATTTGCAAAATATTATAGATATAAAGAGTAAAACTGTTAACTTACTGTTCTGCAAAAGTTTATAAAGTTGATTTTTCTTTTCTAAATTATTCTATTATGCTGAGAATTTTCTTAGTAACAAAGAAACTTAAGAAACATTGTTATTCTTTTTCTCAGCTGAAGAAAAATTAGCACTAAAATTTTACTGTAAAACAAACACTTGTAAAGTCTGAAGATAGTTAAGAAAACCACTTATTAAATTCAATGACAGAACTTTGAATATAAATGTGACAGTAAGGACAGACATTTGACAATATATAGTAGAATTGCATTCATAACTAAAAATCATCTTTGTCTCCAGAAGAAAAATATAATAATTGGAAATATATTAATCATATTAATATTAATAAAAATATTGGTAATATTAAAAAAAAAGAAATTATCAATTTTTAAACTTTATATCAACAAATCCAAGAAACAACAAAATTCCACATTTTTGCCATGTTCATTAAGTTACTTGTCATATTCATTGTATAGAAACTATATTATAGCTTCTGGTTTTTTTCTTTTTCTATGTACCATGTTCCACATGACATGGGTGAACAGCTTCACAATTTCATATTCTTTGTAACTTTTAGCAATAATTGTTTTTCTTACTATACTTCCTTTCCACTTCCTGTTCTGGTATCCATTTTTTTTAGAAATGTTACTTATTGTTTGTTTCTGTACCACTTCAACATATACTGTGAGTATCATATTTTCCAAGCCTTCTTTCCTTATTATGTGTCCTAGAAATTTCAACCGTTTCTTTCTGATTATCTTTTTTGTTTCCTTAAAACTTCCCGATTACTAACATGCTTAATTCATGGTATTCTCAGCATCTTTTTTTTACCTTGAAAGAAAAAAGAATAAAAGTTTCTGTATAAATGAGAAAATTTAAAAGGACATTTTTCGGATATTTTAATGGGGAAAGAGTTCATTAATGATGTTTAATGGGGAAAGAGTTCATCAATCCTTCATGTTGATTTTAATGGGGAAAGAGTTCATTAATCCTTCATGTTGATTTTAATGGGGAAAGAATTCATTAATCCTTCATGTTGATTTTAATGGGGAAAGAGTTCATTAATCCTTCATGTTGATTTTAATGGGGAAAGAGTTCATTAATCCTTCATGTTGATTTTAATGGGGAAAGAGTTCATTAATCCTTCATGTTGATTTTAATGGGGAAAAGAGTTCATTAATCCTTCATGTTGATTATCTACTTGGGAATAATGAACATCTCAAGTTTCAAATGTTGCTTTCATTTTATTTTTATTTATCTTATATAATACATTTTGACTTAATAAGGAAATAGTATTTAATATTTTTGTGTAAATTCTCAAGAACAAAAAAATGTATAAATTCATTTTCACCATATGTTTAGGTTTTATTTGAATTCTAATCATCACTTTTAAAACAATCAATAAACATATCTGAAAAGTGAAGGTAGTGAAAAAAGCAACGTCATGGGAAAAACCATCATTTTGACACTATGCCTTTTTGTGGTCACATTTGTCCATGTTTGCCAAAACATTTTGCTTTTTTGATTGATTTGAAGGTTTTATGAATGATAGCTTTAGCAGATGAATAAGTTGATTGCTATGGTTAATAAAATATTTCCGATACAATTAACCAATTACATTATTAAGATATGACACATATCATTCAGTAACCCTCTCCTTTGAGTAGCTCTTGAACCTTATATTGGGTGAACATTAGTATAAAAAATGTATATTGCTAAATACATCTGCTTTTCCAATATTTATTTCATGTGATAATATCTGTTTTCAGATCAAACATGGTTTCAAAGAATCTGAAGCACCAACACAAACACACACACATGCATAGGTTTGTGTGTGTTAGGTAACCATATATATGTTGGGTGAACATGGTTGTATGTGACTATGTAATTATATATATACATACATACATAAATATATATATATATATATATATATATATATATATATATATATATATATATATATACACAAAAGAGAAATAACAGATGAAGTAAAAATCCACAGTTTGTAGCATTTATTTTTTAAAACGTGTTCACTAAAAAATAGAGCAAAGTATTATTATAATATTTTTATTATAATAAATTACAATAAAACATTTTTGAGTCTATATTGTCTATATTTCTGAGATGAGGTATTATGTACACTATTTACATTATTCAGACTATTGTCCTCATCTTTATTATCATATTTATTACAACGTTTCGGCCATTGTACACTTCGGCCTTCTTCAGGTGGTTGGAATGTCGAACTGTTCTAGTTCCTTGTGCCATGTTTTAATCGATGTCAGTTATCAGCTATCTCCAGTTAATTCCCCTCTTCAAGTTCTCCACTGCCTTAACCGGGTATTGAACTCACACTCTTTGGGTCCTGTCACTGGATCTAACCAACACCTTTATTTACTGTGTCATGTGCACTTGAGGACATATGGCACAGTGGATAAGTCTACTCCAGTGAGCAATATATATCAATATATATATCAATATATATATCAATATATATATATATACATATATTATAATCTAGTATGATATTTAAAATTGAAGAATAAGGTAATATCAAATATTATAAGTTAGGTATTAGCAAGACTCAATGGAAAAGGAAGACTCTTTTTAAGCTGAAAGTAAATAACCATCTACTTTATTATAAGAGAAAGGAGATTGTAGTGTTCAGGGAAGCATTCACATGGGAGTCTCTTTCAAAAAGAATAGTGATTCAATTGACCATTATCTCCTGAAAACCCCAAATGACAACAAAAATTGCACCATTGTGTTTGCTGTTGGACTATCATCGAACAGTGACCCAAACACATTGTTTCCTGTACCTAGAGGCAGTGTGACATGAGCAGACAGTGTTCAAACAAAACAAAGACTTGAACATTAAATAAACTCAAGAATATGAAGAACTATGAATATAACTTTCAAGGGAAACTGGAAACAAAAAAATCTGTACCGACTATTGACAAAACTGAACAATATCTCCAGGCACTTGGTTGGTATTAGCAAGACTCACAGGAAAAGTGAGAATCTTTTTCAGCTGAAAGTAAATAACCATCTACTTTATTATAAGAGAAAGGAGATTAACAAATGTAATGGTGTAGGATTTTTAGTCTCTCATGACAATGCAGACAACATAGAAATTTTCAAGAGTATATCAAACAGAATAATTTGGACAATAATCACATTTTTCAACGGATTCACTATAAAAATAATCCAATATGCAAATTTTCAAAAATTCAAATGAAGAAATTCAAGGATTTTACAACATTATCGATAGAGATAAAAGTATAACTTGAATGCAAAAGTAGGGACAAGCAAAAGGGAACAGGGAAGAGAAATGAAAATACTGAAAATAACAGAGAAACACTGAAAGTTTTAATTAAAAAAACAGAATAGGGGGAAACAAAGAAAGGGAAAACAGGACGACAAAACTAGAACCAACCACTTGTTGATTACAAAATGAAAATGAGCTAGAATCCGTTACTCCATGTTGGGAGAAAAGGAAACAACATTTTATATGAAATCTGCCTAAGGATCACTTGTTGATTGCAAATGGAAAATGAGCTGGAATCTGTTACTCCATGTTGGGAGAAAAGGAAACAACATTTTATATGAAATCTGCCTAAGGATCACTTGTTGATTGCAAAAGGAAAATGAGCTGGAATCTGTTACTCCATTTTAGGAGAAAAGGAAACGGAATTTTATATAAAATCTGCCTAAGGATCACTTGTTGATTGCAAAAGGAAAATGAAAAGGACCTAACTGGAATCTTTTAGTATATGGTTGTTGAGAATTGAAACTTTGCATTTCCCTCAATGAATACTTTGCACCCCCACCGCATTTTTGAATGAAGAAAATGGTGAACTGAAATCTTTTACTCTGTTGCTAATGAGAAACGTAAACTGTATTGGATACAATATCTATTTGGGGATAAGTTGTTGATTATATATTGGGGATAAGCTTAAATATTTCACAACTTTTTTGATCGAAGGAAAAATCTCCCTGAAATGAACAATGGTAAATCTTTCACACATTCTGATTTTCAAATGATAGAAAAAAAAACAGAGCTGAACTGTTTAAAATACGCTTGCATTTTCTGATATTAATTTTTACATATTTCATCTAATATCCTTCACTGTTCATTTTTTTTACTCTTTTTTTTTGTTTAAGTTTTTTCTCCATTTAAATCTTTGTGCACTGATTGGTCATTTTGGCCAGGTCTCATGCTGAACAACTTAGTCCTGTGTTGGTGCAGTGGTTAGAGAGAGGGAGAGGGAGAGGGAAAGAGAGAGAGAGAGCATAAGACAGGTAGAGCATATCCTTCTCCAAGTTCAGATGTGAACAGAAAGTTCGCAAACAAATCTGATGCAGGTAGGATATTGCCTCACACTTGGCCTGTATCCATCATCCAAAACTGGCATTCTCACCAACGTGGGCTTCCTGGCTGTCACTCTGCATTTCTCTGCCAAAGAAATTAGTACACATTTCAACCTCCGCACTGGCTACCTCATTCAAATCCCAACAATTAGTAAGAAACATTCCTTTCATTGTGGCAATGCAATCTAAGGATCATTCATTTACACTCATTCCAAACGCTCTTTTTTCATTCATTCAAGTCTTCATTTTTTGTATACTTTTTTTCTTTCTTGTGTTAAATCCTTCATATGATGTCTGTTCTTTCTCTCTCTAATTTGACTTTGCTACTTTCTATTGTACCCTCTTTTCTTTTATTCATTTCTTTTTGTCCTCTTTCATTTCTTTTTTCTCCTCTTTCATTTCTTTTTTCTATCTGGTCATTATTCTTATTTTATTATGTCTTTCTTTCCTCTTTTAATTGTTCTTTTCTCTTTATCAACATTCATTTTTTTTCTCAAAATATTTCAAACTTTTTATTTTTCATGTTTTTATTCCTTTTTATCTGTTCTTTCTTTTGTTTTTTCTTATGAATTTCTCTCTTTTTTCCTCACATTTTAATTATGAATTCATTTTTTACTCATTTCCACGAATATTTTCTTTCTTTTGTTTACCATTGCATCTTGATTTGTCACCTTTCGGTAAAACCAATATCGCTTTAATCATTCTATTATCTATCTTTCCTTCAAATTGAACCTTTGATCAAATATCCCTCAAGGTGAACTAACCAAAAATGTCTAAGCATTTCATTAGTTCTTAAGTTCAATAACAAAGGCATCAATCTTAAATTCTTCATTTTTACTCAAGTGTTGTACTTATCAATAAAAAAAATAATCTGAAACAAATCAGATTGATTAAACTAAGAACTAAAAATTAAAATCATTTCACAAGACCTTTCATTTAGAAAGAAAAGTCACCATTAATAGCAGGGTTTCACTTGCCAAGGAATCTGAATGGTTCTGGGAGGGAAGATGTTTCCCTGGGGCATCAGAAGCCAAGTACTGACACTATTATTCACTTTCCAAAGTATTTTTTCAATGCTAGAAGCACAAGGGCTTAGAGCCAATTTAATTTGACAAACATGAGGATAGAAAAATAATGGACGCAAACCTGTTTGAATCTAATGCAATCATTATGTTTCTTTAACACTTCAAAATTTAGTCTACCCTAAATATGATGAGATGAATTCAATTAACAAAGTAATTAACATGTACAATTAAGACTCTAAATCTAATTATATTGAATCAATTGCTAGGTCTGCCACTAAGATAGTTGGTTCACTGTGTTGTGCTAGACAATTTTTCTCATCTAAATTTGTCTTACATATCTATAAGTGTATCATTCATCCATGCTTTAAATATTGCTGCCACATATGGTCTGGTGTTCCTGCTATATATTTAGAGATCCTTGATAAAATATAAAGAATCTGCAATGTCATTGTTCCTGACATGGCATCTTGGCTTCAGTCACATTTCCATTACCATAATGTTGCTTCCTTATGCCTTTTCTAGAAATACTTTCATTGTAATTGCTCTGAACTTTCATCTATGGGAATTAGTTAGGGCTTCATAGAGACCTTGAGGTATTATGGTGACTGTAGTAAGAATGGGAAGTAAGAACGTGATGCTTTGGTGTAAGGCATACTGTGGTATGTTTGGATCAGTAATCAAGGCTAGCTTCAAAATGAGACAGGTTGAAGACCAGCTTTCCCCTATCCCCACTTTTGGCCTTGTGCCGTATTTTTGTAATTTTTAAAAATAAACATTATTCTCCTCTATGGTAGCTAGACTTTATGAATTTAAGCGATGTACTAGATTAGCAGTAGTGTCTCATCATTTTACAATTGAAATGGTCAGAAACAACTGTACGTTCTATGTTAACAGTCTCTTCCATCACACTTCTGGTTTGTGGATCTCCCTTTCTGCCTCTTGCTTTCCAGTCAAGTTTGATGCTCAAAATTTAAATGCAATGTCAATTGTTATCATCTGACTTATTAACTATGTTCTTTCATTATTCTCTCTCCTTAATAATGATTTTCTTTTCTTATTCTTTCCCACTCAGTAAACTGGTGCGTCTTTGTGGCTTTGTTACCATGCTTGGGATGAAATGATTATAAACTAAAAATAAAAAATAAGCATCCAACACTTATCATTTTGACAATGTTGTTATATTTATTTTAAAATATTTGCTGAAAATATATTTGTAGAATAGATTTATGAATCATCAATAATCAAATTAGTAGTGTCAGTTTTCTTGACACCACAGTACTTGTAAAATGGTGAAAAAGGCAAGATGCCCCCTTCCAAAAATAAGTAAGTGGTTGCTGATACAAGAACTCATATCTAGACATGATGAAAAACAAAATGCTACCAAATGTGTTCTATCTCTCCTTGCCTGAGGTATTTTCAAATCGTCTCACATTCCAAAGACATTCCTTAACATTTATTTGACTTCACTGATCAACATGAAACTAGCATTTTGCAATATCCCATTTAGATATCACTCACATTATACACAGGAAAAAAGTGTCGGGTGCAGAGTTTTAAATTAGAGTATTATCAGTCATGCCTTAAACAAAATACCCAGTGTTCATCACAGTCTCCACCCACATTCATATCAAATCAATACTGTTCCATTTGGCTGATTAGATATTCTAAGACTTAAAGCTGAGGCTATAAATGCTTAAATGATGAGTGTGACACACGTGGAAAACTTGTAACCTTTAACAGTAAATTCAGTGGACCAACACATTATTTACAACCTAGGGCATTTGTTGCAAATGTCATCCCCATGCCTCTCTTTTGGTTAAGTAATAACGATGCTAAAAATGACAAAATGAAAGTATATTTAGACCTAGATATATGTGTATGCATATATATATATATATATATATATATATATATATATATATATATATATATATATATATATAAATATGTATATATATCTATATATATATACATGAAAAGTGTGTGTATATAAGAAAGCGCTCAATATCACAGATAGAGCTAACATATTTGGTTGGATTGATGTGAGTTTGTCACCCTAGGTTTCACGTTTTTGCAATCATCAGACAGTCTGACGATCGCAAAAGCGTGAAACCCAGAATGACAAACTCACATTAATCCAACAAAATATATATATATATATATGTATGAATACATACATACATACATATATATATATATATATATATACATACATACATACATACATATATATATATATATATATATATATATACATACATACATACATACATACATATATATATATATATATATATATATATATATATATATATATATATATCCCAAGCAAACTGGTGGTGGTGGTGGGTGATGAATGGCCTTTTGACCCTCAACTCCCGCCCCCCAGCACTGCGTTCATTGAAACTTTAAGCTTGGCGATGAAGGTAAGCTGAAAACTAGCACTAGTGGCCTTGCGAAATGGGTAACTGGCAGCGAGCGATTCTCGGACCGAGTGAGTATCAATTCACTCTACCGAAAATTCTCTCTCTCTCTCTCTCTCTCTCTCTCTCTCTCTCTCTCTCTCTCTCTCTCTCTTGTATATATATATATGTATATATAATTTTTTTTTTAATTTAAAAAAAATTTTTTTTTTAACCCTCGTTCTGTTTGGACAGCCTAACATATTTTATTTTAGTACTAACTATTCTAACCTAACTTGTAATACTGCATTTTCGCCTAGTTAGAAATCCGTCTTTGAATCTATAGAAGGGACAGTCTTTGAGAATTACGTTTGTGAGTCGTCACTACTTTCCATGTTCTAGTTGGCCTTTTCACTGCTTTCTAGGTAAAAATAATGTTTCGATGTGGAGTTGTCTGACCGTTTCTTTCTCCTGTTGATTTGAATTTTTTTATTAAAAGCAAGCATCCCCAGCCCACTGCTGGTGGTGGTGGTGGTGCGGGGTGAGGAATGGCCGTTTGAACCTCCCCTCACCACCCTCTAGCACTGCGTTCATTGAAACTTGAAGCTTGGCGATAAAGGTAAGCCGAAAACTATCACTAATGACCATGCGAATAAAGGAGACGACTACGAAGACTTGCTAGCATGAGTGAGTTGGTGTTTTCACAAAGCTGGCTAACCATATATTTTTTAAATTTTTAATATAGGTCAATGGGACTTTAACTAAGTTAAAACTTATTGTTGCGAATGTGTATAATACAAACAATATTCCCTTCCTATCCCCCAGTACTCTCAACTAGTGTCATCCCTGCGATTATGCCAACTACATCACCCACTATTGTTTTTGTTATTGTTGTCGTCATTGTATATGTTATATGTAATAGGAGTAGGTAGGCTTTCCTACTGCCCAGTCTACACTCTTCCCCCATCTACTGGACTCTAGTAGAGGCTCAAACCTTGTTTCGTGTTTAGGAAGGGATTTCCGGATCTCTCTCTCTCTCACTGTCTCTCTCTGGCCTCTGTACTGGTGCTGCTGTGTTTCTCCCGTGATGTGTGCAGTCTGTGGCATTGCCTGTTCATTCTGAGGGTACACGGTTGACAGTTACCTGATTGCTGTTTCCGACTGGTAGTTAGGAGCCCTAACTCTTGCATAGCATCTTGAGCAGCCACTCTGATCAACAGTTGTATAATATTGGGTGTCTGTAGTGCCATGTCGCGCATGGATAGGTGTACGTGCAGTCTTCTCCGGTGGGCAACCCTGAGGCCACATTATGATTCAGGCTGTGCCAAACTCTCTCTACCCATGTCATGGGTGATAACCGTCGGCTTCCTTTAACTCAGGCCTTCTCTTCTTCTAACACTAATTTCACATGATTCACATGACTTACAAAGACCGTAAATACAAACCTAAACCACCCCTCCAAAAATCACCTAAACCTTTAAACATTTCGTTCTCCAACATCGGTGGAATTAGAACCAATTTCTGCAGTGTGGAATATTTCCTCATTGCAAGGGCCCAGATATACTGGCTCTGTGTGAGACCAATCTTGACTCCTCTATCCCTTCCTCTGATCTCTCGATCCCTGGCTACCTTCCTCTCCTCAGAAAAGACTCTCTAACCCACATGCATGGCCTTAGTGTCTACATCAAGGACCATCTCCCTCTGGCTAGAGAGTGCTCTCTCGAATCGCCGGACCATTCGTACTTGTGTCTCTGGCTTTCTCTTCTCAATGCTGTAAGCTATCTCTTCTTCCTCTATCGCTCTCCATGCTCTCAGGACTGTGGAATACTTGATGTCATTTCTGACAGCATAGACAAGGCTCTCTCTCTCCATCCGTTCGCTCACATATTTGTGTTTGACGATTTTAACGCCCATCACAAGTGGCTTAAGAATGCTACTACTGACCTCGCAGGCATTCATACTCTCAACTTTTCAGTTTCTCAATCCCTCACACAGATAACTGATTTCCTCATGCATTTTGCTTACAACCGGGACAGAAAGGCCTCTCTCCTCGACCTGTGTTTTACCTCCATCCCTGAGTCTTGTAGTGCCACGCAGCTCTGTCCTCTTGGTAACTCCGATCATGCTGTAGTGTCTGTTAGTATCTCCTTCAACCCCACCCCCTGCAAAGAGCCTCCTACCACCAGAACCTCGTTCTGCTACCAACGAGCTGACTGGGAGTCGTTCCGTGATTTCCTCCGCGATGTCCCATGGGATGTTGTATTTAAGCTCCCCGTTCAAGAATGTGCTTTTGAGGTCTCTTCCTGGGTTAAAGCTGGAATTGACACTTTCATCCCCTGAAGGAAATTTAAGGTCAAACCGCGCTCCTTGCCTTGGTTCTCCGCTGCTTGCTCAGCCACCATTTCCATTAGGAACCACTTCTTCCACCTATTTCGTAGCGATATGTCTGACTGCAATAGACGCCTATTTGCCTCCGCCCGTAACGAGTGTAAGTGTGTCCTCAATGAAGCTAAGTCATTATTTGCTGCTCAGATGAAGGAACATATTGCATCTCGCAAATTTGGATCCAAGGATTATTGGCGTCTCTGCAAGAGCGTTCTGAACAATAGCAAACCCTCCATTCCTCCCCTGTTCAATCAGTTTGAGGTCCTGACCACCTCTGCCAACAAGGCTGAATGCTTTGCACGGAAGTTTTCTTTGAATTCAACGCTTGACTCTTCCGGGGTACCCATGCCCAATTTCCCTCCCAGAACTGAGGCCCTTTTGAGCAGATTGCACATACATATCCCCGTCATTGGTATTGGGCATTATCTCTAACTTAGATCACCACAAAGCTACTGGTGGTGATGGGATACCAGCCATTGTCCTGAGGAAATGCATGCCTGAATTGGCACCTGCCCTCTCTAAACTATACAACTACTGCCTCAAGGAGTCTTGTTTTCCCTGACTACTGGAAGTCCTCATCCATTGTTCCTGTCTTTAAGAACTCTGGTGACCCCTCCGACCCTTCTAATTACTGTCCTATCAGTCTCCGACCCCTCTTCGGCAAAGTCTTCGAAGCCCTTATCAACACCGAAGTGATTAATAACCTTATATCCCATGATATGCTCTCAGACAAGCAGTATGGTTTCTGCTTTGCCAGATCTACAGCCGATGTGCTTACGGCCATCACTGAATTTGTTTTCGAAGCTATTCATAATAACAGTGAAGCTTGTGCCGTGTCCCTAGACATCTCCAAAGCATTTGATAGGGTTTGGCATGCCGGCCTTCTTCGCAAGCTTCAGGGTTATGGTATCACAGGTCGATTGTTTGACCTAATACAATCATTCCTGTCAAACCATGAATTGAAGGTCATTCTCAATGGATTCATCTCCAGCTCCTATCCCACTAATGCAGGTGTTCCTCAAGGCTCCAGCCTAGGCCCTACTCTGTTCCTCATATTCATAAACGACCTTCCTGATGCCATAGATTCCCAAGTCGGCATCTATGCAGACGACACCACAATTTACTCCTGCCTCAAACACAAATCTAGTGATGCTGACAAAGTTAACCTGGCAGTTCGTCTTGAAAAGGACCTACAATTGGTTGTGAACTGGGGCAAGAATTAGTTGGTTAACTTTAACGCCTCTAAAACTGCTCTCTATTAACCACCACAGGGATCCATCCCTGCATCCCATTAGAATGTCTGAAGCCCAACTTCTCGAGAGCTCCTCTCTGCGGCTGCTCGGTCTCACGCTGCCTGCTGACCTGAGATGGAACAAATACATCGAGTCAATTGCTTCATCCACCGCAAGGAAAGTTGGCTCCCTGTACCGGGCCAGGAAATTTTTTTCCCCGGAATCTATCCTCCAAATATATAAATCAACCATTCGCCCTTGCATGGAGTATTGCTGCCATATATGGTCTGGAGCCCCTGCTGTTTGCCTCAGGATTCTTGATAAGATCCAGAGACGGATATGCAACGTAATTGGCCCTGATCTGGCATCTTGTCTGCAGTCGCTCTCTCACAGACGTGCCATTGCCTCGCTCTGTCATTTCTACAAATATTTTCACGGTAATTGCTCCGATGAGCTGCTTTTGCTGGTTCCCAGGCCTCATGAATTTAAGTGTCCTACGAGGCTGGCATCCCGTTACCCCAGCTTCACCATTGAAACTGTTAGATGTAGACGTCTCTTCTACTTCATGTCTCGCACCTCTCAACTGTGGAACTCTCTTCCTTATTCCTGTTTCCCTGACAAATATAATCTCCAACTATTTAAGTGTAACATCAATCGACATCTCCAGTTGCCTTGATCTATCCACTTCCCTTCTCCACATCCTTTCACCTTTCATTCCTATCTTCTCTCGCTCCAAATCTTCTGTAACCCCCTTGCCTTGATCGATCCACTATCTTTCTCCACATCCTCTCCTTTACCACTCCTATCTGCTCTTCCTCCAAACCTTCTGTAACCCCTTGCGTGCTAGTGGCTTCCAGCCTTGCTTGGGGTGAAAAGCTTAAAAATACATATATATATATATATATATATATATATATATAAGGAGGTATGGTAGAGGTAATGGATAGCAGCTGGAACTGAGGAATGAGAGAGCCGAGTTCGAACTCCAGTCGAATCCATTACACTCATTTACATGCTAATATCCTTGGGAAAGGTATGAATTCTCTTTTTCTCCCCCCAAGCTATGGCTAAATAGCAGGACAGACACTTGGTCTACTAAAGAAATGGCATCCTACTGCGGTAAAAAATCTGCCTCATCAGCGATGTAGTGAAAGATACATGATTGCATAAGCATTTATCACACATGCCACATAACTGACTGATATATATATATATATATATATATATATATAATGATTGTGTATTTGGGCAGCAATCGTTCTTTTATACATGTTTCATTAAAAATGATTAAAAATTGAATAAAAATCTTAATTGCAGTACCTTGTCAATCATCTTTAATATATATATATATATATATATATAAATGTGTGTGTGTGTGTGTGTTTGTGTGTGTGTGTATATATATATATATATATACATATACACACATATATATATATATATATATATATATACACATATACATATATATATACATATATATATATATATATATATATATATATATATATATATATATATATATATGAATAAAAAGAGACAAGAGGGAAAACTATTCTTAGCCAAGGTATTTCATCCTCGAAGGGACTTTATCAAAGTAATGTTGCAGTATAAACCACAGGTGAACTCTGCGTCAGCTAAGAATAGTTTTTGTTCTTATCTTTTTTTATTAACTTTTCCCTTACAGATATACTCTATCTGAAAATAATTTACACACACACACACACAAACACACACACAGTTATATATGCATATATATATATATATATATATATATATATATATATATATACATACTATATACATATAAATAATATATATATATAATAATATATATATATATATATACTATATACATATAAATATATATATATATATATACTATATACATATAAATATATATATATATATATATACTATATACATATAAATAAATACTTTCACAAAAAAAAACACCCAATTTTTTTCTTTTAATTTGCAACTTTTCACTTGTTTTATCCATATTATATACATATCAAGAAAGTATACGTGGCTTCTCATCATGCTATATATATATACTATATATATCAGTATATATATACACATATATGCATGTATGCACACATAAGCTTATGTACATCTACATGCACACACATAAATATATGTCAAATTTCATCAAGCAAAAAGAGTTTAGCTCATTCTCACATAAGAAGCGGTTTCTCATTTCTGAGAAAAAATTCTTTATTAAGTAATTTTTTTATTTTAGTTAATTTTAAGTTAATGTGATTAAGTAAATAAATATTGTATTTTCTTCCTTTTTTGAACTTTACACACATAAATATAATCTTTTCTTTCTCTTCTCTTATGACCTATGTTGTTCTTTATATAAATACCAAGTTCAGTCAAAAGAATTTTCTGATTTTTCATTGATGATTTTTGGCAACTTCCATGTTACATCATTAAAATATTGAAATCAGAGCCATTTTACACTACCTGTGAAAAAAGGACTAGGTGTAAGAGCAGCAGAAAAATAAATTAATGATATGGAAGGTCAAAGAACTGTCAATGAATGTGTGGCTCAAAACTGGTTCAGATGTTTCAAGGAAGGTGATACCAGCTTTGTAGACAAACCAAGGTAACAGAGGCATTCTATAGTGGAAGATGACACCTTGCTTGAAAGGATTGAATAACAGTCAAGCAAAAACACTCTTACATTACTGGTAGAATTTTGTCCGTCACAAAACACCATCAATTGACACCTCCATAAGCTCGGCCTTGTGAACAGATGCTACTGAGTTCTTCATGAACTGAATAATGACCAGGCTCAATGATATATGAATATTTGCAAATAACTGCTGGAAAATCCTCAAAATGTCCATTTTGGGAGTTGAATTGTAACTGGGAAAGTGGATCTATTTTTGTAACCATAATAAGAGAAATCAGTAGTTTAATACTGGCCAAGATTCAGAACCTGCCATGCAGTTTGAACTGAAGGTTATTTTGTGTGTTTGGTGCAGTTTTGAATGGGTGTTGCACTTTGAGCTTACCTCAGATGGTTATAATGTGAATGCCAATATTTATGCTCAACAACTGCAGCAAGAATATAATGCTTTCAAAGCTCACTACCTGACATTGGTCAATTGAAAATGTGCACTCCTGCAGCATGACAATGCCCCAGTGCAAACTGCCAATGTGACCAAGCACAGACGTGAAGAACTTGAGGGGATGGAAGTTCTACCTCGACCTGCCTCCAGGCCAAACCTTGTAATGTCAGATTGCCACCTTTTCTGAGCCATGGCTCATCTCCTGCACAGATGGAGATTCAATAATCTGGATGAGGTTTTTTTGCCTCTAAATTAGCCAAATGGTGTAAACATGGAATTGTGCTTTTGGCACAACAATGGCAACAATCAATAGAATATAATGGGATATATTTTGGCAAGTAAATGATTTTCACATATTAAAAATATGTAAAACCTTTGACTTAACCTTGTATATATATAAAATTCCTCCACAAACTGAAATTCATTTCTTTAGAAAATATT
This sequence comes from Acanthosepion esculentum, assembly GCA_964036315.1. Taxonomy (NCBI): domain Eukaryota; kingdom Metazoa; phylum Mollusca; class Cephalopoda; order Sepiida; family Sepiidae; genus Acanthosepion; species Acanthosepion esculentum. The sequence goes on from OZ038480.1 coordinate 21,452,912, forward strand.
GAATTCATGATACTTTGAAATTTTTTCTCCCACTATCAACTGCAACTATGTTCAAAATAAACATTTATTAACTTTTATAAAGTTAATAAATGTTTTTGACTTTATACATTGAAAACATGGTCTTTAATTTTGCCTTTTCTTGTTTTTTAATAATATCCTGATATTTTGTAAAATATTTTTAGTTTATACAAATCTTTTACAATTTACAATTCATCATCATCTTTACCATTAATACCATTATCAGGATTAGGCATGCTTATAGAGTGACTACACAACTGATCCCTTGGCAGGTTCTCTTCACATCTTGGTTGAAAGCTACTGAAGTATTCATTCATGCATTGCATGTCTTTGGGCAAATAGACCTGTAAGAGCTTATCTATCAACTTACATCAAATGTCTCCCAATTTGAAGGCTCACCTTGGTCTTGGACACATTGTCATTGTTTCCATTGGGAGAACACTCCATCTTGACTATGTCTTCAGTCTTGGCACAGTGATGTTAGTCATCACTGCACTGACTGTATACATACAACGTAAACAAAAAAGTTCTGTCCATTTTTAAAGGAAAAAAAGGAAAACGCTTCACAGTATGTGTAACTTATATTTAGTATCGAAGTAATTGCCATTGGCATCCAGCACCTTCTGCCAATGTGTCTCCAGCTGTTCAATGCCCTTGCAGTAGAACTTGGTGGGTTTTGATGCAAAGAAGTCCATGAGGGCTTTGCGCAAGTCTGCTTCAGGGAGTGGAAGAGGTGGTAATTGGATGGTGCAAGGTCAGGTGAATAAGGTGGATGGCACAAAATCTCCCACCCAAGTGGCTGTATGGTATCCCTGACCACTCGCGCGACATCCGACCTGGCGTTGTCATGGAGGAAAGGCACACCTTTGCGATTCACCAGTGCTGGCTCCTTCTGGCGCAATGCCTGTTGCACACGTTTCAATTGCTGCAAGTATAGGTCTCCAGTGACCATTTGGCCCATTGGTAGCAGTTCATAATGAACCACTTGACGACCTGTCCACCAGACACAAAGCATAATCTTGCATGGGTGCATAGGCGGTCTTGCGGTGTGAGGTACAGCATCCTGAGGAGACAACCAGTGCCTGGAATGCATGGGAGTTTCATACAGAACCCACTTTTCATCACTGGTAAGAAACTCGAAAACTGAATAAGGATGCAGTATGGTTGCGAGAAAGCAGCGATACACTGGCTGCCATTCGTTGTCCCTTGTGGACCTTCAACAGCGTTTGCAGAACCCACTTGCTCAGTTTGTACGTCTTACCTAGGCAGTGCAGGTGAAGTCTAACTGTTTCATCGGAAACGTTGAACTGTTTTGCAAGTTTACCACACATTAGACTACTGTCCTCTTCAATGGCAGCCTTCAGGACTCCGTCATTCATGGAGAGACAAATCTCCTGACTTGAATTTTCAAAAGCAACGCCTTGCAGTAAGTTCATCCACAGCTCTATCACCAAACGCTTGACATATGCGGCAACTTGATGCAGCTGCTGATAAGCCCACTTTGAAGTCATAAAGCAAACAGCCCCAAACGAGATCTCTAGACACTTCCATCCTTCTCAGCTGTCCGGCTTATAACTGATGGCCAGGCACAGTCCACATGTTTTTTATAACGTTTGATGTTCCTACTTCCGGCTGTCTGAATTTGAAAACAATTGCTACATGCATTTCATATATATTTCAACTTTATTCAATGACTAATCAAAAAACGGACAGAACTTTTTGGGTTACCTTGTAGCTATGTAGCCCAGTCTACCCCATTGAGCTAGATGGTCATTGACCCTACAAGAAGGTAAATTTTGGTTCTATTTTAAATATTTACTATTCATTATTTAACATTTATCACTGTATACAAAAAAAAAAAAATGAATTTGAATTTCATAGTTGTGTTGTCATACCCTGCTATGACAACAGAAAACATCTTTGAGTGAAATCAGCAATAAGGTTACTGCAATTGAGAGGCCTTGAAAAAGAATGCAGTGGAAAAGGAAGTAATATTAATAATGCAGTGTGTTAAAGGTTAATTCATTATTTAATATCTACTTGTGAATATTTTGTGCAAATTTTTTTTATCTTCCAAAAAACCTCTTAATCCTAAGACATATCTCTTGAATTAAAACTGATGTCAGTTTAAAACTTTAGTATTTTTTATCAGTTTACATTGTCTATCAAATTCTTCTCCTTCTATATGGCATTTCCCTTCATGATATGGGGGATCATGGCTGTGCACAAATTTTTAGTCTTTTTAATGCTTAATAAGGTTTACATTTTCACCATTCCTTCTTCACTCCATTCTGAAATCCATTTAGAAAAGCTCATTGGTTACACACTACTTTCCTGTCTCTCTTGCCTTCAATATTTTCTCTATGTGCCACAGAAATTCCAATTCTGTTTTTCTGATTTTTATGTATAATGTGTCCTTTTTATTTCCATTTTTATTAAAATGTCTTTCTTTCTCACATATTCTGTCCATGGTATTTTCAGCATCCTTCTGTAGAACCACATTTCTCTTGCTTCCAGTCTCGTCTTCATCTGTGAGGAGATTGTCCAGAATTCACTGCCATACAGTATGACTGATATTACATAAAATTTCAGCACTCTTTTTGTTGTTTGTTATGAAATTTTCCTATTCCTTAATGCTTTGCTTAGAATTTGGAAGGTATTTTTTGCTATTCCAATGTATCCTCGGTTAAAACATTTTTTGCTTTTCATACTTACTTGATTTTGGCATCTCCAAATTGTACTTCACATGTTGAGCTGTTATTCTTGCTAACAATCATACATTCTGTTTTGTTATAATTTATGCTTAGTCCTTTCTTCTCCCTTTCCTTTAATACCTTGCTAAGAGGTCTTGCAGTTTATTTTCTTTCTGCTATCACATCTGTGTCATATGTATATCTTCTGTTGTTAAGATTGTGTTCACCAATAATAAATCCTGGTAGGACTTCTAGTTTACTGAGTAGTTGCAATAAAAAATCATTGTAATTAAGATGAAAGACTACTAGTCAAAAGTTAATAATATGGTTGACCCCCTATTAAGGAAATATTGAGTAAAAAACATGGATTTGAAGGATAAAGATATAATTAACAAAAAGATTATTAGTCATTCTTAGCTGAAGAAAGTGTTTTTTTTCTGTTTAATTATAATTTAATATAGTAGTCTGCAAGAGTCTGCAAGTAGATGGACCAGAGTCACCTGCAGTCTGCCATTTGGTAGAGAAAAGATTAAGTACTTTTATAAACTAATTATTTTCTCATTGTTCACTTTCAGCCTTTCATCTTCAAAGTTGTTTACTAAACTTCAGCTAAGCAATTACTTTCTTATATTTCCAATTCCTCTCCAACTACCTAGCCATCCACATTCCTGCCAGCCATTAATTCCTTAATGATAGCTCTCGTCAAAATTCCAATTCAACTTTGACCATTTAAATTAATTTCAGCAAATGTTTTCTGCAAAAGGATAAACTAAAATCTTTTCTGGGTAGATGAACAGAATTTCAAAAATTAGAAAATTTCATCCAAATTCTTTAGCATAGTGGAACCTGCAAAAAGACAAAGAGGAAATTCAAATTATTTTTTCAATCGGTTAATTGATATACAATTAACTGTTTGTCTAATTACTTGAAAGTAGATTGATTCCAAAGTTTTGCTACATTTTGACAAAAGTACTTTGCTTGAAAAAAAACTTCATATCATTTGACTGTTCCAGATTTTACAAACTTTCTTCTATGTACAGTACCCTTTCAGGGTGGGGGCGATCATGGCTTTTCACTGTCCTTTGTAGCTCTTAGTAAATTTTGGTTTTATTATCTCTCTTAATATCTATTTTGATAAACATTTACACAAGCTCATTAAGTAGTTTATTCACAGTTTTCTTCTATATTTTCAATATATCCTGTGAGTGTCAAATTCTCCAAGCCCTGTTTCCTCACTATATACTCTAGAAATTTCAACTCTCTCTATCTGAATGTGAGTATAATTGTCCTTTTTGTTTCTATTTCTTCTAAAACTTTATTGTTGCTCATATGTTATGTATAACCACATTTTTCACAAGGAGATTGTCCAGCATTCACTGTCATAAAAAACAACCTATATTATATAACAGTAATCGTTCAGTCTATATTTCTGAGATGAGGTATTATGTACACTATTTACACTCTTCCGACCATTTTCCTCATCTTTGTTGCCATAGTGTACACTCCAGCCTTCTTGAGGTGGTTGGAATGTTGAACTGAATCCTTTATTTTGCTCGCTGAGTAGACTGTTCTAGTTCCACGTGACATGTTTAATGGATGTCACTTATCAGTTATCTCCTGTTATTTCCCCTCTCCAAGTTCTCTACCACCATAACCAGGTATTGAACTCACGCTGGTTGGGTCCTGTCACTGGATCAAACTAATACCTTTATCCACTGTGCCTTGAGTACATCTGTGTATGAATTTCTGGGTATTATAAATCTAATGTCTTCAGCAATAATTTTTTTTACGAGTGCTCATATTGCAATTTTTGCTGTCATCATTGCATTTTTTTTTGTTTTTTACCAGAGCTCATATTTCAATTTACATTGTTATTATTGCTTTTCTCTGGCACTCCTTATTAGTGGTTCCCATAATGTATTCATTTCTATGCTTGGTCGGCTCAGGAGATATTTTGTTGCCTAGCATATGTGCTGATTCCTTAAGTTTTTTGTATTTTCCAGTGATGTTCTTTGTCTATGATTTCAGCCTGATCCCACAGTTTATTTTCTCACAAAATGTTTCTTAAAACTTTGCTTAGCTTTTGGAAGGTATCTTTTTTCCTCTAGGAGTGTCTGCAGTTTCCTTTCTTTGTCTGCTATCAACATCTGTCATCTGCATATCTTATGTTGCTGAGATTGTGGCCACTAATAATGAATCTGGGTAGGACTTCTAGTTCCATCAGGATCACCTCACTTTAAGGGTTAAATAAATCTTGCGAGAAGATATCCTTATCTTTTCTATATATTACTCATTTTCTATTTGTATGTTTGCTGGGTAAATCCAAGTACAGGTTCTGGATTATTCTCATAACTTTTCCAACTGAATCTTATGATGTAATTTATTAAACATGATTCTGCAATTAATGAAATAAATTAAGATTGAATAAATTTAATTTTAAATAAAAATAAATTATTAAAGAATACAAATGGATTGAATTTTAAAATAATCCAAATGTTTAGTAAATTATATATGTGAAGAAATATAGTTTTAAGATGTGCTATATTTATGGGATAAAGTGCACAATATCAGAGATAGAATGTATGTAAATATAAATATAAAAGTGAACATTGAAATCAACACTCAGAGGTGACAGGCTGTTTCATGCTGGATGCAGTCATCAGGCTGTGCCTAATGATTGCATCTAGCATGAAACAGCCTGTCGACTCTTGTGTGTTGACTTCAATGTTCACTTCTATATATATATATATATATATATATATATATATATATATATATATATATATATATATATATATGAGGGTCATTCAATAAATAAGTTGAATTTTTTGGTATAAGGACTTCTAATACAGATAGAAGATTACTCTTTTTTATTTTTTTTTGTTTTACTTCTTTTTCACATGGATTTAATTTCTTTTGCAGATTAAAAAAATACTTTGAGAGTTTTGACGATTAACAGAAGATGACCGACCAAGAAGCATGCTCCAGGATTGAACAGCGGTCAGTTATCAAGTTTTTGGTTGCTGAAGGGTGCAAAACCAGTTGAAATTCATAGGAGAATGTCAACTGTGTATGGTGCCACATGTTTCAGTCAAAAAAATGTCTACAAGTGGGCTAAATTGTTTAAAGAAGGACAGAGCAGTGTTGAGGATGAAGACAGGCCTGGGAGGCCTACAGAAGTGAGGTCTCCTGAGATGATCGAATCAGTCAATGACCTCATTCAGTCTGACAGAAGGGTGACAGTGGATGACATTGCAAGGACTTTGAGCTTATCTGTTGGGACAAATGCAGGGGTCATCAGTCAGAAGGAGTCATCTTACATCATGACAACACAAGGCCTCACACAGCAGCCCAAACGGTGCAGACCATCAACGAGCTGGGCTGGGAACTGCTCCCTCATCCCTCTTACAGCCCAGACCTTGCCCCTTCAGACTTTCACATGTTTGGTCCCTTGAAAGCGTTCATGAGAGGCACGAAGTTTAAAAGTGACGATGAAGTCAAAAGTGTTGTGAGCGACTGGCTGAGACAATACGGAAGCTTGTGCACAGATGGGAAAAGTGTGTGACAGTGCTGGGAGACTATGTTGAAAAAAAAGTAAGCTTCTATCTGTATTAGAAGTCCTTATACTGAAAAATTCACCTTATTTATTGAATGACCCTTGTATTTACATATATATTTATATATATATATATAGCTGGCAACTCATATTTGAGGATACCCATCTACTAGGGTGGCTAGCCAATCCCTATTGCAGACGCTCGCTCAGGCATATTTGTGTTTGCTCAACACCCACAGAATCCACCTGTGGTTTATACTGCAACTATGCTGAGCAAACCCTAGTTACAATTTCTGGGAGAGAGCATGTTATCTACACACTCATGCCTTGGTCATGATTTGTGGCTTTGTGCTAGCACAGCTATCAACGGCCCTCAAGAGTTCCATCTACCCAGTTTCACTCACAAGGCTTGGGTTAACCCATGGTATGATTTTCAGGCACTTTCCAAATATATATATATATATATATATATATATATATATATATATATATATATATACATATATATATATATATATAAATATAAAAGTTAACATAGAAGTCAACACTTAGAGGCAACAGTCTGTTTCATGCTAGATTCAATCGTCAGGCAAGTTGCCTGACGATTGCATCTAGCATGAAACAGACTGTCGCCTCTAAGTGTTGATTTCTATGTTCAGTTTTATATTTACACACACTCTATCTCTGATATTGAGCACTTTATCCCATAAATATAGCACACTTTAAGACTATATTTCTTCATATATATGTATATATATATATATATATATATATATATATATATTTTCTTTAGAATATCTCAAATATCTATAAGTCTACGATTCACCCATGCTTAGAATATTGCTGCCACATATGGTTCAATGTTTCTGATATTTACTTAGAGATTTTTGATAAACTCCAAAGGAGAATTGACAATATTAATAGTCCTGACATGGCGTCTTGGCTTCAGTCACTATCCCACTGTCATAATGTTGCTTTCCTCTAGCATTCAGTAACCCCTTGTATCTTAGTGGCTTTATTGCTTTGCTTGGAGTGAAATGATTAAAAAAAGAAAAAGAAAATAATTACTATGAAAAAGCTTGAGGAAAGTTATTCATCAACAGATTATATGCAGTGGCACACAAAGTTATTGGAAACATCAGGTTTCTTTAAAAAATACTCATTTCTATCATTGCTTCAAACCTAACACTTTAGTTGAATATTGTAAAATATGTAATATATACTGTATAAAGGTAGATAAAGAAATGTTTACCTGCACTTATATTTACTGACATCTTTGTCAATAAATATATGTGTCGGTAAACAGAAAATGCAAAAAGTTTTCAACACTTTTTGAAAATAAAAATAAAGCAGTATAAAAATTATAGTTTGGAATTGACTTTTATTCAAGTTATTAATATTCAACCTTGCCCCATCTTGGGATCACATTTTCCATTGACATTAAATGAAGATATTATATTTAATCATTTGCTGGGTCTTCTGCTTTGAACATTGGTTGCCTGTGTCATGCCAGACAATCTTTCTTGAACATTTATAAATCTACTATTCAGCCATGCTTTGAATACTGCTCCCATATCTGGTCGGGTGCTCCTGCTATATATCTTGAGATATATAAATTCAAAGAAGGGTCTGTAATTTAATTAATCCTGACTTGGCATCAGACTTCAGTTGCTTTCTCATCAATGTAACATGGCTTCCTTCTGTTCTTTCTACAGACATTTTCATGGTAATTGTTTTGATGAGATTTCCTCCTTGGTATCTTGACTGCATGAATTTAAGCATGATACCAGATTGGCAACTATAGGTCCTTAATGTTGAAATAATTAGATGTTGTATTCTAACAGTTTCTTTTCTCACACTTCTCACCTGTGGAACTCCCTTCTGATTTCTTGCTTTACTGCCACCTACAATCTTCAAAAATTTAAATGCAATGTCAATGACTAACTTCTGTCTTCAAGAAAGATGTTCTTTCATTGTCCTTTCTCTTCACTAAAGTCTTCTCATTCTCTTTCTCTCTGCAAGGCAGTGAAAGAGAATGAGAAGACTTTGCATTAGTAGCAATAATCGCCTTCCTTGAGATGAAATGATTCTTGTAGTGTGAAGGCATGTGAAGATTCATCTGAGACAAAATATTATGGTCTAATGATATGAAAATTGAACACTTTGGAGTGAAAAGTTCAAGAAACTTTCCATACCCACTCCCAAATACTATTATGACAGTTAAACATGGTGATGGAGGTATAATAGTTTGAACTTCTTTTGACTTCAGAGGTGAGATCAAACAATATACCATTGAAGGAACATTGGATAATAAAATGTATCTAGAAATACTAGACAAGAACATGCTTCCATCTGTAAGATCTCTCAAAATAGCAAGAGGTAGGATTTTTCAGCAATCATATAGCGATGAAAATAAAAGAGTTGTTCAAAGCAAAGAAGGGTTTTAAAATGGCCTATTCTGACATCTAATGTTAATCCTATGGATCCATAAAAAATACATAAATAAAAATTAATTATAATGTAAAAAAATAATTATAATAATATAATTATAACAATTATAATTATCATTAATTCATTCATTCTAAACTAATGAGAAGCAACCCCACGTTTTTCCTCTATACACACAAACACATGACTATTGGACAAGCAGTTCACATGGACTGGTCATTAACATGTGCATCAATGAAAATTTCATTTCCTTTTTCAAGCCATAATAGTAACATTCATCTTTTAGCACTCAACAGAATTTCAAGGTAAGAAAATCTCAGACACTTGTATTTTTCATCTAAATTACCTGGACACCTATTGCAGACATCTATTAAAAAAAGCATGGGAGAAAGACTGCATACACTTTACTTATTCTTTATCTTATCATTCTGTCTGATTAAGATCCATATTTGATCTACATTTGACCCCAAACTCAATTTCTTCACTCAGTATTACTGTCTCTCGAGTCTCCAATGCAAAATAACAACTAGATAATAAATAATAATCATTTTGTTGTTTGCTTGTCTTGCCGTTTCTCATTTTTTTTACAAGTATTTTTGTATATATAAATGTTAGGGTGTTTATAATTATTTACTTAGAGTTATAACTCACCCTACAAGTCTAATAAACAATTATTTTTACAGTCTACGAGAAAAGTTTCAAACTCGGACTTCAAAGGATTCAGTCTACAACATCCGGATAAGTTACTATTAAATACTACAGTTTGAAAAGAAATGCCTTTCTTAGATTTATGGCTCAATCAGAACAATCCTTAAAACAGCTTATCTGATCCAAATAACTTTTAGCTTTAATTTAAGGAATGCAGTCCACCAGTACAGTTAGAATCAAGTCTGTTCATTCGTCTCTCCAAGTTGGAAACAAGCACACACAGATATGCATTCTCTCATTGAACACATACGCTGTACAGTCAAAAAGAGTTAATTATTTACTCAAAGTTATAACACTCCCCTACATAAGTATATAGAAGAAGTTTCAAGTTTGATTTTATCAGAGGAATCGTTAAAACTTGAGCAGTTTGTCAACAAGAATGAGATAAAATTGCCATTAATTTTATGTCTCCACTTTTCAAATCTGTCAAATTAGAGCTAGGCCACTCAGTAGTGAATGCTGTTTATGAATGTGTGTTCAAAACTTTTGCATATTACTGTTTGATTTGTCAATAAAATTATATGCAAGAAAACATTTCTTTATTTCTCTTTATACATAGTATATCCTAAGTATTTACCTGTCTATATTTCTGAGATGAGGTATTATGTACACTATTTACATTATTCGGACTATTGTCCTCATCTTTGTTACCATATTTATTAAAACGTTTCGTCCTTTCAGTATCTGTCTATATTTCTGAGATGAGGTATTATGTACATTATTTACATTATTCGGACTATTGCCCTCATCTTTGTTACCATATTTATTACAACGTTTCGGCCCTTTAGTATCTGTCTATATTTCTGAGATGAGGTATTATGTACACTATTTACATTATTCAGACTATTGTCCTCATCTTTGTTACCATATTTATTACAACGTTTCGGCCCTTTAGTATCTGTCTATATTTCTGAGATGAGGTATTATGTACACTATTTACATTATTCGGACTATTGTCCTCATCTTTGTCGCCATATTTATTACAACGTTTTGGCCTTTCAGTATCTGTCTATATTTCTGAGATGAGGTATTATGTACACTCTTTACATTATTCGGACTATTGTCCTCATCTTTGTCACCATATTTATTACAACGTTTCGGCCTTTCAGTATCTGTCTATATTTCTGAGATGAGGTATTATGTACACTCTTTACATTATTCGGACTATTGTCCTCATCTTTGTCACCATATTCATTACAACGTTTCGGCCTTTCAGTATCTGTCTATATTTCTGAGATGAGGTATTATGCACACTATTTATGTTATTCGGATTATTGTCCTCATCTTTGTTACCATATTTATTACAATGTTTCAGCCTTTCAGTATCTGTCTATATTTCTGAGATGAGGTATTATGTACACTATTTACATTATTCGGTCTATTGTCCTCATCTTTGTTACCATATTTATTACAACGTTTCGGCCTTTCAGTATTTGTCTATATTTCTGAGATGAGGTATTATGTACACTATTTACATTATTCGGACTATTATCCTCATCTTTGTTACCATATTTATTACAACGTTTCGGCCCTTTAGTATCTGTCTATATTTCTGAGATGAGGTATTATGTACACTATTTACATTATTCGGACTATTGCCTCATCTTTGTCACCATATTTATTACAACGTTTCGGCCTTTCAGTATCTGTCTATATTTCTGAGATGAGGTATTATATACCCTATTTACATTATTCGGACTATTGTCTTCATCTTTGTCGCCATATTCATTACAAAGTTTCGGATTTTCAGTATCAGTCTATATTTCTGAGATGAGGTATTATGTACACTATTTACCTTATTCGGATTATTGTCCTCATCTTTGTCGCCATATTTATTACAACGTTTCGCCTTTTCAGTATCTGTCTATATTTCTGAGATGACGTATTTATATTATTCGGACTATTGTCCTCATCTTTGTCGCCATATTTATTATGTTTCGTCTGTTGTACACACCGGCCATCTTCAGGTGGTTGGAATGTCAAACTGAACACTTTATTTCGCTCGCTGGTGTAGACTGTTCTAATTCCACATGGCATGTTTTTTAACACATGGCACAGTGGATAAAGGCGTTAGTTAGATCCAGTGGCAGGACCCAAAGAGTGTGAGTTCAATACCGGTTAAGGCAGTGGAGAACTTGGAGAGGGGAATTAACAGGAGATAACTGACAACTGACATCCACTAAAAAACATGGCTCGTATGCAACAGACAAAGCTGGAACTTGAACTCATTGGGCCAAATTTCATTTTCCATGTTGATGACATTTACAAATCCAGACAACCTGATAAAAAATAGGTATAAACACACTTAGATAAATAGACAGATAGGTTTGAATAAAGTTAAACAGATGAATAGATCTGAATTGACTGAGATGGAGAAAGTGAGAAATTCATGTAGACTGAAATGATTGAAACAGATCAAGATAGATTTGAACAGACTGAAATAAGTTGGTAGGTAGATAGATAGAAAGAAACAAATTGCAAGAGATTGGTAGACTGATAGCTAGATAATTTGATCAATAATAATAAATTACATATATATATATATGTATAATAATAAATTATATATATATATGTATATATATTATATATATATATATGTATATATTATATATATATATATGTATATATTATATATATATATATATATATATATATATATAATCTTATTCTGATAAAACTTTACTTTCTTAAAGCTTGCTATGTGTTGTCTCCCCTCAGCAATTATATTTCCATTTTGAAATAGTCTTGAATCTTAGAAATTTCTTGCTCAAGAACAGAAAGTTCCTGATAACTGAGGTGAGGGTTATGCTACCAACTAATTCCCAAAAGATTCATCTTTCCATTCCAATTTTTACTTCGGATGTCATCATCGTAGGTGTTATAAATCTCTTGAGATCTTCCTAAGTGGTGTGGCAGATTTTACAACGATATAAATAGAGCAAGTGCAGGCAGCACTTTGAAAGATCATAAAAAAAATGTCAACAGAGATTCACTGCGAGATTTTAAAGTCAAACATTTTAATTAATTCCTTCTGTTTTCTTTTTTTCTTTTTACATGGGAAAATTTAATTCCCAGAAATATTATTTAATAAACTGGTGTCAAAATTTTTTCAAGAACTTGACGGATAAATTAATTTTCAGATTAATTGTGTCAGTGTCATTTGAGAAACTGAATTCTTTAGACAGAGACAGATTATACAAGTCCTAATAATGACGCCAAGAATTGTCTATGAGTCAGAACACAGAAATATTTGATCTTTTCCCCTTTCCAATGATCCAAGTACAAAATGATATCTGGAATTGATAAGTGTCAGTGTTTTCTTGAAGAGTTGATCAAAAAAGTATTCAGCTGCTATGAAAGTTGAATCACTGTGCTATGCTCAAGAATTCTTCATGCCTGTGGTTTGGTGCTTCTGCTATATATTTGAAGCTTCTTGGTAGTATATAATGAAGAAATTTGCAATGTCATTTTTCCTGAACTGGCATCGCAGCTTCAGTCACTTTCCTATGGTTTTTCTGTAAATACTTTCATGGTAATTGATCTAATGAACTTTCCTCTTTGGTACCTTGACTTAACAGATTTAAGTGCAGTACTAGATTGGCAGCTAAGTCATATTTTAATTTTGAAATTATGAAGTACATGTTCTGTGTTAATCGTTTTCTTTTTTTAAAATTATTTCTTGTGAAACTCTTTTCTGGCTTCTTGATTTTGTGTGAATTACAGTCTCCATAATGATTAAGTAAGATATAATTTCTGTGCTAAAAGTTTCTTCTTTTGCACTTCTTGCTTGTGGAACTCTCTTCTGGCTTCTTAATTTCCATTCAACTTTGATCCTCAAAACTTTCTTCTGGCTTCTTGCTTTCCAGTCAACTTTGATCCTCAAAACTTTCTTCTAGCTTCTTTCTTTCCATGCAACTTTGATCTTCAAAACTCTCTTCTGGCTTCTTGCTTTACAGTCAACTTTGATCCTCAAAACATTCTTCTTGCTTCTAGATTTCCATGCAACTTTGATCTTTGACACTCTCTTCTGGCTTCTTGCTTTCCAGTCAACTATGATCTTTGACACTCTCTTCTGGCTTCTTGCTTTCCAGTCAACTTTGATCCTGAAAACTCTCTTCTGGCTTCTTGCTTTCCAGTCAACATTGATCCTCAAAACTTTCTTCTGGCTTCTTGCTTTCCATGCAACTTTGATCTTCAAAACTCTCTTCTGGCTTCTTGATTTCCATTCAACTTTGATCTTCAAAACTCTCTTCTGGCTTATTGATTTCCATTCAACTTTGATCTTCAAAACTCTCTTCTGGCTTCTTGCTTTCCAGTCAACTTTGATCCTCAAAACTTTCTTCTGGCTTCTTGCTTTCCATGTAACTTTGATCTCTAAAACTCTCTTCTGACTTCTTGATTTCCAGTGAACTTTGATCCTCAAAACTTTCTTCTGGCTTCTTGATTTCCATTCAACTTTGATCTTCAAAACTCTCTTCTGGCTTCTTGCTTTCTAGTCAACTTTGATCTTCAAAACTCTCTTCTGGCTTCTTGCTTTCCAGTCAACTTTGATCTTTAAAATTTAAATCCAATGTTTAATTATTATCTTCTGTATTCTTAATTCTTGTTCTGTTATTGGTCTCTCTCTCCTTAATAGTGTTTTTCATTTCTCACATTCTCTAACACTCAGTAACCCCTTGCATCTTCATGACATTATTGTCTTTTGGAGAAGTGATTTAAAATAAACTTAATAAAATTTTGGGATAAAATTTTAAATTATTCACTCTGTTCTGTTTTTGAGTTTTACTTCCTGGTTGATACAGAAATATAAAAATGATTTTGAAGCACATTTCCTAACCATTCTCAAGTAAATATGAAATAATTCTACAATATTGGCTTGTATAAAAGAGAATACAAATTACTTAATAATTAAAATAAAGTCTGGAAGCACTTCAATTTAAATTAAATGCAATATCTCACCATATCAGAAATTGTGTCAGTTTAAATCTAAATCAAAATAATGAGGCTTATAAAATCTTTAATTTATTAATATTAAATTTGGAATTACAAATCTGTAAAAGAATCGGGCAAAACTTGCAGCAAACCCAAAAACTGCTTTTGATAAACAAAAATAGTCTTGCAATATAAAAAGAGTTGTGTGTAAACCATTTTGGATTTGGGTGAAAAATTATTTTCTTCTTATTTCTTTTTTTTGAGTTGGTGTTAGTGGAAACTTTTTTATATTTTCCTTTTTATTCTTATTTTTTCTCAGGGAAAAGCTTTCTTATCAGAAGCAAGGAATTCAAAAAGACTACATCTTATTATCTCTTTACCATCTACAACAACTTCCGGTTTCTACATCTTTGATTCAGTGTAAAACTAAAAAGCAAAACAAGATACAAAATCAAAAATAAACACCCTGCGCTGAAAACAAAGTGATTCCTTGACCATATCTACCCAAGTTTACCACTGCTACAGTCACACTGAAAATTCTGCTGCAGTCCCAGGAGATTTTCCAGCTAGACCCAAATAACTGTCAGCAGGAGCGGTTACAGATTGAAATCTCTTTGCAAGTAGCTGTTTTTGCCCAAAGGTGTCTTTGTATAGTCTGCAATATTCAGTCACAGTCCAGGACGATAAGGAAAAAAAAGTCCCCACCAATCCTTTTCCTGCACCAACTGTGCCACCAGCTCCTACCATGCTTTTGCCATCATGTCACGTGATATGTCTGATCAAATCATAGTTATGTCTATGGTAAACCTGAAGATAATCACTTGCATGTCTTGCGTTTTGATGAGAACTTTGACAAGTATTAGACCTCCAATTATAATAACTTATAATTCAATACACACTCACATAAAGACATTAACATTATATATATAGATATAGATATAGAAATATACATACATACATATATATATATATAAATATATTTCTTTATTTATTTATGTGTGTGTGTGTGTGTGTGTGTGTGTGTGGAGTAAGAATAGAAGTTTTTCCAATTTGCAATTCATTTGCCTGACATTTCTTTTATGTATAAAAAATTATATATCATATTATTCTATATATATATATATATATATATATATATATATATATATATATATATATATATATATATATATAATATATATATACATATATATATATATATATTTATTTATTTATATATATGTGTGTGTGTGTTTATGTGCATGTGTAGTTGTGTTTGGAGCAAGAATAGAAGTTTTCCCAATTTGGAATTCATTTGACTGACATTTCTCTTATATATAAAAATTTGTATATCATATTATCCTACACACACACACACACACACACACACATACAGTGAGGGGAAACAAATATTCATACACATACAAATTTTTAATTTATTGTATATCCAACATACTTTTCATACAATTAACTGTACACAGATGCATAATAACTAAATATGCATAGCAAGCAGAAAAAAATTAATTTAACAGAAATAAATCCCATTTATCCATTTTAATGTTTGAAAAAAAAGGTATTCATATAATAGAAAAAAGAATACATAATCTTCATTTAATACTTTTTAGAATGTCCACTATTCACTTCTAAAGCAATCAACCTCTTCTTGTAGTTCTCAATTAATAATTTACAAATTTTAGTTGGTATTTTGTTCCATTATTTTTTCAAATATGGTCTCCTATCTGGGATGTTTGCTGGAGTTCTTGATTGGATTTGAATTTTCAAATAATGCCACAGATTTTCAATTGGGTTTAAATCTGGGAACCCGACCTGGCCATTTCAGGATATTTACATTATTTCCAGCAAGCAATTTCTTCATAGATTTTGCAATGTACTTAGGATCATTATCTTGTTAGAAGGTCCAATCAGGAGAACGTTTAAGATTTTCAATCGAAAGCATTAAATTTGCTTCCAAAATATTTTGATATGCTGTGACATTCATTCTACCATCTATTACCAATATGTTGCCAGTACCTTTTGCAGAGAAATATCCCCAAACCATGATGCTGCTGCCACTAAATTTCACTGTTGGAACTGTGTTTTTTTGTTTAAAGGCAATGCTATCTTTCCTCCATAGATGATTTCTAGAATTACGTTCAAATAACTCAGATTTTGTTTTGTCAGTCCATAATACTCTTTCCCAATACAATTTTTCCTTATCCTTATGTTCACGAACAAATTTCAACCTGGCATCTCTGTGTCTTTTCAATAGACGTTAAGTTTTCTGAGGGAAGTGTGACTTTAGAATGTTCCTATGAATTACATTGCTTATTGTCCATTGAGTGGCACAGATTCCTGATGAAAGCAAATCATTCTGCAACACTTGACTATTAACCATTGTACATTGTTTAGTTTGATGCATTAATTTCCTCAAAGACCTTGAAGAAATCTTCCAGGGAGCACATGTTCTTCTTTGGTTTTCAACACTTTTGATTTTTTTTATACCGTGCAATGAATGAATGAATGGTAGTAGAAGGAATATTCAGGTTGTCTGAGATTTTCCTGTAACTTTTACCTTCTTTCCAGAGCTTAACAATCAGTGCTTTTTGTGAATTTGTCAATTTTTACTTCTTGCCATGATGATAACCTTCTTGCACGAATATCAATTACAGAATGTTCTGGTTGTATATTTTAGGCTAAAAATAACTATTGATGACATTATTGGAACATTCTAGAATATTCCAGTTGAATAACCTTGAGTATCAAAGTAATTAAAAAGTTTTAAAATCTGAAATTTGCATTGTATGAATACTTTTTCACCCATTAAAATGGATAAATGTGACTTATTTCTATTAAATCAATTTTTTTCTATTTTCTATTCATATAATTTATTATGCATTAGTGTAAAATTAGTTACATGAAATGTATGTTTATTCATTAGTTGGAAGTACAATAAACTAAAATGTATGTGTACAAATATTTGTTTCCTCCACTGTATGTGTATGTTTTATTAACTACAAACAAGGCCACAATGTGTTAACCGTATTCGGAAATTAAAACATCCCTACAACACACTAAAACATACACATAATGCACACACTCAATTAAGCTGAAAAATCGAATCATCCTTGATAATAGCTAAAGGTATAGCCAAAAGCACTCGGAACAATAAAATATTTGACAGTTTTTACACACTCTTTGTCCAGAAAAGAAAGTTCTTGTTCGAACACAAGAAAAATTAAATAAAAAGTTTAACCGTAGTACCTTGTCTGCCATTTTTAATGAAACATGCATATATATATATATATATATATATATATATATATATATATATATATATATATATATATATATATATATATTTAAATTTAAACATATTATTGATTATAACAGACAATGAATGTCTATTATGTTTGATCATGAGCTGTTCTAATGCTTGAATGTTTGCTTTAATTTCTGGTACTAAGCGTAATAATCTTCTGCCCCAATACACTATATATATATATTAAGCTAATATTGCATGACTCTTTGACAGAATTGAGTCACTGTCAGTCACTGTTTTTTATCCGAATCTAAAAATAAACACGCTAAAATTCACCTTCATCCCGTACCGTAGGCTGACGGCTTAGTGGGGGAAGTTCAGACTGACGTAAATTCAGTCGGGTTTCGATCCTAGCTAGAGGCAACCGGATGTCTAGCCATACTGATGAGCTGTGAAACAGCGAAACAGTCTGTCTGTGGATGACAAAAATATATATATATATATATATATATATATATATATATATATATATATATAATATATGTGTATATATATATATATATATATGTATGTATGTATGTATGTATGTGTGTGTGTGTGTGTGTATGTGTATGTGTGTGTAAGTAAAGTTGGATATGAATGGGATAGAATGGTAAATGTTTGAAGAATTTTTGTGGTACAAAATTTTATAATGGCAATAAACAGACCATATTTTTTACTGATACTCATAATGCAAAATAAAAAATTTAAAAAAATGAAATGGTAAATATATAAGACAATATTTGGAATATTCTTTACAAATTTTTTGTTAAGAAATAAAATTTCTCTTAATAATTTATTCCAAATTCTTTTATGTACTTACAAATGTAAACACACAAACCAGAATGGCAGAGCAGGAAGTGATTGATTTATAATACCCTGGAGTGACAACTAGTATTAAGATATATGTCATTTGGTCAGAGGTCTTTGGTTTAGATATTTTGCTGATGTTTGGACTCACACACACACACACACACACACACACATATATATATATTGCATTATTTACATTACTTGGGCTGTTATCCTCATCTCCATTGCCATATTCACAATGCTCCAGCCTTCTTCAGGTGTTTGGAATTTCAAACTGTACACTTTATTTCGTCCACAGGGTTAACTGTTCTCGTTCCACGTGTCATGCCTCTTCCAGATGTTTCAGTTATTTCACTTTCACTTAACTCTCCAAGTTTTGTCTAGTCACTGGATCTAACCAACATCTTTATTCATTGGGCCATGTTTCCTTGAGGACATCTGTGTATGAATTTTGGGGACTTGTAAGCCTGATGTTTAAGCAACAATTTTTTACCAGTGCTCATACTCTAATTTTTTTTGTTTGTATTATAGCATTTTTTACCAGAGTTATACTGCAATTTTTGTTGTTATTCATTGCTTTTCTCTAGCGCACCTTATTACTGGTTCCCATATTGTATTTATTTCTATGCTTGGTTGGCTTAGGAGATTTTTGTGACCTAGCATATGTGCTGATTCCTTACATTTTTGTATTTTCCAATGATGCTCTCTGCCTATTATTTCAACCTCATCCCACAGTAGGCAGTGATCTCCCTTTTTCGACCATAAAAGAATAAAGGGTTCAGTTCAAAATTCCAATCACCTGAAGAAGACTGGATCGTACAACAGCCGAAATGTTATTAATAGGGCAATGAAAATGAGGATAACAATCCGAGTAATGTAAATAATGTAAGTAATCATAATACCTCATCTCAGAGATATAGACAGATATATATAGACAGATATATATAGACAGATATATATATATATATAAAGGTTGCTGAAACATTCTTAGCTGGACCAAGAAGAACCATGCAGATCCATAAAGCATCCATGCTATTCTGTTTCTGCTGGTAAAGATGCTTGAAAATGGTTGGTTCTTTGCATACCTCCTCTTCAAGTCTAGAGTTAACCATTATCTATCCTACATAACCTCATAAACTACACGACCAAAAATGGAGTATTGCTGCCATATCAGTGCTGGAGCTGCCCAGTCCTCACTTTACATTCTTGATAGAGTTTCAAAGAATCTATGCAGCCTTTTGAGTGATGAATTATTTTCCACCCTACAGCCCCTTTCCTACAGACAATATGTATCACTATTTCTATGACAAAAGTTCTAATGTGCTACATTCCTTAGTTCCACCATTTTTTATCTCTATATATTAGGATGAATCACCTTCATTCCTCTTGCAGTCTATGCTTAAGAAGGAAGTTCCACTCAGACAGCTTTTTTCCAAAAACTTTGTGGAACAGAATCCCAAGAAAATGTTCTCTTGATTGCTAAAATCTTAACATCACAATTTTAGGGTTAACCATTGTCTAGCCTACATAATCTCAAAAACTGCACTTCTTACTTCCTCCTCTTATGTTTTTACAACAACATCATTCCTCTACCTTGAGTTGCTCTTGAGCCTTTTGTTGGGGGAAATTTAGTAAAAAAATATCAACCAAAAATTAGTGGACTAACAATTACTAACAATTTAACGTCTGACTACAAATCAATATCCGTAAAATCAAGACAGTATAAAAATGAAGACAAACATTTCATTAATCCCAAGATTAAAAGAATGCTTAGAGAAGGGATAATAGAACCAAGCCACCTTCCATGGAGAGTGCAAATCCTTGTAACATCTTAAAAAATCACAAAAAGAAAATGGTTATCAACTACTCACAGACCATTAATAAATTCATCCTACCTGATGCATATCCATTACTGCATATCAATGACATGATTGGAGAGATTGCTAAATATGGTGTATATTATACAGCAAATCTTCAAAGTGCTTACAATCAGAGGTTAAAATAAAGGCAAGTGACAAAGACTATACTGCATTTGAGGTCGGAGTTCAACTGTACCAATTTTGCAGAATTTCTTTTGGTGTAACGAATGGCATGGCCATATTTCAAAGAATAATAGACAAAATAATCTTAAAAGAAAAATTCAAAAGGTACTTTTGCCTATATAGATAATGTAACCATATGTGGCCATGATCAACACAACCAAGATAGGAATCTTAAGCAGTCTATGGCAGCAGTAGAAAAACATAACTTAATGCTAAACTAATATAAATGTTTTTTTAGGAAAAATGTTATTTGTTTGTATACTCATTGAGCAGACGCATATTTTCTATGAAAATTTCTCGGACATTCAGGCCGGTAAATGTCGTTAATACTGTTTATTATAAACAGAGCATATACTTAAAGATTTGTATTTATAAAAAGAACATATAAACATAAAAAATGTCTTGAAATAATTGTCAGATGTTGTCCATTTCATAATATATACATATATATATATATATATATATATATATATATATATATATTTTTTTTTGTATATATATATGTTTATATATATGTGTGCATGTTCATACATGTATATATATATATATATATATAAAAATAAAATATATATATATATATATATATGTGTGTGTGCATGTATATATATATACTTATATATATATATATATATATATACATATATATATATATATGTATAGGGAAAAATGTTATAATTGTTCCAACAAGAAAAAAATGTATATTTTAAAATAAGAGAGAAACTGCATTTTCGTTATAATGTGGATTTGTTTTAGTGTATATATATAGAGAGAGATTAAATATAATATATACACTAAAACAAATCCACATTATAACCAAAAATGTTTGTGGTTTCTCTCGTTTTTAATATATATATATATATATATATATATATATATATATATATATATATATATATATATATATATATATATACACATAATACTTTGTAAATACTTCAGAAACTTCAGCATGAAAATAATAAGTGTGACTCAGAACTTATTTATTTACCAGTTTTTTTAAGAGTAAGTATATTTAATCGATTTGAAAGAAGAATATATAAAGATTTTACTTATGTTTTTCCTTGTTATTGTTACTACATAAGAGTGAAGGAGATGGAAAAGTGTCAGTTGAGGAAATTTCACTGATTGTTAAGGGTGAGAGTAATTTCATTTCATAGCACTTATTACATAGAACCTTGTTTCATAGCCACTTATTGTTGACATAACTGTATATAGCATATTAATGCTTTTCTTTTGTTAGTTGCTTTTCAATGATGATATTTTTTCATTTTTAAAACCCATTTCAACAACATTTTTTTCAGTTGCACAGTGTCTGTCATTAGTGAGTTTGTTTAGTGCACCATCATCTTTCAGCAAGCAAATGTTACCTCTCCTTCTTGAATTTCTTTCCCTCATTATTGTTGAGCACATGGAAATTCAAAATGGCTTCCAATCTAGTCATATTTGCATAATTGTCTGCTATAATAGTAGAATGTATCTTCATTGGTAAGGACGTCTATTCTTTTATTAAATGTGTTATTTTTGACTAAATTCACTCAGGTTTTAGCTATTATAATTTGAGTAACTATACCCAAGAGCTGTCAACTATTTTGCAGTTATTTAACTAACTAACTAACATGTTCCGAGTCGCTGTCTTTTTCTTCTGCCAAATTAGATATTAGTCACAAACTTGGGTTACGTCTGCTAGAAAACTTTTCACATCATCATTAAAAAAATAAGTGCACATCACTTTTAAGAAGAAACTTGATTTTAGGTCAAGTGTTAGTTTAAATAGTTTAAAAGTTCTTTATAGATATAAATTTTTGTTATTGGTCTGACCAGTATTTTCTTCTTTGTCTCTGTGCCATGTTCCTTCAGGATGTAGGTGAGTATGCCATTCCACAACTTTTCACCATCCCTCTCAGTCACTGTTCTACAATTCATTTACACACAATTACTTATCAAATCACAAAATGGAGTTTGTCTGCAATAGCCACTGTTATAGATTATTCTATATAAATGTGAGTGTCTCCTAGGGCTCTATCCCAGACCTCCTATATTCCTAATTTTTACCAATGTCCTTCTTGATGTCATCAGTTCTGAACAAGGTATCTATGTCAATAAAACAACTATTTTCTTCCATCTTAATGGTAAGTCAGTTAGATACAAAAAAATCAAATTGGCAACTTCACATAAAAAATGACCTTCAATTTGTTGTTAATCAGTTCAAGAAATGTTTTGTTAATTTAAACACTTCCAAAACTAATGTGCTCTCTTTTGTTCATCTTAGAAAACTTTCCATCAGCATGGCTGATGCTAACCTCCAGGAGTGTCACTTATTTTGATATGAAGTGGAACAATTATAATGAGTCATTTGTTAAGTTTCCTGCTAAGAAAGTTGGTTCATTGTGTTGTGTTAGACAATTTTTTATACATGAATCTTTATTGCCATTTTAGAAATCTACCATTTATCTATGCACTGAATGCAAATGAGATAGACAAGTATAAATAGAGAACAACTGGCAAACATACAGGCTATACCTAGCAAACCTGGTTGCTATTCAGGACACAGAGAACTGTACTACTGCTACACAGAGAGCTAGCAAAACATAGTTAGATAACAGAAGCATTTTGTTTTAACTAAATCCAAGAAAAAGATCACTTTTGAAGTTATTATAACAGCAATCATAACTACATGCATTAAAAAAGAATCTGTCAAAATTGGTATATTTTTGTTCATTAATTCTAAAATTCAAGATGACTTTTGTTCATTAATTCTAAAATTCAAGATGACTTTTGTTCATTAATTCTAAAATTCAAGATGACTTTTGTTCATTAATTCTAAAATTCAAGATGACTTTTGTTCATTAATTCTAAAATTCAAGATGAAAGACAAGAAACAATGAACAGAGATCATGAAAAAAAAGGAACCAAAAACTTTAGTAGGACAAAGACATGAGAAAACTAGCTTTGAAAATGTTACAAGAAGAGATTTGAGAAAAATTAAAGGGTGAAAATATCAAGAAATGTTTATTGGCTATCAAGAAAATATCTGAAGAAATTGATGTTGCAAATTTAAGCAGAGGGCAAGATGCCGTACTAACACTAAGTAAAAAGATTAAATAAAGCAAATAATCAGCATTTTAAGTAAACATCACATAGAAATGTACAAGTTCGATAAATAAGTATATGAAAACTGATTTCTCAACGGTAATTTTTGTGAGGAATGTAGAGATACATTGAATGAATCTGATGGCTGATAGAAAGATTGCATCATTCATGGAAACAATGAACCAACACAACTTAGAAGACTGTATGCAAATGAGATAGACAAGTATAAATAGAGAACAACTGGCAAACATAGTTGGCTATACCTAGCAAACCTGGTTGCTATTCAGGACATGGAGAACTGTACTACAACTACTACTACGTAGAGAGATATGCAAAACATAACAGTTTTCACGTCTGGTTTGGTCTTCTGATATGTATCTAAAGATTCTTGACAGAATCCAAATAAGAATCTGCAATCTTACTGATCTCAGCTTCAATCCGTTTCCTACTGCTGTATCATAGTTTTCCTTTGCTATTTCTATAAATATTCTCATGATAATTCTTCTGATGAGCTCTTCTCTTTGGTGTCAAAACTTCACTCATTTAAGTGCAGTACTAGATTGGCAGATAGATCTCATCATTTCACTGTGGAATTTGCTAAGAGTAATTTTTAGTTCTATTCTAATGATTTATTTTCTTGCACTTCTCACTTGTGGAACTCACTTCAACTATGATCTCCAAAAATATCAATCATCTTTTGTCTTCTTGAATCTATTTTATTGTTTTTATTTTATTGTTTTTTTTCGCCTCAGTAATGTTTTCACAATTTCCTTTAATTTCAGTCATAAAAAGAACTTGCCTCTTTGTTATACCATACCTATGGACTATAATTGGTATGTCCCAATCCTTATAAATACAGTGGAATATACTGTATGTTGATTCACTGTGGTCTTCTACAGTGTGATTGTCAAACTCCCTGCCTCCGGGCAGAGAGGAACCCAGACGAGGCTATGAGTTGAACTGGGGTGACATTGGATTAGTGTCACGTTGATGGGTCGAATAGGTTGCATGCTTGCAGAGTCAGAGTTGCTTAATTGCGGAATCAGAGTTGTTTGATTGTGGATTTGGATTTGTAGAGGTGACAGCATTGGTGGCAAGGAAAACTTGTAGGTTGGCAGTGTCAACACTGAGATGTTATCAAGTCGCTATATGCTGAGGCAAAAATGTGTCAAAGTTTAGATGTTATCATGTTGGTATTTGCCAAGGTTACAGCTTCATAAATAATGGAGGCTTGTAGCTGCGTTGTGTTGAAGCTGGATAGTTGACCACTCATGGCTGGTGTTTGCTGAGGTGACGAGGTCAATGTTGATGAAGGCTTGTAGCTGGGAGGAGTTGAGGTTGAGATGTTTGGATGTTGAAGCTGGATAGCCAAGGTGGTTGGTCAAGCCTGGGAGTGGCAATGGTTTTTGAGATGTGCGGTCATGCTGAGTGATGGTGATGAAGGTGGTGGTGGGGGCAACAGCAGTAGCAGCTCCGTGTGCTGGCAGCATGCGGGGCCACATCTCTGAAGATTGTTCTAAGAGACCTGCTTTTAAGCAGGTCTGGCAGTCCCCAGGAGCATCTCTCTCTCTCTCTCTGGCAGTAATGTTCGTGATTGGCCACTGCCAAAGCTAGCTTTGGAGTTTGGATGTGAACCTAATGCACAGAAAACAACTTTTGTTATTTTGTTCTCTACCTTTGTGTCATGCAGAATGAATCAAAGACAGAGTATAACATCAGATTTATAGACAAATTCTATGGATACATCCTGGGATTTCTTTTGAACCAATAAAACAGACCACTTCTTAGTTTTATCAGCCATATTTTTGTTCTTTATTTTCTTGAAGTCATCATTAATGAGAAAATATCATACAATAACTAAACCTCCCACTTCCCATACCATGTTCTCTGTTTACAGCATTGTCATAAGTGGTGACCCAGGGACATATGAACAAGAAATGGTCAGTATAAGCAGTACCATAATGTAACAACTACCCTGACTACATGACAACAGCTCTGACAAACTGGGATAGAAGGGGAAAGAGGATAAAAACACTCTGAAAACTGGCTTAGTCTGCTTATCCTATGTGAAAGGATTATTAGAAAAAAAATACAAAAGATCTGTGGTTCATATAACATCAGGATGACCTTAAAAAGTGCTTCAACACTTCACAGACATCTCTTCTGAGTAACACCCCCCATAGCTGAGAACTGTGCGTACGCCATCTCCTGAAGATTTACTGACAAATATAAAGATGAGACTGGCTGTTCCCTTAAGATAAGACTGCAGGAACACCGTAAAGCTGTAGCACAAGTGGAAATAGAAAAATCAGGCATAGCTGACCACATATGAAGGAAAAAAGAGATCACAACCCCCTGTGGGATGAGATTGAAATAATAGACAGAGAACATCACTGGAAAATATGAAAACTTAAGGAATCAGCCCATATGCTATGCCACAAAAATCTCCTAAGCCAACCAAGCATAGAAATGAATACAATATAGGAACCAATAATAAGGTGTGCTAGAGAAAAACAATAACAACAACAAAATTGGAATATGAGCTCTAGTAAAAAAATGTTGCTGAGACATTATGTTTATAAGTCTCAAACATTCATACACTGGTCTAGTGGGAAAAAATGTTTGTTGAATCTAATGACTTGATCCAAAGGGTTGCGAGTTTGATAACTGACTATAGCTGAAGTGAACAAAATCTTAGAGAGTTAAGTTAAAGGGAGATAATGGATACTGAGACATCAAGAAGAGGCATGGCATGTGGAACTATAACAGTCTAACCTGGTAAACAAAATTAAGGTTTCAGTTTGAAATTCCAATCACCTGAAGTAGGCTGGAGCATAAATATGCCAACCAAGGTGAGGACAACAGTCTGAACAATGTAAATAGTATAAATCATTTTAGTCTTGTATTTAAATTCCTTGTTTTATGATGTTGTTGTATATCATAGATTATTCTCTGATGAAGTCCTTGTTGATTGCCAACAGCTTAAATGGTTTACCTGAATACTGAGCATTATTCACTGAGAAATTTTCAGCTCACAACTTTGCAAACCACTTTTAATATGTTTGATCATATGCAGTAACTGCTTCATATTATACACAAATTGATTTCAGTATTCAAAGTATATTTTAACTGTTTTTAAGATAAAAAAGCATAATATGCCAATTATTATCTATATTATTCTACCTTAGGATTAATAAACAATGAAAATATATCATAGAATCTTTTGTGAGAAAGTTACTTAAAACCAAACGCTCCTTATGCCATCTAAAAACAAATGCAATATGAACATCTCCTGCATATGAATCTGAATACTTTTTAAATATTTATTCTTTATCAATTAAAATATGTTTCTGCATGGCCATCACAAACAATTAGAAAAATAATTAGTTTTGCCAGGCTATTTATATTGTAAAATCTATAATATCTTGCAAGCATAAATATCTCCTCTGTGATCTATTTCATGTAATAGGCTTAAGTTCTTTTTATAAAACAATGAATTAGATTTCTCAAATGAAGAAACATTTGTTATGTCTCTTGATGAAAGGCCATTTTCAACAGAATAATTTGAATTCAAATCTTACTTCCCTTTCAAAGAATTGTCCATTATAAAAAGCGTTAGTGATACCTTTGTCCACAATGAAAGGCTAAATTTCATTGTTTATAGAAAAAATTTCTAGGAGATTCTACTTTTATTTATTTAAGTGGGGGAGGGAGGGGGAGAATAATAACCATTCAAATATTATTCATTATTTGAGTTTATTCTAAAATTCATTAAATTTAAATTTCTTTACTCACACGCAGAAATGCACACACATTCAAACATATACAGAGAAAGCACAGAATTAAACAGTGCAATATATATATATATATATATATATATATATATATATATGTATATATATATATGTGTGTGTGTGTGTGTGTGTGTGTGTGTCTGTGTACATAAAATAACATAATATATATATATATATATATATATATATATATATATTATGCCATTTGCAGACAGTACAGTTTCACTGTATCACAGCTCCTCAGTGTGACTAGACATCTGAATGCCTCAAGCCAGGATTGCAAACCAACCGATTTGGTGTCAGTCAGAGTTTATACCACTGAGCTATCTTCATTCAACAGAGAGAAACAACTAAATCTAGCGTAATGTTTTTAAGAATGTAAACAAACACCAATCAGCTGGTGTGCTCCAATTCATTTTACTGAAGAGCTTTGCATTAATGCAGGTGGCTGTTGTTTATAGAATTAGCTTATCTCTCAACAGTACTCAATTGAAATATATTTTCAAGAGCTAAATTATATATATATATATATATATATATATATATATATATTTAGTTTACGAAAAACTAGGTAATCTGTATGGGTAGACCCAAGGAGGATAAAATCCAGAGTGCTCAATGTAAATCAGAGCTAATAAGTGGTCTGTTTTTATTTTTATTTAACATGGAGCCTTAAAGTGGTCTGTTTTTATTTTTATTTAAATTAAAAAAAATATATATATATATATATATATATATATATATATATATATATATATAGTAGGCATCCATTTGTGAGATATAGCACCCTGTTTGGTCAAAATTCTGTCCTTTGGTTGTGAAACTGGAATGACTTCTCCAGGGTTGACATTGATAAGCATAATTGCCTGGGTGATGGTATATGGAAGCCATGTGCTGCCCAGACTACATGGCTCCCTTCTTGCCCATATCAACACAATCCAAAGGAATTTGGGGACAGTTTGGCAGCAGGAATTGCCAGAAAGTTGTCAGTGTTGAGCTGACAGGCAAACATCTTTGGGGCTCCACTCTGGGTATTTTGTTTGGATTTAATTTCATAGCCTTTTCCAAGTTTGGATATGACTGCAAGGTAACAGATGTTTAAAATCAGGATTTTCCTTCTCATAGATGGATTGCCTTCTAGGTCGTCAAGCACCAAAGCAGCTGGTTATCCACTTGCAAAAAAAGGCTAAAAATAATGGAAGCTTTACTAATAAAAACAAACAAACCAACACTTAATAATATTAACTTTGAACATGGACATAATATCTTGACCGTGTTTTGAAACAAAAAAAAATGAATCACTTTATAAAACATACATATAACAAACTATTTCAATTTCTAATTCTAACAGTTGAAATATAATCCTTGAAAATGGCTAAATGTATAGCCGAAAGCGCTCGGATAAAAAGAACATTCGGACAGCTTTTATATAATTTATCCTCTGAAAAGAAAAACTTTATTAGATCGCACGAGAAATTATATAAAAAACTAAATAAAAGCACCTTGTCAGTCGTTTTTAATGAAATGTGCATATATATATATATATAGATATATATATATACAGGCAAGCTGCTGGATCATGTAATTTAAAATGTGTGTATTTTGGCACCATGTTTTTATTTAGACATGTCGCATTAAATAATTGAGACAAGTTTTGTCTACTTATTTTTAATAGGATCATCTCATAATTACGGACAAGTTTCTTAGTATCTTTATTAAAGGAAGAAAGAAAATTAACATGTTGATGCATTAGAAAAAAACAACACCCTGATGATGTGATTGTGTTAATGTTGAAGGTATTCTTGATAAAATGAATAGGCTTCAACATGGTAATTTTCTTCCTTCCTTTAAGAAGGTTACTAAGAAACTTGTCAGTAATTATGAGAGGATCCTATTAAAAATAAGTAGACAAAACTTGTCTAAATTATTTAATGAGACATATCTTAATAATATATATATATATTACATATATATTATTTAAGCAATAACTTGATACTATAAAATCTAATTATCACCTTACATTGAAATGATGTAAACATCTGAATACTAAAAAGGGACAAAAATATCTTCGGAACATTTAGGCCAACATTTCATCAGAGAAAACATCACTGGTGAAACAATTTCTTTTTAACAGGACAATGAAATACTGTAAGGGACTAAATGGAAGAACAAATCTGGTATGTGATTAGAATATAAAATGGTCTTAATCAAAGTTAGAAAATCAATTTGATTTGTAAAATTAAAAATGAATAAAACTGATAAACAAAATGATCAGGAGAGGAAACGGAAAAACAAATATTAATGTTCTCCAAAAGAGAAAGGAACAAACAAAGCTCTCCTTTTGCTGGCAAAGAATTGGTCTTCTCAGTTTGATCATGACTGCTTCGACAACCTTGAGCAAGTTCTGTGACCATACTTGATGCAAAATATCAAACCAGTTCTCTTGATATTGACCAGAACTCACAGGATTGTCAATCATGTGCAGGCCAATGGCAGAATCCAAAGCTGATTGTGTCACCTGTGTTCTGCTAACCCTAACCGTAAGCCAGCTCACCCTGTCTTATATAGGCTGGAACATGTTGATTGGTTTTCACAACCAGGTGTAAGCTGATTCGACCTACCAAATTGTAAAATTTTTGAATTAGTTGTTTTGCATAATCAGTAAATTTACTAAATTTAATTTTTAGTTTGTTTTTTTTTTCCCAGGTATATTCAAATGTTACAACAATAGTTTTCAAGGATTGTAATTAATGTTAAGTTTATGTAACTGTCTTTGATTAATTAATTTTGATTAATTAGTTGTTTTCAAGTTATTCAATGTGACATCATTGATAATGATTAAAATGAATTTTTAATTCTATTTATATATTTTTTTATACACACTTCAATATATGAGCCCTTGTGGAGAAATATACTTTATATAATGCTGGCTGCTTCTCTTGAAATATCTTCCAGAATATACATATATATATATATATATATATATATATATATATATATATATATATAATTTCCCAAAATAATTTCATGATATAGTCATTAAAGTCTTGTCCACCATAGTTCCAAGTCCCTGTTCTTGATAGTTGAAAGTACTTGAATAAAATCAGAAAACAAAGTTTGGAAATTGTGTCCACAATTTTGATCCTTATGCCTGTCATTTTACTTGAAATATTGAAAAATACAATAGAAATTAAAATATCAGAGCTTGTCTGTTAGATTTAACTAAATTTATTTGAATAATGTTTTGCTTTCTAAATATACATTGTTTCAGAGAATTCAATGAGAATAAAATGTGCCAGAATATTTTTATGCTATTTTTTAAGCTATATGTGTCTTCTGCACTTGAAAAATTGGTGTAAAATTCAGCTTATCTTGCATTTGTGCTCATTTAGCCTTGTGTAAGACTTAGCCAAGTTTTTTAAATACCAAAAATAAAATAGAGTGCCAAAATAATATAACCTCAAATAGAAATTCTATAAAAAAAACATGGGCATAAAGAAAGAAATGGTGTTGGATTCTGTGGAGAAAGAGATATATTAAATAATTGAAAAAGATACAATTTAAGAAAGAAAGAATGAAAGAGAAAGTGTAAAATAGCAGAAAAGTACATGTTATGAAAATCATTCTCTTAAATAAGACATTGAGGAAATGGAATCAGGAAAATAAGGCATCAAGTCTTGCAGTCATTGAATACAAATGAAAGAGGAAATAAAATGACGGGAGAAAAATGGCAAAGAGACACAAGGAAGAAAGGAGATATGAATAAAAAGTAAAAATGCTGGTTGTTGCAAAATAAAGAGGGAAAGCGAGGCAAGGTAAACACCAGAAGAAAGACAATCATGAAAAGAGAGGAATGAAACTGATATATGTGCTGAGGTGTTAAAATAGAGAATGATAAGGAATTTAGAAAAAGGTGAACTACAATATATAAAAAAAAACATGCTGATGATAAAATAAAAAACGGTTAAGTAAAAATCTAGAAAAAAAGAAAAAGAAATGAAAATATGCCCCCAAATCAGAGAAAGCCAACAGAAATATAAAGAAAACAAAGAAACAATAAATTATTTGGTTCATTTCAAATTTTGAGAGAAGGACCCCACCTGTTCCTGCTGATATGATATCACAGAAAGTATAAATATAGGTACACAAGAATTGTGTACTTATATATAGTTGGAACTAAATATTTACACATATATAGGTAAAAGCACATAAATTTACATATGCACGTGTTTTTTTACCTAAATGTGTGTAAAAACAGTCATTTACTTTGTCTTTACATAGGAATATATATGTTATAGGTTCAAAGATAAGTGAGATAACAGCCTACATGCATTATGTCAGATATTATTATGCAAATGAATGATTATTTTTGCTTATATTTACATTTATAAAGCTGAAACATATATGTGGTGTTGTAGAGGACCGTGTGGGTTTGATTGTTGTTGAATTAGGGACGCGTGCAGTTTATTCGTGCTAGAAGGTCTAACTACAAGAAAATGGCAGACCCAAGTTGAGTCCAACCGAAGATGTAAAGAAAACAAACAAGACCGATATATATATATACAGTGAGGTGAAACAAGTATTTGGACAGTAAAAAAATGGATTTAGAATCATATATTGAAAGAAAAGCATTGTCTAAAGCACACAATATATTCGTAAAACAATTAAAAATGCAAATAAACAGCAAAAATAAATTATTTGACACATATATATATTTTATATTCAAATTATTAAAACAGGTAGTGAAAAAAGTATTTGGACAGTTCCGAAATTATGTTTAAAATTAATGTTTTGAGTATATTTCATGCTCGAATGTGTTAGAATTTTATGGAATAGTCTAGAACGTGCATTACTTAAAGATGTTAGCTATCTTGATGGTCAGTTCATCCCAAGACGTCGCACTAACAGTACTGCAGGCTGCCAAAGCAAAGAGAGCTGTAGAAAGATCTTAAAGATCGAATTATTTCTGCACATAAAGAAAAAAAAGATATCGTAAGATTTCTAAAGACCTATGTATACCTGTGAGCACTGTTGGGTACATAATTAAGAAATGGAAAGCCTTCGGTACTCATGAAAATATGCCAAGAACAGGTGCATCACAAAAATGTGAAGAGTTTGTATACTGGTGAAAGTTTGTATATATGAGTATGTGTGTTACATGGCATTATCCCACGAGTGGGCGAAAACGTGGATCTCTATGAGAGATCACATTTTTAAATGTGTCTGCTGAAATGCAAAGTGAAAAGAGAACGAGGCAAGAAGTTGCCCAGTATTTATAGTGTAAGGAGAGCGACCCCTAGTGAACAATTAGGGAAGTAAGGAGGAGCTAACTCCAACAGTGTCAATGTCAGGTAGATATTTACTGCATATGTAGATGTATAATAAAATAAATGGGGTTTTCTTTCCTAGTATGCATGATAACTGTGACTTAGTTTTGAGTAATGGCATCACTTGTTTGATTCTCAGATATGAACAGTGTGATTGTAACTTTTTAATCCTGCTCTCGACTTTCATTCCCTCGTGCAGATATGGCAATACTGGTTACCCTTTGCAGTAGGTGTTAAAGTAATATTATAGTGAACTTTCATATGATGTTTTAGTCCACCAACTGAGGCACATTCTTTTTTTTACTTGATACAATTAGGGATTCCATATAACATGTTGCTTCTTTGATGATTTCTAATGATGATTGGTGGCTATGATGATTTAACAATAAAATAATGATGTCTGTCCTACTTACAGATGTGAGAACATGAATTAAACATTAGATAAAACTGTGGGATAACATTCTCAGGGCGATTAACATCAAGATCTCTCTTGAGTTTTTAATGGTCAGCATAATTCTGTTTAAATACTACCTTACCATCTTGTACTGTTTTCCTCCAGGATGAATTATCCAGAGCAAAGATTTACAAGATGTTGACCATCCCCAAAAGGTTCTTGATGCAATCTTTATGCACATACCTGCATATAAGATATTCTTGGAAACTGATTGTTAATAGCAGATGTTACTTATCTATTATTCATTATTTGACAGTTTATTAAATAATTTAATAATTAATATACAGTACTTGATAACATTTCTTCTTCCTCTATATTTGAAGTTTCTTCAGGATGTTGGCGATCATGGCTCTCCACAAATTCCTATGCTTTCCTAAGCCTCCCCTCCCCCATTCCATTGTTCATTCACACAAGAGTTTGCCTTCAGTATATCATATGAGTGTCAAATTCTCCAAGCCCTCCTTCTACATTATGTGTCCAAGGAATATCAGCTGCCTCTGTCTAATAAGTTTTTTGCTTCCATTTTCTGTAAGACTTCTTCATTGATTTCACACTCTACCGTATTCTTAGCATATTTCTGTTACCTCTACTTCATCTGTAAGGAGATTGTCCAGCATTCACTGCCATATAAGACGATTGATATTACATAGCAGTTCAGCACTCTTCTCTTTGTTTCTAATGTGGTTTTACTTTTTATTAGTACTTTGTTTAAATTTTGGGATGCATCGGTTACTATTCCAATACACTTTTGAATTTTGGTGTCACATTTTCCATTAAAGCAATTTCTACAAATTTAAACTTCTGTACTTTTTTAATTTTGGTATCTCCAATTTGTAGATTGTATCTTGGGATTTTTACTTTGCTGACAACTATGCATTCCTTTTCCTTACAAGGTGTGCCAATTACTTGAGAAAATACCATAATGGAAAATTACCAAATGTTTACATGGTATTATGTAGCAAATTTAACACTCTCATTTATATTCTAAGAACATTAACCGAGCAGCTTCTAATTTGCCAAGGAAATGAAAAGGAACACCATACTTCTAGCACAAACTGATAACCACAAGTGTAGATAATGAGCTTCTTGGAAGTAGCCAGGTGAAAAAAAGGTGCAAGAGATGGTACTGTGGTACTTATATTGATGTACATTGTTTTAACATTGTGATGATCCTAGGAATGTGAGAAATGAGCTCTATATCATGCCATGGAATTGGAATTAAATCAGTGATGACATGACCCTGAATCCATCATAAAAATTCAAGATGTAGAATTAGTAAATACTAAAAACATCAAATACCTCAGCATATGGATCAGTTATAACAAATTTAGTATAGGAGATAAGGAAGATGAATATAGAATGGTCTGAACTGGAGGTAGTTTTACCCAACACTACAAATTGCTACAAAACCCAAACATTAACCTGAAACTGAAATCATGTTCTTAAATAGTCAAATCAAGACTTTCATATGGATGTCAGGCATTACATCAGACCCATTCAGAAATATCTAAACTGTCAACTTTATACAACTGCTTTCTAAGATCAATGGCTATAAATAGGTTTGAGTGAGTAAAGAATGTGGATCTTGGTGAAGACCACACATATTTAAACATTGTGGATCATAAGTACAGAATTGGTAACAAAGATTTGTACGAAATAAAAGAAACCTCATTGAAGACTTCCAACAGCAGCAACACAGTTTCAAATAAGAGGTTACGAAGGAAAGCCTCATCCATACCCCGGTAAGAGTAATAAAAGTAGCAGAGTGCAGAAGTTGGGGTGGAGGATACGACAGCCATATCGGGCGGGGCATTTACTCAAAGAATGAGATAAAAATTTAGTTTATATTTAATTTGAATAAAGTATTTATTTTATGTTTCATCTTGTGGCGGACTTCACCACATTAATTTAACTTTAGATTAGGAGACAGGGCTGACACAGAAAAGGATAAGCAAAAGACATTGTTACACATAAAATATGTATTTAACAAGATGTACAATATCAAACAACGATGTGAAAGAAAGCATGCATTTAAGTAAGAAAAGGTTGAATAAAACAAGATTTGTCTCTCTTTAACTGTTATTTATATTTCAAAGTTCACTGGAAGAATGTTCATGAGAGTCTTTTATAATGATGGTTCTCATAAGATTTTGCTGTGTAAGAAAAGATTATGTGAGTGTATAAGGAATGTTCAGCAAGTGAGTGGTGTGTATGAGTGAGAAGGTTGGCGCATGGTTTCATCTGTCGTGGATTCGTTTGGCAGCTGAATTCTCACTAATTAGCTAAGAAAAATTCTTGCTTAAATAAGTGACTATAGGCTCCAGGTCACTGCACGGGAAGAGTTAAAAACAAAGATTTGTACGAAATAAAAGAAACCTCATTGAAGACTTCCAACAGCAGCAACACAGTTTCAAATAAGAGATTATGAAGGAAAGCCTCATCAATACTTGTAAGAGGAGTAATGTGTAGAAGTGGGGGCAGAGGGTACGACAGTATTTATTTTATGTTTCATCTGTTTTTACATATTTAAAATGTCTTCTTTTGTCACATTTCACAGTACTAGGTCCTATAGGCCCTGCCCACTTGTCCTAGGGGCATACAATCAAGGAGTTGGCCTCAGCAAACAACACCAGACCACTTCACATCCCTGGATAAGAGCTATGGACCCTAGAAAGATTATTTTAAGAGAAAGATTTTCTATATTTCAACAAACAAGAAATTTTGATAGCCCCACTTTGCTTTGGGGCTAACATGAATAAGAATGAATGTTTTATCAATAATTAATAAAGTTATTCATTTACATTTAAAGCATAAGTTCCAGGATTAATATAAACACAATATCCTTTCCTATATGTATATATATATATATATATATATATATATATATATATATATATATATATATATATATATATATATATATATATATATATATATAGAATATGCCAGATGAACTTACATATCTGATAGAGGGAAATAGAGGCCTGATAACTTGCATTTTTAAACCCAGGTAGCTGCTACCTTTGGAATTGAGAGAATTCCTTGCATGTCGCTTCAGAGCAGGTTCAAATCTCATTTTCCTTTTGTTTCTGGTGGTCAGCTTTTTCCAAACACCTACATGGTTTAATTAACCAATGAGAGACTGCCTCATATTATGTGACCTTACTCTATAAATGGGAGCAGACAAAAAGTTTACAGACCCATTGAAGGAAATGGCTAATTTTATCATTACCATTACCATCCTTAAGATAATTACCACTACTTACATGACACAGAGATCAAGCAACGTATGTGTTCCAGCAGGACTTTTCTCCTTCTCATAAGTCATATGTGACCCAAAAATGGATGGCCAAACATTTTTATGATCATAACATTCCTAACATTTAATCTCTCCTGATATGATTTCGAATTTGAAATGGCTAAATCTAACCATACACGTTTTTGCTTGTAGAACTCTCTTCAAATTTGTTGCTTCCAAGCCAACTTTGATCATCAAAAATTTAAATGCAATGTCAATGTCTATCTTGCATCAGTTCTATTGCGTCCCAGAGATTTCCTTTTCTTGAATATTGTTTTTACCCATCTAGATCAATTCCAATGATGGATTACAATGAGGGTTTTCTATTGGATTAATATTAAAAGAAAGTGGGAGCCCATTCCATTATATTGGTGAATTCTTAGTTAGACAATCAATAGTCAGCTACTACTTCTGGAAGTCTTTATCTTTACAAAAAAGAATCTGAAATGTTATTGGTCCTGAGCTGGCATCTTAGCTTCAGTCACATGGCCACCACTGTAATATAGCTCCCTGTGCTTTTTCTATAAATACTTTCATGGTAATTATTCTGATTAACTTTTGTCTAAGATACCTAGACTTTTATGAATTTAAGCACAGGACTGGATTGGCAGCAAAGTCACATCATTTACAGTTGAAATGGTGAGATGTAACAGTAACTTCTATGCTAAAAGTTTCTTCAATCACACTTCATGCTTTTGAAACTCTATTCTGGATTCTCGCTTTTCCGTCAACTTTGATCTTCAAATATATATGTAATGTTAATTGTTATCTTTCAACTTCTTAATTCATGTTCTTTTATCGTCCTTTCTCCTTAATAGTATATTTTTCTCATATTCTCTAACATTCTGTAACTTCTTACATCTTAGTGGCTTTATTGCCTTGATTGGGGTGAAATTATTAAAAAAATAATTAAAAAATATATATATTCTTTTCAGAGTAGTTTTGTTGTGAAATATACATCTACATATGTATATTTATATATATATATATATACACACATATATATATATATATATATGTATATATATATATTAATATACACACACACATACATACATGCATATATATATATATATATATATATATATGTATATATATATATATATATATAGAGAGAGAGAGAGATAAATATATAGATAATCGGATACTATTCTAATCAGTGTAGATAAGCTTCTTGATCTGGGTATGCTGATGCTAATTTGACTGTATAAGAAAATAAAAAAATGTAATGATGTCAACTTAAACATGCATACTCACTAAATTAACCTTTATAAGGAATATATATATATGTGTGTGTATGTGTGTGTGTGTGTGTCCAATATATATATATATATATATATATATATATATATATATGCAATACCGTTCAGAAAAATTCTCGACCTAAGTAAGAAGTCCTCAAAATTATCTGATATTTAATCATTTGCTTTGATTTTCAGAATAAGTTGGAAGCAAAATGTTTCAGGACATGTTTATAAATATATATATATATATATATATATATATATATATATATATATATATATATATATATATATATATATATATGTATATATTTATATATATTTATATTTTTAATTTTACTTTTGTACATTGTTTGTTTTTGATTGTGTCAACTACACAGTATAGTAGGATCAGTTGAGCACCATCTGTGAGAAAAAGTGCACCATGATGCAATTCACTTCACCAGAAATTTGGAAACACTATGCTGTACTGCTTGGCATTTGCACTGGAAGCTCCAATGTGAAAATTTCAGAATGTTTGTGTGTCAATCTGAGAACAGTGCAAGGGATTATGATAGAGTTGGGTGAGTCTAATGGTGATTACGAAGGTGCTTGGAGCAATCACTGGTGATGGAGACGTTATTCTTCCATTCATCTTCCCACTGGGCCTCAGACTCAGCATGGGCGCCTATATAAAGTGCCTTGAGGAGGTGGTGCTGCTCTGGGTCAAGAGTGGCTGCTGGAAGACTCCAACTCTAGCAACAGGACTCTGCACCATGCCACTCAAACAGGAGAACCCAGTCGTAACTCTCAGACAATTTCTGTGACCACATCACCCCTTACATCTTCCAACCTTACTCCCCAGACTACATACCCCTTGATTATTGTGTGTGGGGCACAGTTGAGCAAGAGACCAACAAAATTCCTTGTAACACTAGAGATAAACTAAAGGCAAAGATTATGACAGCATTAACGAACTTAAACAAGGAGACAATCCAGAAGCGATGCAAGAGATTCTGATATTGTTCGGAGTCCGTGGTTGAAGCCAATAGTGATTTTATTGAATAAATCTACTCTTTAGTATTTCAAGTATTTTTGTATGATTTTGGTTTTATATCTGTTAAAATGAGATTTCAGTGTTATTTTCATTTTTGTATAAATTTACATGACAATTTATCCATCGCACCCCTCTGTGTGTGTGTGTGTGTGTGTGTGTGTGTGTGTGTGTGTGCACATGCATGCAAGTGTGTATACGTGTGTGTTTAATTAAAAACACAGACAAGGATTCAAGGAGTTTTTTAGTTAACTTTTCTTGTTTACATAGCAGCAAACATATGTTTGGGCCCAATACTGTCCGAATGTTGAAAGTGCTTGATTATTCAGACAATATATCTATATACTCATTGAACCCAAAACATACACTCTCTTGTTTGTATGTAAACAAGAAAAGTTAATGAAAAAGTTTAAAAACAATCCTTGTCTGTCGTTTTTAATTAAACACACTCACAAACACACACAAATGCCTATCCACATAGATATACAAGGATGTTGTTTCAGAAATCCTTCAGAAATGTATACTTCCCTGCACCCCTGGTTTTTGCCTGAAACCGAAATACTTTTATCACAAAGAATAAACCATAGTTTAGTTCAGATAGAAAATCATTTACCGTTTACCTATAATAATAGTTTTTTTTTATTTAGTGATTACAATTTATTCTCAAGCCAACTTCTTCCTAACAACTCTTGCAATATGGAATGCAATCCCAAAAGGATGTTTCCCTGATCACTATAATCTTAACCTCTTCAAGACAAGGGTCAACTGTTATCTATCCTACATATCCTCATAATATGCAAACCTTACTCCCTCCTGAAACCTCCTTACTCACTCTCCATTCAGTAATCCTCTACCTTGAGTGGCACTTGGCTAAACAATTTAAAAGAAAAACTATATGCAAGAGTTATTTTTATTTATAATATTTACTCATTTACCCACATATAAAAAAATTATAGTTAAGTTTTATTTATATCATTCCCCCAGTACAAGGCACAAGAGCCACTCAAAGTAGTGGGAATGAGCTGCATGATATGAATGTAAAAGATGACAAGAAATGAAAATCATGAGGATAGAAAGTGGTTAAGATTGTAGTGATGAGGGAAGCATCTGCTTGGGATTCCATTCCATTCCAAATGTTTTTAGGAAGGAGTCGGAATAAGGATGTTGTAATCGTAAAATACAACAATAACTATCATTATAGGTAATCAGTAAATAATTTTCCGACAAGGACTGAAGTGGTTAAGATTGTAGTGTTTAAAGAAGCATCTATGTGTATTCAAATTTGCAATTCTTAAGAAAAATCTGTTTGAGTGGAACTTCTTCCTTACAACTGGAATACAGAGGAAATGCAGGGGATTTGAATCCATGATCATAGTATAGTAACTGTAAAGTTCAGAACTGGTGGAAATAAAAAATGGAGCTCATCTGAACATTTGCTATAGAAATAGCTATAGATTAGCAATGGGTTTGTGACATTGTAGCTATGGGAAAAAGGTTGCAGAGTAGAGAATAAGCCACTCCATGTAAACAATTTTGAACTCTATCAAGGCTGGAAAATGAGAATTTAGTTGCTCTAGCACAGATATCATAACTATACTCCATTTTTGGTCTAATCTGACTCTTGTAACATTCTTACTATTATGAGAAAATTCTACATGCAAGTCTTTAGATTTATTTTTTGCAATTATTATCATACTATACTATTCTGTACTATATTAGAGTCTGTTTCTTCAGTTCTTAGCTTCTTGGAACGGTCTGCCATTGTCATAACAAATACACTGTCACCTGGAATGGTAGGGAAAAAACACCGTAGAAAAAATTAGATATAAAATATACACATAAGATATTATATAATAAGATTCTTTATTTTGAACATTTCTAATTAACACAAAAATAATAATTATAGCAGATAAGGCAGAAAAAGATCAATTTTGGGAAGTACACTACATACGAAAAGAAAATTGCAACATTTCTAAATATGTTTTTCAATTTACTCAAGATTAAATGCACAAGTAATATATCTGGAATGGAGTAAATGATCACATATGCAGAACAATATGTACACATGTTTCAAAATAAGGAATCTATCAATAGTACATAGAACCCATACTAATACACTGTATATTCACCTTGAGTAGTAATATAGGCATGTACTCTTGAATGTATGCAATTGTTCAGGTGGCAAATACCATCCTGAAATATAATATTCCATTGAATGAATTGAATAAATCAGGTATCATCTTACAATATATGTGCAGGTTTCAGAATAAGCAATGTGTTCCCATGTTAATATATACTCTTCTTGGTATTAGCAGGTGTACAAATGGCAAATACCATCTTGCAATACAATATTCCATGCTACTTGCATCTGTTAACACAATACAACAAAAATTGAATGAATCAGATATTATCTCATCATATTCAGTGGGGGAATGGCCTAGCAAACATGCTAACCAGGGAAGTTGTGAAACCTCTTACTGATAATGTTGTGTAACATGGACATCATCTCAGTAATGGTTATTATCTTACTGGAATCATACATTGCCTTCCTGTTTTAGGAATGTCAGCATAATAGGCTGAAAAATATTTTGTGCATATATGGCATTCAGCATTCACTCTAAGAGCAACAAAGATTAACTCAAGTTGCAACTTATGACACCACATAGCATTAACCCAGGGATTAGTTATCATCTAATTATGTTCTATATATGTTCAGTAGGGGTACAGGCTTAGCAAACATGCCAGGCAGGGTAGTTTTGTAATATCTTACAGGGAATGTTGAGTAAAATAGACATCATTTCAGTTGGACAGATGGCAAATACTATCCTGAATTCGATGATACTTACATCTGTTGATGACATATAGCAAAAACTGCAGGTAAGCTAACTACACAGATCATGTGTGGTTTCAAAGTTTATTTCTTTCATTTTATATGTAGGACATAGGCGATCATGGCTCCTCACAATTTCTTGTACCTTGCAGCTCTAAGTAAATTTTGTCATTTCATTATATCTAAATCCTGTTCCACCATCTATTTTCTCAAACTTGTCAGGTATGTTATGCATTGTTTTCCTCTGTCCTTTTTGCATTCAATCTGTCCTGTGAGTAACAGACTTTTCAGGCCCACCTTCCTCATTATGTGACCCAGAAATTTCAACTGTTTCTTCCTGGTGTTAAGTATAAGTTTTTGTTTTTTTCATTTTCTCTAAAACATCATTGTTGCTTATATATTCAATCATTGGAGTCCTCAGTATCTTTCTATAGAACCAAATTTCTGTTGCTTTAAGTCTCTCCTTCATACATTATTTACATTATTCAGACTATTGTCCTCATCTTTGTCGCCATGTTTATTACAATGTTTCAGCCATTGTACGCTCCAGCCTTCTTCAGGTGGTTGGAATGTCGAACTGAACCCTTTATTTCGCTCACTGGGGTAGACTGTTCTAGTTCCACATGCCATGTTTAATGGATGTCAGTTATCAGTTATCTCCTGTTAATTTCCCTCTGAAAGTTCTCCACTGCCTTAGCCGGGACACATGGCACAGTGGATAAAGGTGTTGGTTAGATCCAGTGACAGGACCCAAAGAGTGTGAGTTCAATACCCGGCTAAGGCCATTAAATCTGCATGGCACTTTAATCCAATTGGCTCATTCACTTGCTTAAACTCAACGTTGATTCTGACTCTGCAGAACTGGGTTGTGTGTGAAAAAGTATTTGTTGTTAACATTCTTTTTTCATTTGGTTTTTCCAGTTACGAGTCCTTTTTTAAAGCTGATTGGTTTGTGTTCATTTTGTTTAGTTCTTTTTTCGTAACAGATTTAATGTTTAGTATAGAGCTTAGAAAAAATTTGCAGTTTGAGATAGGCAATAAGTAAGGTATATAGCAACATCAGCACGGCAAAGGGCACTCCTTTAAAGGCAAGGAAGGGCAAACATATTTTAAGTTAAGTGATAGCGATTACTGTATGAGTCGTAGGATTTTTTAATCAAGCACGGGCAACGCCGGGCCATGCTGCTAGTATATATACGAGTTGCTGTATTATTATCTGTATTAGAAGTCCTTATACTGAAAAATTCACCTTATTTATTGAATGACCCTCCTATATATATATATATATATATATATATATAGCCAAGTATAGGATTGGTTTATATGGAATAAATTCCAATAACCAACAAATACTATTCTTAAAAGAGTGCTCAATACAGAGTAGAGCAAATATAATTATTTATTTGAAAATTATAACATAAATATGTTATAAAATCACTACAAAAATAGCCATTTTGTTTCAAAAGTTCTGGTGCCTTATCAAGTGATTAAGTAGGGATTTAGGTTTACTCTAAGAATACTGTTTCCATAGAAAAACTGACACAAATCATCCACAATCTTAATTGTGCCAAAGTACAAAGCCAAATCCATCCAATTTCTTACAGTAATACAATGTATGGAAAAAAAATGAAACAAAAAACACAACAAAAATTTCACAAAAAAACACTTTTATTCTTTATTTCTTGTCTCATTGATAAAGTTCTACATTATTGACAATCTTCTTGTCATTTTCTTGTACTTTTATTCCTTTGAAGTTAATTAAGCAGCCTAATATTATCTACATATGTATATATATTTTGTGAAGTATTTCATTCTTCAGGACATCATTTGACTAAATTTGTTATGTTGGTATGACTACACATGCATACAACTTTTTTTTTATATATCTAGCTAAATTCATTTAGAGTCTTTTTCTTTCCATCACCTTTGT
This sequence comes from Acanthosepion esculentum, assembly GCA_964036315.1. NCBI lineage: Eukaryota > Metazoa > Mollusca > Cephalopoda > Sepiida > Sepiidae > Acanthosepion > Acanthosepion esculentum. Next base: position 21,496,399 of record OZ038480.1, read on the forward strand.
TAGTAGGTATTTCCATGCTGTGATATTTGAAAATCTGCCAGGAATGATGAAATGTTGTATGAACCAGGATGAAAATTTACTGTGGATGACCTTGCAATAAAGGTACTCTCTTGACATCTATGTCATAGTGAATTATTTTTTTCCTTTGATAGCATTTTTTATGTCAAAATTGTGGACAATCTCATTATGGTGTGCAACCAACACATTTGATGTATTGTTTTGTAGAATGTCCCCTTCGTGTTCATATAATCCTTTATTTAGATTCCTTGAGGTTTCTCTTATGTATTTTTTGTGACAGTTAATTCTGCTGATGGAGTAAACTCCTTTAAACGATTTAGCTCATTGACTAAGTCTTTTATTGTTTTGGATTTAGTAGTAACAAATTTTATGCTGAGTTTAGATAGATTCTTTTCAATTGTAGATGTGAGAGAGTTAGTTGGAAGGATAATATATATTTTTGATTCATTGGGAATTCAGGAGGGGTCGTTTTTTTGTTTTGGAATATTATTTGTTTTGCCTTTTGTTTCGCATTGAATACAAAATAATTAGGGTAAGTGTTTTCAATGCATTTCTCCTCTTTGTCTAAATAATCTTCGCTTCATATTCATAGTACTCTTGAGTAGAATTCGATGATTATATTTGATTTTTTGTTATGATTCAGATAGAAATTTATTAGATCGTTTTCATTGATTGATTCTCAGTGGACACTGAGTTTTAACCTGTTGTTAATGCAGTGTAGCTTGATATCTAGGAAGGGTAAGGAATTGCGTTCTTCCATTTCCTATGTAAATTCTATTTGAATGTATTTGAATATGAAGGTGCATCTTTTCCATTTTGTCATAAATTTCCTTAAAATTGTTCTTGATGTATAAAAATTCATATATTTTCCCCATATATATATATATATATCTTTATATATATATATATATATATATATATATATATATATATATATATATACAGTACAAATAAAATCCAAAATTATGGGGAGTAGACCTATTTTAATCAAAATAAATATATTGAGCTCTTTTCATGGATCAGTTTTAATATTTTATATTACTAAGATCCACTTGGATTATATACCAATGGATTTATTACCTTTACTATATATATAGTACAGCTTGTAAGTCTATCAAAACAAATTGGTACCCGAGGAAAAAAATTGGGAAAAAAATGAAAGAACTAGAAACATCCGAACTGAATGTGCTTATTATTGTCTATATATATATATATAACATAATTTTTTGTCCTAATTTATTCTTTACCATTTGGTTGTATGGGGGTGTATACCAAATTATTTTTCTACTTTTGTTTTTTCTATGCTTTCTGTTTTCATTTTTTATGTAAGTTAGTTTTTGGGATTTTGTAGCCACTATCTTATAGGGCTTTATTATAGAAATTAATCTGTTCATAGAAAATCTTCTCATTTGCTGAATTTGTACTTATTCAATTTCGATAGATAAAGGTATATGCTTAATTATAGATGGAGAATGATTAGATTTAGTGTGTATATATAAAGGATTAGTATTAGATTTTTTATAATATGTGTACATTTTTAATTAAATCTGATGGTATATCAAGGAAGTTCACTTTTTTCAATTTAGCGCTACAGTAATTTTTAAGTTCAGGCATTTAAATTCTCAATATAATATCTTTCTAATTTTACCGATTTTAAAGTTCAGGTCTTGTTGAATTTATTATCCTTGTATTTGGATTAGCTTTAAAATCTGGTTTGTGGTCATTTATGGTAATATAGCACTCTTTTTCATTAAGTTTACCTAGTCTTTCACTAATCTTCAGTTTACCATACCTTAAAACTATATATATATATATATGTAAAACTATGAAAATTAAAGAATAATATTTTTTTTAAAAACCCACATTACAACCAAAAAAGTTTGCGGTACCTCTCTTCTTTTTAATATATATATATATATATATATATATATATATATATATATATAGTTTTAAGGTATGGTATATTTATGGGTTAAAGTGCTCAATATTTTGGATAGACCATATTTAAATATAAATGTGGACACTGATGTCAACACCCAGTTGTGACAGTCTGTTTTACGCTTAAATGCAATCTATGGCTTGATGATTGGGATTAAGTATGTAAAAGATTGTTACTTTTGGGAGGTGACCTCAATGTCTTCTTTTATATATATATATATATGTATGTATGTATTTATACACCTACATGAACACAGACACACACACATACATGTACATATCTGGGCAGCAATTTTTCATTTATACTGGTTTTGTTGAAAACAAACGAAATATCATTGTTTTCTTTTTTATTTCATTTTTCTATGGTCGAGACTGTTTTTTCTGGTTTCTGGATGAAATTTGAATATAAATTGTCTAGTGTCTTATGAGTGCTTTTGTCAGCCATCATCAAAGAATTTTTTTTTTGTGTTGATAGATTTTTGTCGATGTGTATGCCTTGGGTTTTCTTTGGCAGTTTTTGAGCGTCACATCTTCATGCATCAGTGGGTAGCATATCAGTTTTTGAAGCTTTATGTCTTCACATGTCACAGAGTGTCATAGAGGTTTTTTTTTCAAGTACCATGTCTTCATGTATCCACTTGTTGCCCTTTATTTATTTTATTAGTTGTGAAATATATTTAGTATGTTTTTTCCTAGATTTAAAGTTATTTTAGTGATGTGCAGTTTGCTTTATAATTAAGGCTTTGAGTATATGTAGATTTTTTTCTATTTTAAATGGTAAAATATTTTTGTATTTTGATAAGGATTTGTCAGATTTGTTGCGTTCTGTTGTTGTGTTGGCTAGTGATATGATATTTATTTCAGCTCTAATGGGATAAAGGGCAAATTAATTGGTATGATAATATAGTAATTGGGGAACCAATGTATATATTATTTGAATTATTATTACAGACATTCTTAAGTGGTCTTCTCTCTCTCTCTCTCTCTCTCTCTCTCTCTATATATATATATATATATATATATATATATATATATATATATATATATATATGATTATAGAAAATAGAGTTAGTTTTATTCATATTACACTAGAACCTCATTATCCCTGATAGAAAGTTTCAAAAGCTTTCACTGGGAAATTGACACGTTTTTTTTTTTAAATGTCGTTAAATTTTAATGCTTTCTGATGCAATGATGTTAACAAGAAAAACAATAAAAAGATAATGATTGACATTACATTTAAGTTTTTGAAGATCGAAATTGACTGGAAAACAAGAGGCTGTAAGAGAGTTCCACAAGTAAGAAGTATGACAGAGGAAACTGTCTGCAAAGAACTTACAGTTACATCTAGCCATTTCAACTGTAAAATGATGGGACCTAGTTACCAATTATGTGTGACACACACTTGGCAGTTCCCGTCTCTTTCAATTCATAAATCACTAGGCAGAAGATTTTCCGCGGTCGGCTGTCATTTCATTTTATGGTAGACTAGTTGCCAACCAAGACTATAGGGCCCAATCTGTTCTGCTATTTAACCTATAGCTGAGGAGTAGGAGGAGAACAGATGGATTCTTAACTTTTCCAAGGGTATTTGTACAAAAGTGAATGTAATAAACACAATTGCAATTCAAATTTGTGTTAGTTACTTTCACTTACAAGCATTTTTGATTCTGATCATATCCATAACAGTTTTGAGTGGAAATGTAATTATCAGATGTTGATGGCTTTGGAGACATTTAAATTTTTGATATTTGATAATATTTTCAAAATGCTATTATTATTATTAAAGACTTAATTCTATGTCTTTTTGTTTGTTTTATTCCTTTGAAATATATTTTGTCAGGATGTTTTAATTTAATAAAAGCTTTGAATGATAAGGTTTTGTTACCTGCACCAAACATGGATGAATGAAAACATATTTGGTGGTCCACAGATGATAGATGGATGATGAGAAAAGTAATAAGAAACAAAAATATTTTTAGAAAAAAAGAAAAGAGTAGGGAACTGTTATGTTATATCAGTCCTCCTATATGGCAATGAAATCTGGACAATCTTCTCACAGATGAAGAAGAGACCGGAAGAAGCAGAAAGAGAATACCATGGACCAAACATGGGAGCAATGACAAAGTTTGAGAGAAAATGGAAACAAAAATGAAAAACTTATATTTAACATCAGAAAGAGATCGATGAAATGTCTAGGGGGATAATGAGGAAAGAGTGCTTAGATAATTTAATACTCACAAGTCAGACTGAAGGCAAGATGGACAAAGTAATGAAAAATTACCAAATCAATTAAGTGTTGTAAATGACAGGAAACTGCGGAGAGCCATGATCAAAGAACAACAACAATTACACATATTTTATAATAATTTTAAAAAAATACTCTTTGTAGCTTCAGTTGTAAATATTAGGAGAAGCTTCAGATTTGAACTTATACCTCAGATGCCTTAACAAATTATAGATGATGCCTTTATAGATGACAACTTTATAAATGATTTTTATTTAATGCTGTTATAGATAATGCCTTAACAAATTATAAATGTTGCCTTTATAAATGATTTACATATTTTGTCATTATAGATAATGCATTAGCAAATTATATATGCGTAATCTATAATTTGTTAAAGCATCATCTCTAATGACAAAATATATAAATAATTTATAAAATACACCTTTATATATGGTATATATTTGGTGCCATTATAAAAGATGTTTTACCAGAGTATAGATTATACCATTGTAAATGCTGTTATATAGGATGCCTTAACAGATTAAATAAATATGTTTATAAATGATTTATATATGGCAGCATAATCTATGTTAACTATTAGCAGATGATGTCTTTATAAATGGTTTATAAATTATCAAAGAGGACGACATAAGAGATTATAAATAAATGATGCTTTATAACTGATGTCTAAAAGATGCCTTTATATATAATAACTGAACATATAGATTAGACCTTTATAAATGATGCCTTTATAAATCATTTATACATGATGCAATTTTAGATAATATCTTGACAGATTATAAATAAATGATGACTTTATACATGATGCCATTATAGAAGATGCCTTAATAAAAACTGATACATTTATAAATAATTTATATATGATGTTATCTTAGATGATTGCTTGAAAGATAACATTAGAAATAAATGATGCCTTTATAAATCATTTATATATGATGGCCTTATGTATGATTCCTTAACACATTATTAATGATGCCTTAACAAATGATAGCTGATGACTTTATAAATCATTTATATATGATGCCGTTATAAATGATGCCTTACCAAAGCATAGATGATGCCTTTATAATTAATTTAGTATGATGCCATTATAAATGATGCTTTGACAAATGATAGCTGATGTCTTTATAAATGATTTATATATGATGCCATTATAAATGATGCCTTAACAAAGGATAGGTGATGCCTTTAAAAATGATTTATATATGATGCCATTATAAATGATGCCTTAACAAATGATAGATGATGCCTTTATAAATGATTTATATATGATGCCATTATAAATGATGCCTTAACAAATGATAGGTGATGCCTTTATAAATGATTTATATATGATGCCATTATAAATGATGATTTGACAAATGATAGCTGATGCCTTTATAAATGATTTATATATGATGCCATTATAAATGATGCCTTAACAAATGATAGGTGATGCCTTTATAAATGGTTTATATATGATGCCATTATAAATGATGCCTTAACAAAGGATTAGTGATGCCTTTATAAATGATTTATATATGATGCCATTATAAATGATGCTTTGACAAATGATAGCTGATGTCTTTATAAATGATTTATATATGATGCCATTATAAATGATGCCTTAACAAATGATAGATGATGCCTTTATAAATGATTTATATATGATGTCATTATAAATGATGCCTTAACAACAGATTCTTATCTTTAATAGCTGCCTGTATATGAATAGAAAATGAAGTGAGTAATTATACAAAAATAGGAAGAGGTATAAGACAATGCTCTGACTTTCCCCTTGATTTATTCAAACTCTAAAGTGAGGCTATCCTAAGGGAGATGGAGGCCCCTCAGGATTTATTATCACTGGGCATAATCTTAACAATATAAGATATGTAGCTGACACTATGTTGATAGCTGACATGGAAGGAAAACTATAGGATCTCCTAAACAGGGTGGTAAAAGAAAAGAAAACAAAAAAGCAGTAACTATCAACTGCAAGAAAACTGTAAGTATGGTCATCAGCAAGAGAAAAAGCCCAAGATGTGACCTGCAAATTGAAGATGACACCATCAAGCAAGTGCAGAAGTGTAAATATTTGGTAAATTATTCACAAAAGATGGAAGATGCAACACTGAAATATAATGAAAATACCAAGTAAGCTGCAAGGAAAGTATAATGAAAATGTCAACAAAAAGGACATCTATACTCTGAAACTGGAAGAGGCAGTTGAGATTTCTTGGACATATAATGAGGGAGGAGGGCTTGGAAATCTTCACTTGGCATATTGAGGGCAAGATAGCAACTCACATACCTGTGGTAATCTTGTGCGACTGAATGGCAGAATGGGGATTGGGAGCCTTAGCAAAGGGAGGAAAACTGTTAAGGGTTAAAGCTGATATGAAGTTTTGGAGAGATATGGTCAGACATAGAAGAAAAATAAACACTATTTACATTATTCAGACTATTGTCCTCATCTTTGTCACCATATTTATTACAATGTTTCGGCCGTTGTACACTCTTGCTTTCTTCAGGTAGTTGGAATGTCAAACAGAACCCTTTATTTCGCTCACTGGAGTAGACTGTTCTAGTTCCACGTGCCATGTTTAATGGATATCAGTTATCAGTTATCTCCTGTTAATTTCCCTCTGAAAGTTCTCCACTGCCTTAACCGGATATTGGACTCACACTCTTTGGGTCCTGTCACTGGATCTAACTAACGCCTTTATCCACTGTGCCATGTGTCGAAACATTGTAATAAATTTGATGACAAAGATGAGGAAAATAGTCCGAATAATGTAAATAGTGTACATAATACCTCATCTCAGAAATATAGACAGATACTGAAGAAATATAAAATTTAAAATGTCATATATGGGGTTAGATTTCAGGTTATATGTGTAATCTCAAAACAACCTACAAGTATTTAAAAATGTCTTTTTTGTGGAAAAGTGAACTGTTCTTCGAAGGAAATAAAGTAGGTCTAACATATGAAAAGATAGGTAGATAGACAGATAGATAGATCAATGTAAACAGACTCAGATAGATAGATAGATAGATAGATAGACAGATGTAAACAGAATCAGATAGATAGATAGATAGATAGATAGATAGATAGATAGATAGATGTAAACAGAATCAGATAGATAGATAGATAGATAGATAGATAGATGTAAACAGAATCAGATAGATAGATAGATAGATAGATGTAAACAGAATCAGATAAATAGAAAGATAGATGTTTCATACAGTCTTTCCTATCAAATCATGAAATGAGAGTTATCCTGAATGGCCAATCATCTACATCTTTTTTACTAATGCAGGTGTCCCCCAATGTTCCATACTTGGTCCTACTCTATTTTTAATTTTCATTAATGGACTTCCTGATGACATCAGGTCTCAACTTTGTACCTACGCAGATGACAACAATTTACTCTTGACTCGATAATAAGGCTTATCAGCTGACAAGGTCAAAATGGCAGCCAATATCTGAAACTACCTCAAGTTCATAGGTAACTGGGGTAAAAATAGCTTGCTAATTTTAATGCCTCCAAAACTAAAATTCTCTCCATTAATCATCTGAGAGACGCCTTGAAAGCTAGGAAAGTGACTTGTTGTGCTTTCTTGGGTTCATATTCTCTGCTGATATGAAGAGGAAAGACTATATTGAATCCATTCAGCAGCTAAGAAAGTTGATTCACTATGTCGGCCAAGACAATTTCTCTCCCTAGAATCTATTTTATATATCTATAAGTCTACCATTTGTCTATGCTTAGAATATTGCTGCCACAAATGGTCTGGTGCCCCTGCAAATTTAGCTTTAGTTCTTTGATAAGATCCAAAGAAGAATCTGTGATATTATTGGTTCTGATCTGGCAGCTCAGCTCCAGTCACTTTCTCACCACTGTAAGGTAGCCTTTATAAATACTTTCATGAAAATTGTTTGAATGATCTCTTCACTATGCTTCCTAGAGTTTTTGAATTTAAGCACAATACTAGACTGGTGCGAGATCTTTCAATTTACAGTTGAGATGGCCAGATGTAACCATAAATTCTATGCTGACAGTTTCTTCTCTCGCACTTCTTGCTTGTGGAACTCCCTTCTTGCTACATGCTTTCTAGCCAACCTTAATCTGCAAAAATTTAAATGCAATGTCAATCACTATCTACTGTTCCTAATTCTTCGACACCCTGTAATCCCTTGTGTTTTAGTGGCATTACTGCCTTGCATGGGGTGATTCTGATTAAAAAAAACAAGATATGAACATACTCAGATAGATTTTTAGACAGATGTAAAAAGACTTAGATAAATAGATAATGAACATAGATAGATAGATAGAGAGATAGATACGAAGAAGTTGTGATAGATATATAGATAGATATAAACAGGATGTGATATATATATATATATATATATATATATATATATATAGATAGATAGATAGATAGATAGATAGATAGATATGAACAGACTCAGGTTGATGTGCTTGTGCACAAACCAGATAGGTAAAATCATTTTATTTCAAAACATCTCTTTTTATTGACACAAATGCACCTGCTCACACAATTTAACCACACACACATTTAATCTTTTAATTCAGGGAAATCTTTGTATGTCTAAATATATAAGAAATAAATACATGAATAAATAGATTGACATAAAAGCATGTATAGATTCATAGATAAAGTTTAACACAACTATATATATATATATATATATATATATATATATATATATATATATATATGTAGAAATTCATAGAGTTTAAGTAGCCACACAGAATGCAACCACATGTATACACAGTGATGTATATATGTATATATATATATATATATATATATATATATATATATACTAAGCTGCCTATAAAGAGATTCACAAGTTGAAACCTTTACACACCTTTTGCAGAAGACAATTTTATAAACAAGAAAAAATAATTGAAAAAATATTGAATAATTTTTCTTTATGCATTTCCATCCTTTTCATTTTTTCAATTTTTAATTTACTATATTCCACTCTATATTTTTTTACTTTTTCATATTAGCGATAATGGGTCTGTACAGAAACCTGAGGGCATTTTCACATGGCTTTCATATTTTTACCTTTCCTCCCCCCTCCTTTGTTTTATTTTTTTCATTTCTTATCATTCTGTGTCTTTTTCATTATTTTCAGTTTTTTGGGGTGAGTCTCCATGTACTTGCATTTTAAAGGTCCCTTTTATTGAGGTCAGGGGAGGCCAGATTTTTTTTTCTTGTAGTCTGTGTATTCATTATAAAATTTGGATATATGAAGAAGGCAAAGAGAGGAAAGAAAGAAAAACCAGAAAGCAAATAAGTGTAAAATTATTTCAACTGTTTTCCCAGCATCTTGTCACCTCTTTTGTGCCTCTCCTTCCATGATACAGTGTCTGTTCTGTTGTCTAATTGAAGAAAAATATGATAAAAGAGACAAGATATAATAAAGGAAAGGTGATTGAACAAAACTAGAAGATAACACAAGTAATGAATAAATTAACAGCATAAAAGGCAAGGACAAGAAGGAAGTTGATAAAAAAATGATGACATCATGGAGGGAATAGAAGAACAGTGCAGTATGGATGTAATGAATGAGAAAGAAAAAATGATAATGGCGGTTAATCAAAGAAATGGATGAAAGAGAAAAACGAGAAAAAAAGAGGGAAAAGAGGAAAAGTGAAGGGGTTTGCATTGAAAAAGAGAAGGAGGATAGAAAGGAAAATGAAAAAGAATTGAAAAGATAAAGAAAAGAAAGAAGTGAAGAGGAGAAGAGCAAAAGATAGAAAGGAAGGAAGGAATTAACAGGAAACAGAAGAGAAAGAAGCAAAGAGGTAGAAAGATGATGAAAAAGTGAGGTGAAAGAAAAAGGAAAAAGAACTGAAAATAAGAAAGAGAAAGAAGTGAAGAGGAGAATGAGAGCAAAAGATGAGGAAGGAAGGAAGGAAGGAAGGAAGGAAGGAAGGAAGGAAGGAAGGAAGGAAGGAAGGAAGGAAGGAAGGAAGGAAGGAAGGAAGGCAGGAAGGATAAAAAATTAGGAGGAAACAAAAGAGAAAGAAGTGAAGACATGGACAAAATGAAGAGATGATGAAAATATGAGGAGGAAGGAAAGAAAAAGGAAAAAGAACTGAAAACAAAAAGAAGAGAAAAATTAAAGGAGAAAATGAGAGCAAAAGATGAAGGAAAAATAAGGAAGGAAAGAAGGAAAATGAAAAAGAAACAAAACAGAGAAAGGTAGAGATGTAGACAAGAGAGAAGGATGATGAAAAAGTGAGGAGTCAGAGAAGAAAAATGAAAAAGAAGAGAAAGAGACAAAGAGGTGGTCAAGAGGGAAAGATAATGTAAAGTTTAGGGGGAAGGAAATAAAAATGAAAAAGAAAAGAAAGGAAAGAAACAAAGGAGATGACAAGCGAAGATGAGAAATTGAATTGAAACAGAAAGAAAAGAAAAAAGAATTGAAAAGAAAAAAAGAAGGAAGAGGAAAAATAAAAAAAAAGTAGAAGTTTATATCAATGAGCAAAGGAAAAGAAATTATAATAATTACTTGCCTTTTGGCTAAGATAGTTGGTTACCTTCCTAACAATGCTAGGTGTTAAAGCCTAGATTAAATTCACATTTTGGTTTTGCAATGCAGGTAGCTTTTACTTACTTGGAAGATTAATCTAACATATTTTTTTATTCCTATTTACCATATTTGAACTTTGTGATTCACTTTGAAGGCCTGCCTTTTGGCAGAGAGAGTTGCATATTTTCTAATAGTACCGGAATTGTATAATTGAGACTAAAAGATAGAATTTCAAATGCTGATTTTCAAAGTAAGCATCACCAACTTAGAACATTAGTATAAGGCTACTGGAGAATATTATTGTAAGACAACTGAAGAACATTATTATAAGACAACTGAAGAACATTATTGTAACACAACTGGAGAACATTATTGTAAGACAACTGAAGAACATTATTGTAAGACAACTGGAGAACATTATTGTAAGACAACTGAAGAACATTATTATAAGACAACTGAAGAACATTATTGTAACACAACTGGAGAACATTATTGTAAGACAACTGAAGAACATTATTATAAGACAACTGAAGAACATTATTGTAAGACAACTGAAGAACATTATTATAAGACAACTGAAGAACATTATTGTAAGACAACTGGAGAACATTATTGTAAGAAAACTGAAGAACATTATTGTAAGACAACTGGAGAACATTATTGTAAGACAACTGAAGAACATTATTGTAAGACAACTGGAGAACATTATTGTAACACAACTGAAGAACATTATTGTAACACAACTGGAGAACATTATTGTAACACAACTGGAGAACATTATTGTAACACAACTGGAGAAAATTTTAAAAAAATGCAAACTAAAAACAGAAATTAGGAAAATAAAATGGAGGATGGAAATGATTGAAAAAAAATTTGAGAGAAGTGGAATTTAAGAAAAGGTAAAAGAGAACAAAAGGATTTATGGAGGATCTCAGTAGAAAAATAAAGAAAGGAAGAAAACAAAGGATGTCAAAAGGGAAGAAAATGACTGAAAGTAATGTTTAGAAAAAAATTAAGAATGAATTAATGAATACGAAGAAATAGAAAAAAAATGAATAAAAAATTCTGAGAATACAGAACAACAAAAACTGGAAGATACAGAAAAGGGCTTAGTCTGGTCCAAGGCCAAAGTGGTGGAGTATTTATAAAGACTGAACTATGTTGGCACACAGATGATGTAAAAGATGAAACATACCGAAACAAGAGTAGATGGTGAAGTTAAAGACAGAGAATAAGGGAAAAAAGTTAGAAATATGTACATTGATATACATTGGTATATATATATATATATATATATCTATATATATATATATATATATATATATTTCATAAAACAGTTGAAACCTAACCTGAGCAAAATAAACTATGAAATCTCTACAAATATTCTTAAATGCCTATAATCGATAACAGAAGCCATTGGTTTATACCAATGGCTTCCCACACTTAATAATTCACGTTTTCAATGTGTGACGTCATAAGCTGCAGTGCGATTTTCGCTTCCAGCATCTCATATGCATGAGATTGTCATTGCTTGGAAATCTTCCATGTAAACAAAAACAGACTATCATTATTGTTTTGTCCATGTATTGTTTAATATATTGTAATGTAATTGTCATCTTTGATAATGGCTTATATAAGCCGAATGCTTAGCTAGGATTAAAAAATATGTATCAATATTGTTATTTTCTTTCTTCTTTTAATGATAATGCTATTAAGCTTATCAGACGATATGAAAAGAATTTACATAAAATAAATAGACAAAACTTATCAATATTATTTAATGAAACATGCATCAATGAAAAAATGCTGCCTAAATACACACAGTACATATGTATATATATATGTACTGATAAAAAGTTTGTGACAGAAGAGAGTTTTAAAAATAAGTCATAAATGATATGATTACTTATTAAACAAATGTTAGAGAAAGGTATACAAATGATATATTGTAGAAAAAGAAGGTAATATGGCTGGAAAGAATGGGACAGAAATGTAAAGAAATATTAGCAGAAAAAAGGATTTTATGTAAGTCAAAGATAAGCAAAGGAGAAAGAATCAGTTAACAAAGAAAAATATAGAGAAAGAAAAGATTGAATAACATGATAGTGAAGATAAAAAATACATGAAGAAGAAGAAAAAGAATAAGGAAGAAGAAGAAAAGATGTAGATTGAATAGTAGAAGGATAAAACAATAAAAAAAGATAGGAGCAAGAAGAAAAAGAAAGAAAAGAAAGAAATAAAAGACAATGAGCAAAAAGAAGAAAGAGGCAGAAGTTTTGAAGAAGAAAATCCCTAGAGGGAAATAAAAAAGCAGAAAGAAGTGAGAGAAAGAAAAGGAGAGGAATAAAACAGAATGAAAAAATTCCAGAAATATTGAAAAAATTAAATAAGTAAACTAAATTAAAGAGAGATAGAATGAAAAAGCTAAGTAAATAATAGAGAGAATGAAAAAAACTATGTAAAAGAGGGAGAGAACGAAAAAATGAAGTAAAAGAGATAGAGAATGAAAAATCTATGTAAAAGAGAGAGAATGAACAAAGTAAGTAAAAGAGAGAGAAAGAATGAAAAGAAAGGAAAGAGGATGGAGAAACGTTTATTTCAAGAAAAATATTTTGAAAGACATCAAAACAGGAAAAGGGAAGAAAATAATAGAAAAGATAGTGCTGAAAATAGACAAAAAACATGGTTAAAAATAATTGAATTAGATTTATTAATTTATTTTTTTCATAAGTTTTTGTCTTTCTTTCAATACGCAATCATAAAAATTAACAGAATACATCTGTATTCACCTTCTTCAACTTTTAGTGTTTCTTCCTGATTATCTTTCTTCTCTGAACTGTCGACAAAAACAGAATAACTCTTGTAAAAAAAAATCTTATAAATCAGGTGGGAGGAAAGCTATCAATTGGATTTGTTAATTTAAATCTTGTCCCATCAAAAGGAAGGGTGGGTCAAGGAGAGGAACTTGCTAATATCATTTTATTGCAGTAAAAAAGAAGATGCCTAATTAAAAGAGATCAAGGCTCTTAATGTTTTTAGTTGTTTATTTATACTAATGAGAATATTAAAAGGAAAAAATATAATACTACATTCTTCTGGGAAAGACAGCTGTTTATTTAAAATCTGTTTTCAGTTTCTGATTCAATAAGAAATATAGGAAGATGAATAATTTATCATTTTTCTCTTATTGTAGCACATCACTGAATGTTGGTGCAGTAACAATTTGCTTGTTTCAGAATCAGATATAAGTAAATGCACTAAAGGGCAGCATATTTAAGAAAGGAGAGAAAATAAAGTAAATATTGTACTAAAGAGATATGTATGATTACATGCAGACATAAGATAATAAATATTGATGAACTAAAGACAAGCATAATTATGACATGGAGAGATAAGAAAATAAATATGTGAGCACTAAAGAGCAACATTGCTATGACACAGTGAAATAAGAAAACAAATATTGGGGCACTGAAGAGCAACATAGTTATGACATGGAGAGATAAGAAAATAAATATGTGAGCACTAAAGAGCAACATTGCTATGACACAGTGAAATAAGAAAACAAATATTGGGGCACTGAAGAGCAACATAGTTATGACATGGAGAGATAAGAAAATAAATATGTGAGCACTAAAGAGCAACATTGCTATGACACAGTGAAATAAGAAAACAAATATTGGGGCACTGAAGAGCAACATAGTTATGACATGGAGATATAAGAATATAAATATACATACACTAAATAGCAACATTGTTATGACACAGTGAAATAAGAAAACAAATATTGGGGCACTGAAGAGCAGATAATTATGACATGGAGATATAAGAATATAAATATACATGCACTAAATAGTAACATTGTTATGACACAGTGAAATAAGAAAACAAATATTGGGGCACTGAAGAGCAGATAATTATGACATGGGGAGAAAAGTGTTGTGAAATCCTAAATCCTTTGTGTTACTACTCAATTCTCATGGATAGTCCGTCCTCCTCATATTTATATAGCCTGGGTATCTCTGACTATGTTAATTGGTTAATCTACATATCATTCCATCTCCCTGTAATGAAGGAGTTTTGTGCCCCTTGTATTTTTGTGTTTCTTCTAACAATCATTTCATTTTCAGAGTTTCTTTCTCTCTCCTGGGATCTTAAGGCATTTCTTTCTCTGGAAGATCTTGATCTATCTCATTTTCTCTCCTGGTTATGGCCGTATTCATGCATTGATTGGTCTTACTGAGTTTCCAAATCATATTGTTCCTCTTGATCACCGCTATGTTCGTCGCCATGCTTTTCATCATGCAAGAGTAGGTTTTGTTTTTGTTCAGCACTGTCATTACTTGAGATATCCATGGACATTTCTTTGTCACTTTCCTCTTCATATTTGTCCTGTGATCTTATTTGATCTGCATGTTACTCCCATTTTTTCTTATTACTACTGTGTTGTGTCCTTTTTGCATTAAAAACAAAATGCCTTCTCTGGAAATGTCTCCTTACTTTTCTTGTACCACATTTTCTCATTCAGAGAATATGACATGATTAAAGGAGCTCTGATTTGTGTTCCCTTTAAGCCTGGTGGACTCTTTAGCCTTTATGAATGTTACAGCCACCCTGCTTCTAACTAAACTTTTTTGTGTGTGTGGCTGCTATTCTGCAGTGCACATCATCATGTACACTTTTTATTGCCAGGTTCTTTTTAGTTTCTGAAGGAATCACTAAATCACCATTTTAAACTACACCATTCTTAATTGTCATTTTATGTCTTATTTCTTTGAATCGGCTTTCTGCCCAAGAGCAATTACACTATTTCTTATTCTAGATACCGTACTGCTTAGTAGTGGATATTGTGTAGTTTCTGCAACCATTCTATACACAGACAAGATATCAGTCTCTACCCAATGTAAAATTGTGTCTATATTTCTGAGATGAGGTATTATGTACATTATTTACATTATTCGGGCTATTGTCCTCATCTTTGTCGCCATATTTATTACACCGTTTCGGCCTTTGTATGCTCCGGCTTTCTTCAGGTGGTTGGAATGTCAAACTGAACCCTTTATTTCGCTCACTGGGGTAGACTATTCTATTTTCACATGCTATGTTTAATGGATGTCAGCTATCAGTTATCTTCCTGTTAATTTCCCTCTAAAAGTTCTCCACTGCCTTCACCTGGTATTGAACTCACTCACTTTGGGTCCTGTCACTGGATCTAACTAATGCCTTTATCCACTGTGCCATGTGTCCTCATGCCATGAGGTATCATATTTTCTTTGACATCTTCTATATCAAAGTCAATATTATCGCCCACCTTAATATTCTCGATGTTGTGACTTTGGATAGTTTTT
The DNA here is from genome assembly GCA_964036315.1 of Acanthosepion esculentum. NCBI lineage: Eukaryota > Metazoa > Mollusca > Cephalopoda > Sepiida > Sepiidae > Acanthosepion > Acanthosepion esculentum. Next base: position 21,512,507 of record OZ038480.1, read on the forward strand.
CTCCTGGATTAAATATAAATTCTAACGGTCTATGATCAGATGTTAATAGAAATTTTTCTCAATTAAGAATTGACAAGCCCTAGTTGTCATTCAAATAAACATGAGATCTTCTTTCTTGATGTTTGAATAATTAAATTCAGGTTTTATCAATTTTTTTGATAGACACATGATTGGATATCCATCTTGGGATAATATTCCAGATATTAAATGCTTACTGGCATCTGTAGTTACTGTAATTTCTTTTCTGTGGTCAAATATTTTTACTACTGGTTTGTTTGCAAGCATTGACTTTAGCTTATCAAAAGCAATTTTCTTTTGTCCACACAAAATCAACATTCTTTTTTCTCAGCTTGGTGAATGGTTCAGTCAAATCTGTATAACTTAGTACGTATCGCCAATGAAAACTTAATTGATCCCAAAAAAGATTATGGGTACCAATAATTTTAGTATTTTTTCTATTAACACTTGTTCTGGTGATACCCCTTCTTTTGAAATGGAGGCACGGTGGAGTAATGGATAACGGCTCGGATTGAGGAATTGTAGAGCCGAGTTCAAATTCCAGTCGAATCCGTTACATTCACTTACGTGCTAACACCCTTGGGAAAGGTGTGAATCCTCTTCTTCTGCAACTGGTCTAGGAGAAGGTCAACTCTGAATTCAAAACCATTCGGCGTCTGCACCGGCATCCGGCGGCCTCTTGGTTACTCCTGCCTCTGCGTCTGTGGAAATTCTGCGGCAAGTAAGAGCATATTCCTCACTCCACTGGGATAGCACACGAGGTGTGGGGACCACGTGTGAAGTTCAAACTCCCTTGTTACTCCGTTTCAAGAATTCGCCGCCATTGGAATCGGGAATGGCTGTCGCTCGTTTCAGCATTGGCGACGGATCGCCGTGCTTGGTCGGCCTTCTTTCCGGACGCGGTGAATTCCTTGGAAGGAGCCGGCTTAACCGATCCAGGGTGAATGCCGCAACATACATACATACATACATTTTGAAATGGAATATTCGAAAAATGATACTTGGTTACAACAACTATGTACACATTTTTTTTGTTGATTTTCATTCCTGTATTCCTTAACAAGCTATTTAAAATGAGGCTCATTTTCCTTTTTAATTCTCCTTCAATGGTTGTGTCTATACATATATCGTCTTGATAACAAACAACTTTTTATGTCGTTCCCTATGACTTGTTCAATGGCCTTTTGAAAAATAGCACTTGCAGTCATTATCCCATAAGGCATTCTTTTTCTATCGGCAAATTTATTTTTGTTATTTCTTTGAAATTTTCATCTATGGAAGATATGCAGTTTTTGGATCTAGTAAGTAAGATAAGGTCACTTCCACATTTGGTATGGGATATGGATCTGAGTACACTTTATGATTCACTCCTGCTTTAGGATTGGCGCATATGTGTAAGTCTCTGTCGGATTTTCTCAGAACTAAAATTGGGTATACACCCATTTGCTTCCACCAGGATGAACATGGTCCAGAAGGTCTTGCTCAACCAACTTATGTAGTTTTGCTACTACTAATGGTAACAAATATACTGGAAGATTCCATGCCTCAAAGTAGGAGTGGGTACCATTTTCTTTTAATTTTAGACTTATTTTGTAGTTTTTTATGCCTTTTTCTTCCATTTTTACTGCATTAATTAATTTTGTATAATTCATGTTAAGCATATCGTTTCTAATAAATCCGTGATTCTTTTTTCAATCTGCAACAATGATTGGTATTATTTCAAATTTTTTTTTAATTCTACGGAACCTTCAAAATATCCCAATGTCATTATAACTGACCCATTAAACTGGTGTAGCTGCATATGGCTTTTATTTTTGTAGTTTTGTTTTGCCTATATGCTCCCAAAGGTTTCTTGGGATCGACGTTAGTTCACTGTCGGTATCCATTTGCATATCCAATAATACATCATTTATAGAGTGATTTTGATAAAACATATTTTTTCAATGAAAAATTCCAATATTTGCTTTGTCTTGTTTTTATCCACTTCTTTCCACTTTTTACTTTATAAATTTGCTTGAAAATGGTTCATTTTTGGAAAATTTTTACACACTTTTCCAAATAAAGGACATTTCTCTTTCTTCATGTCGAGTTCATATCCACAGAATCTGCATTTTGATATGGCTTACTTCAAAATGTGTCAGCAACCTCTACATAATCTGGTCGATTCTCTGATTTATTAAATTTTCGTATTAGTTCCTGCTGTTGAATAAATTCAATGCAGGTACACAAAGACAGGTTTCCTAACTGTAATTATTCTAACATTATAGTGAGGTGTCGCATTATGCAGTCCATCAATTAACCTCATCTGAACTTCTTCTTCTTCAATCATTTGGCTTTTCTTTCTGAATTTTTCAAACTCACAATATCGAGATATATATTTTAGATGATGTAAATATTTTGTAACCAATTTGTCAGTGTCTTGTCTCACATCCATGAATTTTACTCTCTCTACAATGACTATCTTCTTTTTTCGTTGCATATTTTTCTGTATTAACTGACTTATTTTGGCGAAAGTCAAATATTCATACTACATTGGGTGAACCATATTTGAAATTTTCATATTGACGCAAGCTGTGGTCAAAAAAATTTGTTTATTTTATTTTTTCTTCTCCTGTTTCTTTGCTGTCTCTTAATTTCTTAGTAAGGAGGTATGGTGGAGTAATGTATAGTAGCTCAGATTGAGGAATCGGAGAACTGAGTTCAAATTCCAGTCAGATCCATTACATTCACTTACGTGCTAATACACTTGGGAAAAGTATGAATCGTCTTTTTCTCCCTCCAGATATGGGTAAATAGCAGGACAGACTGGGTTCTATAACCTTGGGTGGCAACCATTTTAGGAGAAGGAAAAACTCTGAATTCAAATCTGAGCTGAAGAGGTTTGGGATCCATCAGGCTATCTTGCCCAAGAAACACCACTTCTACTGTGGCTGCAGTACACATGGTGCCCCTACAACCTGGATCATGGGATAAAAATTTTTGTTTTTAAATGGATAAGAATGTTTGCAGCTAAACCAAACGTTCTTATCCATGCATCCATGAAATTGGTATACGCTAATGATAAAGACACCATTGTTGTGAAGTCCTAACTCGATACTCATGTGTAGTCCCTCCTCCTAATTGGAGTAGTTATATAGCCTGGGTATTCTGGTTATGTTAACTGGTTAATCTACATATCACGACAAAAAGAAAATAAATATTGGTGCACTAAAGAATAACATGATTAGGACATGGAGTGATAAAAAGCAAAACAAAACAAATATTAGGACACTAAATAAGAGTATTTTATGACAGGGAGAGATAAAAATAAATATTGGTGCAATAAAGAATAGCATTATTAGGACATGGAGAGATAAAAAGCAAAACAAAACAAATATTAGGACACTAAATAAGAGCATGTTATGACAGGGAGAGATAAAAATAAATATTGGTGCACTAAAGAATAGCATTATTAGGACATGGAGAGATAAAAAGCAAAACAAAACAAATATTAGGACACTAAATAAGAGCATGTTATGACAGGGAGAGATAAAAATAAATATTGGTGCACTAAAGAATAGCATTATTAGGACATGGAGAGATAAAAAGCAAAACAAAACAAATATTAGGACACTAAATAAGAGCATGTTATGACAGGGAGAGATAAAAATAAATATTGGTGCAATAAAGAATAGCATTATTAGGACATGGAGAGATAAAAAGCAAAAAAAAAATATTAGGACACTAAATAAGAGCATGTTATGACAGGGAGAGATAAAAATAAATATTGGTGCACTAAATAGCAACATTGTTATGACACAGTGAAATAAGAAAACAAATATTGGGGTACTAAAGAGCAGCATGGTTATGACATGGTGATATAAGAAAATAAATATACATGCACTAAAGTGCAACCTGATTAAGAAGGGAAAATAAAATAAATATTGATGCACTAAAGACTGGCAAACTTATGACATGGAGAAATTTGAAAACAAATACTGCTGCACTAAAAAGCAGTATGATTAAGACATGGAGAGATATAAAAATTTATATTGGTGCATTTAAGAGCAATATGATTATGACATGGGAGATAAACTTAAATATTAGTGCACTAAAGAGCAGTATGGTTATGATATCGAGAGTTAAACAAACAAATACTGGTTCACTAAAGAGTGGCTTGATTATAACCTGGAGCAATAAGACAAAAAATATCAATGCATTAAATTACAGTAACATCATGACAAAATATGGCACTAATTTCCATTTCTACTACTAGAAAAAAGATATAATTGTAAAGAATAGTAGAATACCCCAGAACTTATCCTGGGATCAAACAACTATATGTGGATAGATTCAGTTGCAAAACATTCTTGTAAAACATTGAATGGGTTGTAAAACAATTATGTATCTTTCTCTGTTGTTCTAGATACCCTAGCAAGTTCTATTATTTTGGTTTATAATCATAACAAGATAAGTTATATAGGTGACATGGTTATATAGCCAACAAAGGAGGAAAACTACAAGTAGTAAAGGAAAGCAAAAAAGGACTAACCATCAATTGTAAGAAGAGGGAATATATGGATGTTAGCAAGAGAATTGTCCAAGATGTAAACTATGAATTGGAGATGTCAAAATGAAACATGTACAGAAGTTTAAATATCAGGAAGGTTGTTTAACAGAGGATGGAAAGATGTAACACCAAAATCTGAAGGATCATGGAAATAACAAAATAACAAAAAATACCGTTCATAAAGCAAGTACTAAGAAACAGTAATCTATTTTTAGAAACAAAGAAATGCTTGCAATATCAGTTCTGCTATATGACTGAATGCTGTAAAATTTCCTCATAGATGAAGAGATGACTTTAAGCAGCAGAGATGTCATTCTACAGAAGGGTCATCAGAATAGCATTGATGGATCTTAATGAAAATAGAAACAAAAAGAACGCTTATAGAATCAGAAAGAGATCGTTGAAAATTCTGGGACACATAATGAAGTAGGAGGGTTTGGAAAATTTAACACTCACAAGACATACTGAATACAAGAGGAACAGAGGGAAACAGTGAAAGACCTACTTAAGAAGTTTATGTGCATGGAAGGCTAGTCAGAGGCATGAGTGGATGGTAAGGGAATATTACTTAGAGCTAAAAAAAGTCAGGAAGCTGTGAAGAGCCATGATCACCCACCTCCTGAGAAGATACTGCACATAAAAGAAGTAGAAAAAAAGGATATTGAAAGGATTGTATTGCATACAATTTTTTTTTAATAAAATTTGTTATATACAATTATCTTAAATTTGCATGTTGGGAAAATGATTTCACTTGAGAAAAACTAATTTTAAGTTTATTTAAGTACATTGTCTCATTTATCAAAAACCTTTTGTATAAAAGAAACATATATTTACATTATTCAAACTATTGTCCTCATCTTTGTCACCATATTTATTACAACGTTTTGGCCTTTCAGTATCAGTCTATATTTCTGAGATGAGGTATTATGTACATTATTTACATTATTCAGACTATTGTCCTCATCTTTGTCACCATATTTATTACAACGTTTCGGCCTTTCAGTATCTGTGTATGTCACCATATCTAATACAACGTTTCGGCCCTTTAGTATCTGTCTATATTTCTGAGATGAGGTATTATGTACATTATTTACATTATTCGGACTATTGTCCTCATCTTTGTCACCATATTTATCACAATGTTTTGGCCATTGTATGCTTCGGCCTTCTTCAAGTGGTTGGAATGTCAAATTGAACCCTTTATTTCACTCACTGCGATAGACTGTTCTAGTTCCACGTGCCATGTTTAATGGATGTCAGTTATCAGTTATCTTCCTGTTAATTTCCCTCTGAAAGTTCTCCACTGCCTTAGCCAGGTACTGAACTCACACTCTTTGGGTCCTGTCACTGGATCTAACTAATGCCTTTATCCACTGTGCAATGTGTCCTCAAGGACACATGGCACAGTGGAGAGGGAAATTAAAAGGAGATAACTGATAACTGACGTTCATTAGACATGGTACATAGAACAGTCTACGCCAGCAAGTCAAATAAAGGGTTCAGTTCAACATTCCAACCACCTGAAGAAGGCCGGAGCATACAACGACCAAAACATTGTAATAAATATGGCGACAAAGATGAGGACAATAGTCCGAATAATGTAAATAATGTAGTATAAGCATATGAAAATGCGAACATTGATAAAATTACTTTTATGGCCAACCATCAACCATTACTCAGTCAAAATAGAAAAATGAATTTTATTTTATTTTTATGGCTTATCAACCCATTGCAGATTATCTAAAGACAGGAAATATTTTTAGATTGTAATAAAATTTTTTCAGATAATAAGGGTTTAGTGATACATATCTTCTTAATGAACACATGAAGAGAGAAAAGGTGTATTCATAACATTCTTCAGGGTATTTGCATGTAAAGGAATATAAAAACCCCAATGGGAATTGGAACTCGGTTCTCTGATTAACAATTCCGAGCCATTATCTATTACACCACCCTCACATCCAAGCTTACTACACCTGGTATTCTCTAGTGGTCACCCATTTAGATTCAAAGTTAGAAACTAAAGAAAGTGGGGGGGAAAAAGGCATGAACTCACAATATTCTTTGTTCTGGTAGCAATGCTGCATGGAGGAAGAAAATGTGAGGATGAGGCAGAGCAAGTTTATCTTCCTAAATAAATATGACAGAAGCTCTTTCAGGAATCTTGTGATACACCTGAGGAAGGCCACATGCATTTTGTTTCCATTTTATTAAATATTTCCTCATTACTCATATAGTGATATTCCAAGTGTAGCTTAGATGTGGCACAAGGCTGAAAGTATGGGGCACCCAGTGAAGATCGAACTCACTACTCAGTTGTAATTGTTCTAGTGAGACAAGCTTGCTAGCCATTACACCGCCTCGAGGTTCCCACTCATTACTCATATACTGCATCTTTCGTGTCCTTAGCATGCTACTCATTACTTTGTGAAACCAACTCCCAAGAAGATGCTTTCCAGATCACTACAATCTTGTTCAAGTGTTGAGTTAACTGTTATCTTCCCAACATATCCTCATAAACTGTGCCTTTTGCCTCTTACTGAGTCTTTTAAAGGGTGAATATTATCTTTTTAAAAAAAGATCTGCTGTCATTTCAAGACTTCTCTTCAATGGTGAAAAAATTGTTCACCATTCAGTGCCATATAGGAATTTCAATGTCAGCTATTCAGCATTCTTTTTTTTTCGAAAACTGTAGTGGTAATGAATATACAGAGAGAGCTGTTTATGGTACAACGTTTAGTGTACTGTCTCTACAGGAAGAAAGCAAATGTCTGCCCTGCTGGAACAGAGCCAGTGTGATCTCCGGGACATCTGGTTATGAAGAAAATGTCTACTAGCTTCTCTAATGAAATAGTCAGAATGGTGATCTGAGCAGTGTTAGCTATGCAAATGATTCCTTTTGCTAGCTAACTGCTAAAGTTTTAGGCTCCATGAAAGTAGTGGTAGAATAACAGTGTGTTATTCATATAACCGGATCGTAGTGTGTTACCAAGGATTTCTGTTGGTGTTACCCAGTATTGTTTGGAATTCATTTGTCTTTGTAATTCTGGTGTCTTGGCTGCATTCATCCCATACATGTGGTGTTCCTGTGGGTGGAAGTCTTTTTTGCGTCCTGCTTATCATGATCCTGTGTTTGGCTCCTTTAGTGTTTGATTGTGGTGTTGCTGATTTTCCTGCCTGTCTTTGTTGATAAATACCCAACCAATAAGAAGAAACTCCTTCAAATTTTACTATTACTTTTTTAGCCTATTTCAATAAACCTTCAAATCTCTATGTCACATTTTCTGTCAACTGTTATGACATTACCCAGACAGTTTAACTTCTGTACCTGCTCGATTCTGATTTTAATGTTTCCAGTACATAGCTCATACCTTGCATCATTCTTTTTGCTGATAAGCATACATTCGGGTTTTCTTACAGTTAATAATCTAGTTCAGTGTTTCTCAACCAGATCTTACTAGTGGTCCATTTTTGGTGCCAAAAATTCAGATCCACATAAGCACAATAGAAATTTAATATAACAGGAAATATATTCTATATACAAAAGCAAAGTATAGTAGAAAATATAAATCCTGACTAATTACTACACTGCTCCTGGCATCTTCAGACCCATTTAAAATACTTCTCAAACTCACTTTTGGGCCTATGGTTCTACATTGAGAATCACTGAATTCTAGTTCATATTTAAATTTCTGTTCATCATGGAAATTTAATAAAGGAAAGTAAGCATTACTTATTTTATATACCAACATTGCAGTGATAAGTTTTTTCTTTCTATTCATGCATAGTCATTGTACTTGTAATTTGGTAGACAATGGTGATTGTTGCTTCTGTGAGGATAAAGAAAAGATTAGTTTTATAAAAATTTGATTGCGATGTTTATGGCACTTATTCATCCCTGGGGCAAAGTTTTAACTGAAAATGATGACTCTGATAACAATGAGAAGCACCAGTCATAGAATTATGTTTATCATGCAGATCTTACAAGCCATTGCTAATGAGATTATCTTTAACTGGGTAATCCATAAATAAGGTACAACGCCAAAGGTAGTATCATCCCATAAGTAGCTCCGATTAAAATTCCCTTATTCATACTCAAGCCAACCATAGTTACATTAAGATGAGTTTTCTAAAATGAAATGTGACATTCCAGTGATAGCTATTGATTGTGATCTAGATTCTTACTCATAGGTTACAAGTCTGACTAACTAAAGAAAATAGGAAATACAAGGAGACTCCTACTTACAATCAGAAACAGAGAAATTGAATTTCAAGAATACATAATGAGGAAAGAGGATCTAGAGAATTCAACACTCATAGGGCAAATTGAAAGGAAGAGAAGCAGGAGAAAAAAGTGATTAGCCTACTTAATGATTTTCTATGAACTGATGGCAGGACAGGAACCAAGAATGGTGTTATATAGATAAATTTATATACAGCAATAAAAGAGAGAAAATTAAGGAGGGCCATGATCATCACTATTCTAAAAGGACAATGCATGTAAAAGAAGTTTAGCTTAGTCTGTCAGAACACTAAATATTGAGGGCAAAAGTTTTTGTTGCCAGTTGCAGAAGGCTATGAAATATAGTTAATGAGGAAAGAGGGCTTGGCAAATTTAACATTCAAAGCAAGAGAAGCAAGAAGGAAAACAATGAGTAACCTACTTAAAATGTTTGCATCAACTGATAGCAAAACAAGGGCAAAAAGGGATGTTAAAGGGTCAAAAGTTACTTAGAGAGACATGATCACCTTAAAACCTGAAGGCATAAAGCACAAAAAGGAATTTTACTCTTATAAACTTAATTCTATTTATTTAATTATTATTCATTATTTTTAGTGGTTACCCATATTTGTGTAGATGGTCTGTTTACTTATTAAATATTTTTTTAAATCAGACTTATTTATTTTTAATAACTGGCCTGAATATCCAGGAAATCTTATTAAAGTGCATCAACGATCAAGCAAAGTTGAATAGTGCCTTATAAATGCAAATCTTTTCTCAACTTTTGAAACATCCGTATCTGCTTGACCACTGGACAAACTGAAGAGAAACTTTTTCAGAGCTACAGTAGTGTCTGTCCTTGTATATGGTTTCTTAATCTGGGCACTAACAGCCAAACTGGAAAAGGGGTTAGATGGTGCTTACACATGAATGCTTCAAACAGAACTAAACAAATCCTGGAAAGATCACCCAATGAAGAAAGAGCTCTATGGCAACATACCTTCCATCAACAAATTAATATGCCAATGAAGACTAAGATTTGCTGGTTACTGTTGGCGTAGCAAAGAAGAATTAGCTGGAGATGTTCTACTCTGGATAACATCCCATGAAAAAAGAACCCGAGGTCAATCAAAGAAGATGTACATTGACCATCTGATTGAAGACACAGGATGCAGATTGGATGAGCTTCCAAATGAAATAAATGACGGGAATGGATGGAGGCAGCATGTCAAGGAATGCCGAGCTTAATCCACCTGATGATGATGACCATCATCATCATCCTCTATGCACTCCATGACTGAGACAGTCAAACAAAATGTTAGATCTAATGATGGTTTCACCTGCCAAGGGGGATGCAGATTCCTATCCTGCTGGAGAGCACATATTTTCTTTAATAAGATTTCTTGGATATTCAGTCCAGTAAATGAAACTAAATAAATATACTGTTTAATAAATAAACAGAACGTCTACTCAAATATGGGTATCCACTAAGAATAACATTTAAATAATAAAATCTGTTGGATTAATAAATAAAAATCCGTTTCTTTCGTTAATTACAAATGTTGTATAATTTTTTAAAAAGTTTTAATTTTTCATTGTAATTTTCTCAACAATAATAATTTTGTTGATCAGGTCATTGAATAATACAACATCTACAAGAGTCAGCTGAAAAGTTCATAAGCTGACCAAGATAATCTCATGGAATGTGACCAAATGTGGATTATTTTTCAACATAGTCCCCCTTGCAGTACATACTCTTCTTCCATCATTGTTGCAGTACTTGGATCCCATTGAGGAAGAAGCTTTCATTCTGTTGGTCAAAAAGTGATCAACAGCAGATATGACATCATCATCAGTATGATACTGGTTCCCAGCCAAGTGTTTTTTCATGTTGGGGAACAGATGATAGTCAGATGGGGCCAAATCATGACAATAGGGAGGGTGATCAACCAATTCAAATCTAGTCATGCATTGCAGCTATTGAAACCAAGGATTTTTGTAACCAAACATTGTCCTGAAGAAAAAGACCCTTCTTGTCAGTTTTCCTGGGCATTTGGTCTTGATAGCCTTTTGTAACTGCCTCAGCAAGATGGCATAGAACTCGCTATTGATGGAGTGTCCCTTTTGTAGATAACTAATAAATGCAATAATTTTTGTGCCCCCAAAAACTGAGGCCATGCCCATCCCTGCAAATGAAATGACCTTAGCCTTCTTTGGAGCAGGTGAGGTGGGATGTTTCCATTGCATCGAGTTGCAGAGGAAACACTCATCTTGAGTTAGGAAACATTCAAGGAAACCAGTTGGATCTGCCTCAAACAATGTCAGATTTTCCTGTGATGGGATCAGCCTACTGCATTTTTGATCATGTGCCAGAAGATGTGGCACCTTCCGAGGAGAAACCTAATCATGACAAGTTCCTTTTTCAGAATATTTCCAACTCTATCACGGAATGTAATAGCATTGACTATTTTATTTATAGTGACTCACCAGTCATCCATTAACCTGTGATGGACATGACCGATGCGCTTTCATTGGTGGTGGCAGTTGCAGAATGTTAATACTTCAGGTCATCTTGCACTACTAAATTCAGCTGCTCACTTGTGCACTGTTGATAAAGCTGGGGAATCATCACTTAATGTACCAAATATGTCAGCATGAATGTCCTTGGGGCTAATCTCATTTTCTATAGGTACTTGATAGCATAGCAATGCCAAATTTGGTCCATTTCCAAAAGAAATTACTACTTTTAAAGTCTTCTTTGAAAAAGTCAAATGTCAGTTTACATGGAAAGAAACAATGCAGTTTTTAATAAGTAGAGTTGAAATTTTCACAGCTCTATCATCAAACCTTCATAATCATAAAACTTTTCAGCCCACCCTCATGAAGTAGACATTTTAAAGAAATTATTGAATTAATTTACAAAAGGTATTATAAATGGATTCAAAAGATCTAACTAGTTGCAAGAATTATAATAGAGGAATTGCAAAACTGGTGGAGGAATTATGGCCAACTTTATGGAAACATTTATTTTATAATTTCATAATTTTAATTTTTAATTTCTATTTTCATTTTCTGAGTTTTTTTTGCACACATTCCCTGTTGTTATGTTTTTTAATAACAACAGGGAATGTGTGCAAAAAAATAGCTCAAGAATTTGATAGTAATTAAAAAATTTAAATCCGTTTTTCATTTGATATTTTAGGGTGAATTTTTGTTAATATTAGTGTAACAAAAATCGCATTCAAAGGATAAAATATACTTGAATTGGTTCATATTGGCAGACATGAAATCATGTAAAAAGAAGAAAATGGAAATTAGTTTTCCAAAAACTTTGGTCAGGAAAGTGCCTTTACAAACCCAAAATAATGTCTAAGAAACACTTAAAAACAACTTACAGAATGAGGTTGTTGTATGTGCATATGAATTAAGAAGTGCAGTTTATGAGGATATGTTTAAAAGATAACAGTTAATCCCACACTTAAAAAGTTTAACAGCATTTTTGGGGAAGGAGATATCTGAAAAAAAAAGTCTTTCTTACTAATGGAATACAGAAAAAATGTGGACGATTTGTCCCAGTGTATGTAGCAAAATAGATCTTAACTGTGAAATTCTGAGCTGGTGAATATAGCTTGTTAGAATATTTGCCATGGAAATATTGCTAGAGCAGTGAGAGGCTTGCAATGTTTTTGTCTATGGCAAACAGGTTGGAGAGTGAAAAATAATTCATTGCCCACAAGGCTGCATAAAAGTTTTTGAACTCTGCTAAGGCTGGTAACACCGTACATTACTAGTGACAACATGAGATTGAATCTCTCATATGTAACGTTATATTTATACAACTCCAGACTTTATCAATATGATCTCATGACCTTATTCAAACACAGGCCCTACAATCTTGAGTTTGGTGTTAGAGACTCTCTTTCTCTTCACACTTATGACGGGTATTTATATAGATACTTCCCATACAGTTTTTCTCACCTGTGCATTTCCTAGGACCAGCTGGGTCAACCATGTGTTTAAATGTCAGAGCAGTCACAGATATGAGGTAAGCATGTGTCTGCACTTGACAGCTTGGAGGCCATCTCTCAAGTCAACTTGCTGATACACCGGGTTTCTTTGAAGGTCTTATATCACACTGAATGCAGAGTCTATTCTAGTATCAACTGGGGTGAGTCACATAATACATGAACTATTACTAGAAGTCAATAAGTAGGCATCTGGACAAAATAACCAGAGACTTTATTTTATGATAAGATGATAAAAAGTTGTTAGTCTGATAAAAAAAAATGTCTATCCAAAAAGAAATAAAATATAATTTTGATGTTTAGTCAGTTGGTTAGATTTGTTAGTAAGGCTGAGAATTTTTCAGCATTAACTTGTATGAACCTAAATGTACAACAACAGACTCTGCACTGCAAAGAGAAATCAATTAAAATAAATCAGCAGATTGAATAAAAATATATTTTTTTAAGTAATAAATTTTCCATGTTTACAATACATGACAATTAAAAAATGTGTCTGCTTCTTTGGAAGACATGGAGTGTGATTTACTTGCTCAAGATTATGATACACATTTAAAGATTTGATCTGCAGCCAACCAAGTGTATATCATTATAACTACTTTTGACTACCTTTAACGAATCTGTCTCGACACCTTCTTTCTGGTGGTAGTTGTGTTGAAATTCATGGAGTTATCCATGATGATTTTAAAGTCAAATCATATTCAATAAAGGTCACATATTTCTATGGTAGATTTGCCAGGCTTAATTTGATCATATTTGTATGCAAGTTTTGAGTGTAACCAGGAATAATTTCAACTTGATGCGTACTGAGGTGGCTACAAAAGTTATTAAGGCCACTATGAATTTGTTATCAGAGGTTTCTTTATTGGTCACTTGCTTCTTAAAGAACAGTTTTATCTTTGGCATTCTCTATTTTCTTTTTAGTTAATAAAATTCAATTTTAAAAAATATGATTTTCCTTGTGAATTGTACTCATTAGAAAAATACTTTTAATGTAAACTTAGTTTTAAATTAGGGTCATTATTCAGGGTTCGTCTCTTCAAAAGTGAAGAGAAAAAATAAAAAGTCAACCAACAAAGCAACGAATGCATTTTCATTTCTCAGCATGTACTAATTTATAAATATTTTATTGCTTTAAATATTTAAAATTGAATGAAATTATTTTAACAAACTTTTTTTATTAGTTTATAGCAGCAGCAGTGATTAAAAGTCTTCATCTTTATTAATGAGACAAGATGAACAACATTGTAAGTCACAGAGAATACTAAATTATTGCTTCGTTCTATCATGCAACTCCATGACTGCTTCATTGTCTGTTGAGATTTTTATCAGATAAATATAAATAAGACAAGTTTCTGAGAAAAACACTATCAATTTCTAAAGCAAAAAACAAAAAGGTCTTTTAGAAGATTATTAAAATTACAAATTGGAGATACCAAAATCAAGTAAGTACAACCATTTAAATATCTGGACATGGAGACATCTCTTAACAGGAGATGGAAAGTGCTATATTGATATCTAAAGGCACATTAGGATAGCGAAATGTGCCTTCCAAAAGCTAAGCAATGTATTAAAAAACAGGAACATTTTGTTAGAAACAAAGAAAAAGTACTGAAATGTTACATGATATCAGTCCTCCTATAAAACAGTGAATGCTGGACAATCTCCTCACAGATGCAGAAGAGACTTGAAGCAACAGAAACAAAGAAAAGAGTACTGAACTGTTATGTAATATCAGTCCTCCTATATGGCAGGGAATTCTGTACAATCTTCTTGCAGGTGAAGAAGAGACTTGAAGCAACAGAAATTTGATTCTATAAAAACATACTGGAAATATAATGGACAAAGCATGACAACAACAACAAAGTTTTAGAGTAAATGAAAACAAAAAGAATACTTAATATCAGGAAGAGATAATGGAAATTCTGGTGGGTGTATAATGAGGAAAAGGAGCTTGGAAATTTTGATACTCACAAGATAGACTGAAGGCAAGATGGTGAGGGGAAAACACTGCATAACCTGCCTAGCAAGTTTTAGTAAATAGATAACAAAACAAGGTTTAGGAGAGATAAAAAAAAAAAATGAAAAAAGTTACCTGTTCTGAAGAGACACAGTACATTAAAGATTAGAACAAAATTTAAAAACATGGGAATATCTTCTTTTTTTTAATCAGTATCACCCACTGCAAGGTAATAAAGCCACTAAGACACAGCGGGGGTGTTATAGGGTGTGGAAGAATTAGAAATAGAAACATTAATAATGAGTGGGAAGAGAAAAGAGTAATCAGGAGGACGATAGAGAGTGATTGACATTGCATGTAAATTTTCACAGATTAAATTTGGCATGGAGCTGGAAGGGAGTTCCCCAAGTGAAAAGTGTAAGAAAAGAAACTGCTAGCATAGAACTTACAGCTACGTCTAGAAAATCTCTTTGAAAATCATTCTTAAATAATCAGTATTTGATTAAATATCAAGGAAATATTATGTCTACAACTATATTCTTTGACTGCACTTTTATTCTTAATATTGGCTCAGTGTTGCTTCATAGAGCAGAAGGTCAAATGGAAGAATTGGAGCGGAATGATTGTGCTGTGCCAATCTTATAAATAAGGAAGGATGGCATGTCTTGAAAAACGAAATTCTAAATCTTGTTTTTGACCTTGGCAATGGTAAATATGCAACTACGTAAGCCACAAAGCGAGGCTCATTGCCAGGAGTTTTTATAAGTTTTGATTCCATATATCCACGTTACAAACTTATATACTAATATACACATGATATAAAGCAGTAGAATTATATTCTCATCTAATATATTGATTTTTTTTTAATCATTTCACCCCAACCATGGCAATAAGGCCTCTAAGATGCAAGAGGTTAGTGAGTATCAGAAAACATGAGAAAAAAATTATTATGGCGAGAAACCAATAAATGAAGATTAATTAAGAAGACAGAAGACAATGATTGACATTGCATTTAAATTTTTGAAGATCAAATTTGACTGGAAAGCAAGAACATGATTAATCTTTTCTTGATGGAAGTAATTAACCA
The DNA here is from genome assembly GCA_964036315.1 of Acanthosepion esculentum. Taxonomy (NCBI): domain Eukaryota; kingdom Metazoa; phylum Mollusca; class Cephalopoda; order Sepiida; family Sepiidae; genus Acanthosepion; species Acanthosepion esculentum. The sequence goes on from OZ038480.1 coordinate 21,528,365, forward strand.
AAAACAAATAAAATAATCATCAATGAAAAATAATTAATTTATGCTAATTGTAATAGAAACGTTATCATTTTTTGAATAAAAATATTTTAATTCTTAAACATTGATAAATACATAAGATTTTATCATTATTTTGCAATGAATTAAGCCTCATTTCCTATTGGTTAATCTTGCCTCCTTTTCCATTGGTTAATTTTGCCTCCTTCCCCAATGGTTAATTTTGCCTCCATTACCATTGGTTAATTTATCAAAGATTTTTACACTTTCAAATTTCAACTTAGTTCTTTTATATTTTATCCCTAATCTATTTCTTTAGTGTTTCAGGACAAAATGATAGATAAATTATTTATGAAAGAAACAAACTAATGAATTAGAAATTAGTTAAATTTTTATAAATTATTCAAAATAATTTTAAATTACTCAAAGAACTTTAATATTTAAGCAAAATTCACTTATATAAACATTAATCACTGTTTACCTATTTCTTTTTCTGTCTGTTTATTCATAAAAATAAGAAAGCAAAAATTTTAAATTTAAATTCTAAAGAATGCTTCTTTCTTTCTCAGTTTCAGGCATAATGTCATTCTACAGAAAGAGTCACAAGAAGCAAGCATTTCCTGATATGTAATAACTGAGCAGATAGTGGCAGATAGCTATCTTGAATAGATTAAAAAAATGTTCAGAATTAGAATTTGTTTACATTATTTACACTTGAACTATTGTCCTCATCTTTATCATCATTAATTCAATGATTTGGCTGATTTACACTCTGGCCTGCATTAGGTGAACATTAGTATAAAAAAAACATTAAAAAGCCGAGTACAACCTTAAGAGACACTGAGACGCCTTCTTATGTTATAACAGTTACCAATAACTTGTTATGTTATAATGTTAACCAAGCTGAACTTGTAAAGTATTAGTAATGACTTTGATCCTCATTGAGTCAAAATGAAAATAAGCTTAGAAAATAATACCTTTAAAAGATACAGTGATGAATTCAGTTTAGGGACCTGTTTTTATGGAAAAAAAAGAATTCTCTTTTTGAAAAATAAACAAAGCAAAAAAACTAAAAAAAAACAAACTAGCTTTTAATATTAATGAAAAAAACAATTTCCGGCATAACCCCATGAATTTAACTTCTTGCCGTTTCTTATGCTCATACAACACCAAACAATAACCCTCTACCTTGAGTGGCTCTTGGGCTTTGTATTAGGTGAACATTATTGAACAAAATGGATTGATAAAGATAAGTTTTGTTTGTCATAACATGTGATAGGAAATCTGAAGCATTCAAAAAACTTCAGAAAACGTTTTCCTGTTTCTTTTTAAAATATTTAAAATTTTTGTCTCTTTAAACATCACTTATTTTATATTTCTATAAAAATCTGAAAAAAAAGTAATTTATTTCCTTCCAACCATTTTGTGACATTTTAAGGTTGTTTTTTTTTTGTATCTGTTTAAGAAAAGGACACTTTGTTCAGTGAGTCAGCCAGAAAGAAAGTTTGTTGAAAAGTTTACCGATATTGTTAGCCCCTGATCTGGATTTAGTACTCTGAATGGGTTATTATAACGTGTGTCTAATTTTGTCTAATCTTAGGATCTCGCAAAGTCAACAGATTAATTCCAGTACTTCAGGTGGATAGATTATTTTCTTTGCATTATTTGCTGTTGTAATTAGGATTAAAGATACTTGAGACTGCAATCTACCTTAAATAGATTTAAGGAACACTATCAAATTGCTATTTACCACTCGATGACAGGCTGCATTATTCCACCTCAGTCAATGATGAGAGAAAATGCCTTCATTCATATGTCTTGCATAAAACATGACATCATATAGAAAACAACAATTCTTCACAGAATTCATTCATGTCAGCCTAAGATGTTTGTCATCCTTAATTCAAAATTATCTATCTATATTTGCACTTAGGAGCTCATACACACATATATATATACATACATATATATATATATATATATATATTATATATATATATATATATATATATGCACACACACACACACACACACACACATATATATGTTATCTTCTGTGCTAATAGGAATATATACTTGAAAAACAAGGTGGATAAAATAAGTAAAGGTTTATTGTAAAAACCAGTACAATAAGAATAAAGGTAACAGTTTTGAACAAGGTCATCGCAAGTCAATTCAGTCGTAAGTGCTACTATTTGAAGGTAAGTCTGAGTCATACTCAACAGATCCCAGCTAGTCGGTATTTACTAGCTCCCCCACGAGGGTAGATGTGGCACAGGGCCGAGTTTAATATGGGTCTTCGGAGCCCATAGGCTCGGTCAAAAAATCCCCGTAGAACCCGCATAAACGGGATCAGGTTGGTCTACCTCCCTGAACGAGTCTCTGTCCTTCAGCATAACTTCGTCTGGGTTCTTTTCTGCCCGAAGTCAGAGAGTTTGACCGTCTACCTGGAACATATCCCAGCTAGTAATATTTAAATATAGAAATTTAAAAGCTAGAAATAAAAAATGCTCTCCCAAGAAAATTAAATTTCAGCATTAAATGATCCATAAGATGATATGCCGCTAAACAAAAATATTTAATAAAACCTGTATGAAAGAAAGTTTACTTCCCAAATATACAATCTCTTTCTCCCTGTTGTGCTTCCATAGATAAGTATGTGTTGAAACACTTCTATCCAAGACAGTACAGATCTCTCGGATTGGTGCAACACAATTTCTGGCTTGGTCTTTATCCAGATTAATTCAAAGTTTAGTAAAGATCTATAGTCACAACACCAGAAGTCAATATTACCCCAAGCTATGGGTAAAATAACCAGACAGATTGGGCTCTATAGCCTTGGTTGGGCAGCCAGTCAAGGAGAAGGAAAACCATGAATTCAAAACCATAAATAATTCAAAATCATACAAAGGGAAACCACTCCAGTAACTATCCCCAAGAGGATCCTTGTCAATCTGGTGGTGGAGATTTCTTTTTGCGAGGCATACTGCTGCTATATACAATAGGCAACAATAAACTACAGAAGAACTCAAAGTTGATCACTGCATTTTTATTGCATTAAAATTACATTTTCGAAAAAAAAAATTACCAGCAATACTTTTGTGTAAAAGAAATTACTTAGGCTCCCAAGAAAATTAAATTTCAGCATTCAGTGACCCATAAAGAGTCGATATGCCGCTAAACAAACATATTTAATAAAACCTGTATCAAAGAAAGTTTACTGCCAAAACATACAATCTCTCTCTCTCTCTCTCACTCTCTCTCTATATATGAAAATATATGTGTGTGTATGTATGTGTGTGTGTGTGTGTGTGTGTGTGTGTGTGCATGCGTGCATATATATATGTATGTACTCTGCCAGATTTTTTTATGATGAATCCACAATTCTTGAAACTCGTATTTTTCATATTTTTGGAGGCATTTTTTTACTTATTCTTATCTTGACAATATTTCTAATGTCTTTTTTGGGTGTTTCATGATCTTTATTTAACATTTTTACTGTTTGCAATGTTGTGCTTCCATAGATAAATATGTATTGAAAATATGTGCTAACATTTGTTGAATAATATGAGTTTATTTTTGTTAACATTGACATGTATAATAAAATCTTATATACAATTATATGATAGGATAACGAACAATATATGTACACATAATTAATAATCAGACAAATCCTTTTACCTCATATAGGGAATAGACTATTTCAGCCGACAGCAAAAGTTATCGTCTCTCTTTCCAAATCCCAGTGTGGAATGAACTTCATGTCTGCAATGTTAGAGGAAGGGGGATGTACTAGTTAACTGTGAGGAATTGAGACTGGAAGCTAAAGAGTCAACTTAAGCCGTAACCTGCCAAAAACACCTATTATATTATTATATACCAACAGATTCTTTACCTTACTACATATATATATATATATATATGTAATCTCGACTCTCCCGTCGAATTCGACGTATGAAGATCAAGCAGCTCAGTTCCTAGGAACCGACAGCCAGACACCAGCACATGATTTGATTTGAGTGTTGAAAGTTTTGTGCGGAACCATCCACACATTTTGAAGGGCTGAATACAGAGACCTGGTGCACTACATGCCACAAGGTCCCCAAATGACCCTCCACAGGTTTTTAATTCAGAGTTGTCCTTCTCCTAGACCAGTTGCCATCCAAGGCTATAGAACCCAGTCTGTCCTGCTATTTACCCATAGCTAGAGGGAGAAGAAGAGAATTCATACCTTTCCTAAAGTTATTAGCATGTAAGTGAATGTAATGGATTCAACTGGAATTCAAACTCGGCTCTCTGATTCCTCCATCCAAGATACTAACCATTGCTCCACTGTGCCGTGTGATAAATTTTAGTTTTAAGATATGCTATATTTATTGGTTCAGAGTGTATGTAAATATAAAAGTGGACATTGAAGACAACACCCAGATGTAACTGTCTGTTTCATGCCTGATAATTTATATTGATGCAACTACACATTTTCATGAATGCTGGGAATTTTAAATTTATGAAAATTTTTTTTAATATGTTTTGGGTATATAATCTGACCTATACAGTGAGGCAATTCTGAGAGAATTGGAAACCCTACTGGGATTTAGCATTGGCGGACACAATCTTAACAACCTAAGATACACAGATGACACAGTACTGATAGCAGAGACAGAAAAGAAATAAAATCTCCTTCAGAAGTTAGTGAAGGAGAGCAAGAAGAAGGGACTAAGCATAAATTACAAGGATAAGCTCAAAATGCGATTTGAAAGTCAGGGACATAAAATCAAGCAGATGTGGAAGTTTAAATATCTGGAAAGTTTTCTGACAGAGGACAGCAAGTGTGACACTGAAATCCGTAGAGGTATTGGGATGGCCAAGGACACATTCCAAAAGCTGGGTAGAGTATTGCGAGATAGGAAGATCTCTTTGGTTGCAAAGAAAAGAATACTGAGCTGTTACATGACATATGTCCTCCTTTACAGCAGCAAATGTTGGATGGTCTCCTCAAAGATGAAGAAGAAACTCAAAGTGACAGAGATGTGGTTCTGCAGAAGGATGATGAGGATGTCATGGACCAAGCATGTGAGCAATGATGAGGTCTTGGAGAGGATGTAAACAAGGAGGAAACTTATACTTAACATCAGGAAGAGGCAGCTGAAATTTCTGGGACCTGTAATAAGAAAGAAGGGCCTGGAGAATCTGATACTCACAGGTCGAATAGAGGGAAAGAGAGACAAGGGAAAACAACGCATGATATACCTGGTGGGCTTGAGCAAGTATATGACAGAATGTGGTCTGGGGTAGGTGGTAGAGAAACAAAACTTATTGAGAGCTACACGGCATAGGGGGGAAGTGGAGAGCCATGATCGCCTACGTCCTGAAGGGACATGGCACATAAAAAAAAAGATGGTGAGAGTCTTTTTGAAAGAAGCTCTGCATCTCTTCAGTGAGGGCCTCATTTCTCTATCAGCAATGAAATAGTTCCCTAAATTTTATTTACACTGTTTACGTGCAAACTCTTGTCCTGAAAGGTGTATTGTGATATGGATAATCTATAAGGAATTTCAAACTATAGGGATAGACTGTTTTTGTTCCACTGTCCATTTCTAGGGAAATCTTGTCTAGTTATTACCCTTAATACTTCTCAGTTATTGCTCAGCCTGTTTCTACTTCAGATTGAACTCACAATTACTATGTCACCAAATTCATGATGCATTACTTTAATCCACTCGGCTATTGTCCTGCAGGAGAATTCTCTGTAGAAAGCCTTAAACCTAACTTGCTTGTCGATACACACTGAAACTTTTCTTTTTATTACAGCTACTACTGTTGCTACTGCTGCTGTTGAAGACTTGCTTTCATTTATCTTTTTAATAAAGTAAAAATGTTAACATTCCACAGCACTTCAAACAAAAGGTTAGCAAGGAAACGTCTATAAATACTAGAAAGAGTGATAACTGCTACTGTGTTTGAGAAACCTGTTTTCCTAAAAATCATTGTAAGAGAGATTTTATGAATTTCAAACAAAAGCAATAGTTGTTGCTTGGTCAATGAGTGCCGAATGATTCCTTGTAGGGAATCGGCTAATAATACCGTTACCATTATCAAATGTAGGCAGTGCTGGTATATGACTCAGTGCTCAGCACCATAAAGAAGGTCAGAAGCATGACAACATTATAGACTCTAATTGTCAAGTATTTTCAAAAGTTTCTCTGATCCAAAACACATTTATGTAATCTAGCAAAAGTTTGATTAGCATTGACTTTCTATTCATCTGGCCAGTTTCCCATCAGGTAACAAATTCTTGGATCATTTCCAGCTTTCTTGGGGCACTATCAGAGATGATACTTTTGGTTTAGTGAAGGTTATTAAGGAATTCTTTTCTTTTTGAAGTTGACCTTCATGCTAAAGAGTTTGGCGACCTTTACAACACAAGACATTACCTGCTTGAGGGACACTTTGTTTGAGTGTTCAGAGTCACATAATCTCCAAACAGGTGCTCTCCTGTTTTTGCGTAGGCCCAGAGATGCTTTAGATTAAATAGGTTGTCAATTTTGCATGTGTGGATACGTATTTTAGCCTTACCATCTATCACCTCTGTAGCCTGTTTCCACATCATCCTAAAGATGATCTTCAATACATATACATATATACAGGATACGATGGGTAAATTGTCACCATTTTATATTTTGAATTTTGTGTATGTGTGTTCTTTGTTTTTGACTTTGTTGATTGCACAGTACAGTATGGTCAAGATATATATATATATATATATATATATATATATATATATATATATATATATATATATATATATATATCATTTGTCTGTCAATCACAAATAGCATGAAAACCAGGGTCACAAACTCACATCAATCCAACTAAATATATATATATATATATATATATGTGTGTGTGTGTGTGTGTGTGTGTGTGTGTGTGTGTGTGTGTGCGTGTATGTGTGTGTGTGTATATGATATATATTATATATAGTAATGTTTTTTATTATTAGACATATTCTATTATTAGATATATCTTATTATTATTTTATCATATATATTATATATTAACATTTTGGGACTTTGCATTTGAGACAAGTCAATATTTATGTTATTAAATTCAATTGAGTTATCTTACCACTAAAATGCAGACTCATATCTGTGAAACTTGGAGTAATGAAATAAATCTTTTCATTTATATATATATATATATTTAAAAATATTTTATGGCTTTAAATAACTTGAAAAATGTTGATAAAAGTCAATTAATCAATTTAGTGGAAAGCACATTTTCCATATTAAGTTTTCTCAAGGGCTCAGCCAAGTAGGCATAATGAACAATGTTTAAAAGACAGGGTGTCTATTCAAACATGTATTTCTGCCAAAAATAATGATTGATGTTGGATTAAAAATAAATCCATTAATTCTTTATATATATATATATATATATATATATATATATATATATATAAATCCCTCTTTTATACAAGTTTCATTAAAAACAATTGACAATGTACCGCGGTCAAGTTTTTTATTTAATTTTTCTTGTGTTCTTATAATTTTCTTCTTTTCTGGACATAAATTATGTAGAAAATGACGGAATGTTCTGTATGTCCAATTTCTTTTGCCTATACTTTTAGCCATTAGGGAGGATGATTGTATTTTTACTTCTAACTGAATGTCTGGATTGTTTTATGTATGGGTCATATTTTACAAACACGGTCAGCATTTCTGTGGCCATGTTCATAGTTGATGTTATTGAGCGTTGGATTTTTCCCCTTTAATATTAGCACTTCCATTATTTATTTTTTTTTTTTTTACATGTGGCTGAGGATGTTATATTTCTATTATCAATGAGTATGTCGGCAATGGAGTTTGGTAGGTCTCTGTGTTTATTTATAATCAGACCTAAATACAGAACATGCAAACAATTCCTACATAATTTATGTGGAGAAAAAAATAAAATTATAAGAGCACAAGAAAAATTAAATAAAAAACTTGACCACAGTACCTTGTTAGTCATTTTTAATGAAACTTGTATACATATATATATCAATTTAGAATACAATATAAATTAAAAATAATATATTGTAAAAAGAGGCAGTAAACAGCCATGTTTAAGAAGGTGCAATCCAAAAAACGTGCTCAATACAAAGTCCAGAAAATTTGGTTTGTAGAGCAAAAATGTAATTAGAGACACCAAAATTCAAGATACCACAACACCCAGCTACCTGGGTAACATGGTAACTTGAATTTTGGTGTTCCTAATTTTATATATATATATATATATATATATATATATATATATATATATATTTAGGCAGCAATCCTTCTTTTATGCAAGTTTCATTAAAAACGACAGACAAGGTACTACGGTTAAGTTTTTTTATTTATCTTGTGTACTGAACAAGAGCTTTCTTTGCTGGACAAAGGGTGTGTAAGAACTGTCCAAATGTTTTATTTTTCCGAGCGCTTTCGGTTATACCTTTAGCCATTATCAAGGACGATTTGATTTTTCTGCTTAATTGAGTGTGTGCATTAAACACCACTACTACACACTAAGACATATACATAATGCACACACTCAATTAAGCTGAAAAATCAAATCATCCTTGATAATGGCTAAAGATATAGCTGAAAGCGCTCGGAAAAATAAAACATTTGGACAGTTCTTACACACCAACAAAGAAAGCTCTTGTTCGTACACAAGAAAAATTAAATAAAAAACTTAACTGTAGTACCTTGTCTGTCCTTTTTAATGAAACTTGCATATATATATATATATATATATATATGAATAAAAAGAGACGAGAGAAAGAACTATGAGGGACTTTATCAATACCTTGTTAATGTTGCTCAGATGACAAAATGTGTTGGCTAAGTATAGTTTTTCCTCTTGTCACTTTTTATTCATTTGGTCTCTTCTACAGATCCACTCTATCTGAGAATGTTTACATGTTTCCTGACGGGATTGTCGAGTGTATATATATATATATATATATAATTCATTGAATAATATAGTCATATTAGTCTATTTATTTTTATAATGATCCTTCCTCATTTTCTAATCAAAGAAGGCACAGTAGTTTTTACCTACCCTAGTATATTCAATCTTCTCCAAGATCATCCACAGGGATCAAAGGATCATTATAAAATAAATAGACATAATATGTCTACGTGTTTGAATGAAGATATGCTGCCTAACTATATATATATATATATATATATATATATATATATATATATATAGAACAGTATTCAAATAATTCGAAGCAATAGTATTTCAATTAATGAAAGAATTGAAAGAAATAATTCCCAGTTATTGTTTATTTTTTTTTATTGACTGAAAACAGAAGAAAAAAACTATTACAAAAAACTAAACACAAAATAAATAGAAAATAATTTAATGAAGGACTCTGTTGAAATTTTTCTTCAACTTGACTCTTTTGTCTGAGTTTAATTAGTAAGTGATTTTCAAAAGAATTTGAAGAAAGAATTTGAATTTGATGAAGAAATGACTGGAAAAAAAAGGGTGTATGCATATATGTGTGTGTTTGTTTACATATGTTTGCGTGTGCAGATAAGATTCCATAAAACTTTCTTATCTCTAGTTACAAATGATCGACATGTAACAAAAAAAAAATTGCAACTAGATTTCAGCCAAATATGAGCCGATACAATTACGTGTACTTGTTGAAAATGTTTGTATTAAAAAGTATTTCTCATCTATTACGAAGATTTTTGCAAAAGATGATAAGTAAAAAAATAATTTAGAGTTTTATTTTCAGAATGTTTTTTTTTGTAAGTAGTAAGAAAACTTACTTAAAAACAAAAATAAGGCAATGAAAAGAAGTATGTTATGCATATCATTCTTCTTCATCTGTATGTGCAGTGTACATTTATGGCTCTTCACAACTTCCTATTCTTTGTAGCTGTTATTAAGGATTGTCTTTTCACCATCTTTTCCACTCCCTATTTTCCATCCATTTACACAAGCTAGGTTACTTACTGTTTTCCTCTTCCTGTCTTGCCTTCAATCCTGTGAGTGACAAATTCTCCAAGCCTCTTTTTCTCATTATATACCCTAGATATTTCAGACTGTCTCTTTTTGATTATATTTATAAGTGCCCTATTTGTTTCCATTTACCTAAAAACCTTCTTCAGTCCATGGTATTCTCAACATATGTAAATCTACATTTCTGTTGCCTCAAGTCTTCGAGGAGATTGTCCAGCATTCACTGCCATAGAGAAAGACTGATATTGCATAACAGTTCAGTATTTTTTTCTTTGTTTCTAATGAAATTTTTCTGTTTCTTAATACTTTGCTCAGCTTTTGGAAGGCATCTTGTGCTTTTCTAATGAACTTTCATATATATATATTCTTGTTTTTGGTATCTCCAATTCATAGTTTGAATCTTGAGCTGTTCCACTTACTAACAACCATATATTTTTTATGTCTATACTTGCATGCAAATATGTTTTTTATAATATAAAATTATAATATAGTACTCTGGCACACATAATGAGGAAAGACGGCTTGGAGAATTTAACTCTCACAGGACAAATTGAAAACAGGAGAAGAAGAGAGAAATTGCAAGTAAAAACCCTAACAAATATTTGTAAATGGATGTTAGAACAGGGAAGGAACATGGGACATAAAAGAAGTGTAACCTGTAAAATTTATGCAGTGTATCTTGAAATAGACAATTTGTATATTTTAGTAAATAAATGTTTTTGTTTTGAACAAAGACGTTTCTATAAATGATGGAGTATACATTTTTCTTTTTTCTAAGTTCTTGTGAATATAGTTTCATTTTTCACCTCTTAAATTATTTCCTTCTCTCTTGTTCATTGTCATGCATATTTTGCATCTGGTACTGTGTTTTTCCTTCTTTTTTTTTTCCTTGAACCTTATGACCCAACAGAATCACAGGACTGGATTTTAAGGTTTCATTAAATTAAGAACAGGTAAGATAGAATCTGCTTTTTTAATAACTTATATTACAGGATGCCTCAAAAAGTTCACATTGCTATGTTTTCACTGCACCATAGCTGACAATCTTCAAATCACTTCATGTTGATCCCTTCATATATAAAAACCCAATCTGCTAGAATTAGTTTTTCAAAAACACTGGTTACCATATTAGGTTAGAATGAAGATTTAGTTCTCATATATGATCCCATTTTTTATAATGTCCTTTGTATAGTTTCAATTACCTTATGAATGTTATATCCTTACTTCAAGTTTATTAGTTTTGACTCAGTTTATTAAATGCCTTTTGTTAATCTTGCTTACTCTTGTGCTCCTCCCTAGGATTGAAGTCATCATTCCTCAGCTTAATGGATGTGTTCTAGACACAGTAGGAGTAGCAGGCTTGTCTCCCTTCCTGCCATCATGGATTTAATCTTTAGGAATTATTTAAGTTTATTGAAATGTCTCCTCAGTGAATATTTTTCTGGTTAAGTCCTATCACACAGTTTATTGAGCAAGATCCCGTTTTAACATCTTTATTTTTAATTTTCAATATTATAAAATACATGGAGATGAAAAACTAATACAAATCAAAGGATCGAATAGGGAATTTTTAAACAGATTTTGAATGTAAGTATACCACTAATATTTTATTTTATCTTTTAACTAGGGTAAAATTAAAGAGAAAATCTGAAATTCCTTAGACCAAGACTAGTGTAATTGTTTAAATCAAGGGTCATCAAACTTTTTTCACAGAGGGACAGATAACTGTGGGAATGATGAGTATGGGCCAAATAACAATTTTGTTCAATACAATACACTGAATGCACACAAAAAATAAAGACAACAAACATTATTATTTACTAAAAGTCATCCAAGAAGATGACAATCGCAATAATATACTTATATCACACCAAGTGCGCACATATCTGAATCTCACAAACTAAGCAGCACAAAAGACTAGTGACATTTGTGAAATTGGCATTTACCTTTTAAGATATAATTAATATTTGTTTTAGTATTGCTGCATACAACCAAGAGAAATGTTTTCAAATGTTCATCAGTCAACCTCATTGCATCTGCTGACTTTACGTACTTTAGATTTTATAATAAGTTCAGGCAAAATATATGACATAATTCACTGAAGTCAGTCCATTTTATATACGGCATTCTTCAAACCGGTTTAAACACGGCAATGCAAGTTAAAACATAATTGCTGCAGCAGGCTTGTAATTGCAGGGACTTACACAAAAAGTCCGTGGATATCAAAAGTTGCAAAATTTTTTGTTTCACTGATTTTCCTAAAACTTGTATTACTATCAGATGCAAAAATCAAATTGGCCAAATTTTGACATTTTACTTACATTTATTTTAATTTTTTCTACATAATAATTTTAACTACAATCTGTTGATAATTCCATATAAATAATTATACTTTAGCTCATTTGTGGCACAGTGAAGCAGTGGACCAGATGAACTGACATTGGGGGCCAGATCTGGCCCACGGGCCATAGCTTGTCAACCCCTAGTTTAGATCATGGCTACAAATATTGTAATATTTATCATAGATGTGCCGATAACATAGCCGTTATCAATGCAGAAAATCAAACCAATGTGCAAAGTTCAAATTCCATTCGAGTCTGCTGTGTTCACTTTGTACTAATACCCTAGGAAAAGGTAGAATTTATCATTTCTCCCTACTTATATGGTAGGGTGAACTGAGATTTGCAGACTTTTATGACAGCTAGCTTAAGAAAAGGAAAACACTGAATTCTAAACAATGTTGGAGACAACAAGAAAATACCTCCATTCTCTTTTCTAAGAATACATGGCAACTCACAGATAATAAAGAAATTTTAAAAAAGCAATAGCTGTCTGTTTCCTGAAGGAACATTATTCAGGGTGTCCCTAAAGTTTGAACACAGACAAAAATGCATATTTTCAAAAAATGAAATTTTCAACAACATTTGAATTGGAATATTAACAAATAACATTGTCAATATGATTTCCATCATTTATGATGCAAAGGTTGATGCATTTTGCAAGATTCATGTGAAATCAATGCAATAACTTCACATTGACATCAATTTTTGAATATTCAATCTTTATGCATTCAATCAAGTATGTTGCATCTGTGATTTTCATTGAGTACACCCTCTCCTTTATCATACTCCAGAAAAAGAAGTCAGTTCTTTCTTCTTTTAACAAAACCATGTTTCATATGTGGTTGTTAAAAAAATACAGTTAATGAAATTTCCTAAGTGTCCAGACTTTAAGGACACCCTGCATTAAAACAACATTTAGATAATAATGTTTTAATGCCCATATTTATTAAATAGTAGATTGAACTGTCGAAAAACCTTTTTATCTTTCAATAATGAAATATATAGAAATTTTTTTTATTAAATTAGCATCATTTTGTTTTTTCTTAGTCTGATAACTTACAAGTCTTTGGGAGTATGGAAACATGAAAATAGATGTCTGGAAAGGTCTGGTTACTTCCATATATAAAAAAGAGAAAAGTTATTAGAGAAAAGTCTTATTTGTAAAAATCCAAGATTTTAAAATTTCTGGATCAGGCAACAACGTGAATAGCAGAGAATTCTTTAGCTTTCCTGATTAGAACTAAATTTGAAAGAAATGACCAATCATTTTAGTTTTTACAAGACATCAGTTGAAATGCTTTAAAAATCATTAGTTATTGTCATTGGGAATTTATAACTTGTGTTTTATTTGTATTTTTGGTTTCTTCTTTTATTACCTTTCATGATTTCTGTACCGTTTAACATTAAGCAAGGATGAGAACCTTGCTGAAGTGTAAATACCAAATAGTCTATCAAATCAATCAACTTCATTGGACTTTCACTGTTTTGAAATCACACTGTTTCTCTTTCATTGTCACACAAATAAGTGGTGCTTGTTCTTGCAAGAACAATAAAACTAGTGAGTCTTCTGTGATTTTGGCAATACAGCTTTTCTGTTCCTTCCAAAATATCAGCTGAAAGGAAAAGTACATAAACACATTTTAGTACTTTATTATTATTACTTACTCACTCCGGACAATCAGTTGCATTTAAAGTGGATATACTAAAAAATGTGAACAAATCTTTTTGTTTGTGTACAAAGCTTGACAAAAACTATAAATACTTATTTCAGTCAAGGTTATCTGGAATTGATAAGGATTAAAAACAAAGTTTTTAATCTTTTCATTAACTATTACTGATACATTTAATCCAGTTTCTAAATTGGTTAAATATAATCTGTAAAGATAAAAAGAATTCTGTCTGGAAAGTTCCATTAATGAATATCGGTGTCAGTATAATTAAAAAGAACAGGTTTCTGCACATCTGAGTGGGTGACATTTTGAAAAATAGGTAAGCAGCATCAAAATATTTTAAAGTTTATTCTAGTAATTGTGAAAATATCAAAAAATTCTTTAAAGAAAAAGAGCAACAATGGAAATGTCATCTCATTTAGTTAAGGAGGTGCTGAAAATTCCTTGGCTTGTTCTAAAATTTGTGACTGAACCTGGGTAATGGGTTAGCAAGTTTAGTCTGTATAGTAAGTTCAATACTCACCGGCTGTCCCATACAAAATTCAACACTAAATAATTCAACAAGAAGTATTGTTTATTAGCTTAAAAATAATCTCAATGCTTTTTAAAAAAATTGATGAAAACACATTGTTTTTGTATTTTTTTCAGATGAAATGTGAATTAATTTTTTTGTAAATTATTTTGTTATAATTGTGTGTTTCTGTATATTTATGTGTTTGTGTTAATGTGGGTCTGCTTGTTGTCTGTTTGTCTGTCTGCTTGTGCAGAAACATTGCTTGAACAACAGTATCTTATCATTTTAGAACAAACTTTTAAAAATTATGAAAGTTAGCTACCATATAAAAATATTTAAAATGAACATATATTTTTTGTGACTACAAAGACTAAATAGATTAAAATACTTTTAAAGAAAAATCTATTTCCTTCAAAGTAGAATACAAACTGATACATGAATGTAAACATTATTCATTTTGTGACGGTGAAATATTTTATATGAAATTGAATTTGTTTAATTTTATTATGCAATCAATGTTTAGTTAAAATCATCTTTCATACATTACAAAGCGAAAATAAATAAAATTTGTTAAGTTTGATGAAAATAAAATTCAAACATTACAGTAGTTTAATAGGAATTCAGAAGATAAAAAAGATTATTGAAATAATTTTATATTTGTACAGCAATCATTTCAGGAAATTCTGTTTAAATGAAACAAGAAAGGAAAACATTGTAATACAAAAATGATATTGATAAAAAGAAAATGTATATCACAAAATCAGAAAATAAATTAAAAAACATGTTGGTATTTTTATTGTTAAGATTAGTCATATTTTTATTCACCAAAATTTATTGTTTTTATAATAATTTGGATTAAATGCAAAATGATTAGCTTAAGAGTTAAGAGTAAAAACTGATGGCATAGCACTGAAGACAAATCTTTGAAAATAATAAAATCTTCCAATTTCTCTTTAAATATTGGCCACTGAAATCAAACCTGTTGCAGTAAATAATTTCATCTGTTGTTTTTTTTTTATTTTTGCCAAAGTAATAGTAATGGTAATAGCAATGAAGAAACATTAGGCATTCATCGAGAAGCAGCCATTGCTACTTTCAGTTGAAATTTATAAAATCTTTCGATTAAAACAATTTCATAGGAAAATAGTTTTCTCAAGACTGGTAACTGTTATCATTCTCTCCAATATTGATGTAGATTTTCTTCCTAACCTTTTGCTCAAAGTACTGGGGAATATCTTGATTATATGATGTTTTTCTCTTTGAGGGGTACACAATACAAAAACATATTTTATTTTATAATTAAAAAAATTAAACATTAGTCATCAAAACTAAGTCATACATAATTTTTTTCAGAATGACCCTAAATAGAATATTAAAAAAATGCTCTTACATATAAATTATCTTCTACTGACCAATTCTATCTGTCTATATTTGTGAGATGAGGTATTATGTACACTATTTACATTATTCAGACTATTGTCCTCATCTTTGTCGCCATATTTATTACAACGTTTCGACCGTTGTATGCTCCGGCTTTCTTCAGGTGGTTGGAATGTCGAACTGAACCCTTTATTTCGCTCACTGCGGTAGACATGTTTAGTACCCTGTGCCATGTTTAATGGATGTCAGTTATCGGTTATCTCCTGTTAATTCCCCTCTGCAAGTTCTCCACTGCCTTAAATGGGTATTGAACTCACACTCTTTGGGTCCTGTCACTGAATCTAACCAATGCCTTTATCCACTGTGCCATGTGACCTTGAGGAGATAAATGATAACTGACATCCATTAAACATAGCACGTGGAACTAGAACAGTCTACCCCAGTGAGCGAAATAAAAGGTTCAGTTTGACATTCCAACCACCTGAAGAAGGCCGGAGCGTACAACAGCTGAAATGTTGTAATAAATATGACGACAAAGGTGAGGCAATAGTTCAATAGTGACCAATTCTATTTTGTAAAATAGGGTCCTTTCAGCCTAAAGAAAACATTTGGAACACACTTTTGATGAAAACAATCTGGAAAATAAAGTAATCCTACAAAATGTGATGGATTATGGAGTTATGGGTCCCAGATAGATTGAAGTATGAATTATTGGTTGGATTGGACTTGGGAGCAGGCCCAAAATGTTCAGTTGATTACATTTCTGTCACACGCCTGCTAAGCTGGAGCGGACCAGGACATCTCAACATCGATTCATGAGACATAAATCAATTTTTTTCAAGTTATCTGTTTGAAAGGCTTTAAGAAATAACTTGTTTTTACGGTCAGTCTAAGTTCAGTAAACTAGTGACCCAGAGGCAGTCAACCAAGAATTTAAGATTGACCTATACATTTGTGTGTCAGATATCCTAGGGCTTAATTGGAAATTTGGGATGAAGAAAACAGTTCATCATACGGCAAGTATAGCTTGATCATTGAGTTTATGACTGAAAATTTAGAGGTTTTAAATTTTATCTTGATTGTCAGGTTCAACAATGTTTCTGCATTTAAATGCAATATTTGCCATTCCCTTATAAGGAAACATTCAGCATTCATTGACTGAGCAACTAGTGCTACTTTCAGTTGAAATTTATAAAATCTTTCTATTAAAACAATTCTTTTTAAAGGCTGAAACCCTGATGAGCCTGACAATCAAGATAAAATTTCAAAGCTCATAATTTGCAGTCATCTGCTTAATGATCAAGATATACTTTCAGTATAATGAACTATTTGCTTCAGATCCTGTAAGATCTGTTTAAAAATATAATTTAATTTTAATGAAACAGTAGCCCAAACCAGGCAATGATACCTTGGTAAACATAATGGTGAAATAGCCATTTCCATACAGAAATATTTGTCATTCATTGAATGGACAATTAGAATTACTGTCAGTTAAAATTTATAAAAATCTTTTTCTTAAAACAGTTTTTCAGGAAATTGCACTACTCAAGTTTCTTATTGTTCTTTCCAGTATTGATGAGAGTTTCCATTTAAATATTTAGTTTAAGGAAATGTGGAAATTTAACATCTTGATTATATCATTGTAACGACAAAAGTACACAGGGGTAGGCTTTAAAAAAGCTTTATTCAACTGAGAATACAAGGTGTGCATATAGTGTCCTTTTATAGTCCCAGTAAACAGAAATAGCTTTCTCAAAGAGGAGAGTAACAAAACAAGAGGAGACCACACTTGATTATTCATAACAATAATTTTTCTCTTCTTTTTATATATGCTATCCATTTTTGTTGTTGTTGCTGTCTGAAGTGTTCTTCTGAGATGTGTTTTTTGTTATTTGGTAATGCTCTCTGTTTGTGATTTTGTAGCACCAGTGTATAGGATCTGATGAAATGTTGTCTTCTTTAATCAATGATTTAAGAAAATGTTTGTATTTAGCTGATAGTTTACACAATTCTGAGCGAGTTGGACACCATGCATGACATCTACATGAGATTCTAGATCTGACAAAGCTATTTAAGAATATAATTCATGTTTACAGGTTAATATTTTGCTTTTGTAACATCTTACAATGTTAGTCAAAAGTATCCTTTGCACAACATATTTTCTGTTTAATTTCCTTATCTACTCTACTAAATTATTAATTTCACATTCTGAATTTTTTAAGGGAGGTGTTATGAATAATCAAGAGTGGTCTCCCCTTGTTTTGTAACTGTCCTCTTTGAGAGAGCTATTTCTGTTTACTGGGACTATAAAAGGACACTATATGTGAACTTTGTATTCTCAGTTGAATAAAGCTTTCTTAAAACCTACACCTGCATACTTTTGTCATTACAGGAGGTAAAATTATTTCATTCATTTTTATTCCAGATCATGGTTCCTTTTTTGGAAAGTTTCTCTCATTTAACGCGTTCCTCTCGGGAAGTCAAACATTTATCCTTTTCACTTTTCAAAAAAAACATTTAAAGTCATCTTTGGGGTTCAGAATCAAGGAACACTAATCCTACCTCACTGGATTATCCTTAAATGGAAGTATACTCCCTTTCAAGATTAATTTTAGCTTTGTAGGAAAACAAATCTAAACTGTATAGTGGAGACTGACACAATGTTTTATGAAAAAAATTTGCATGAAATATGACGAATTGATATTTAATATATTTGAAATGGCTGACAATCTATGGAACCACCAGATTTTCTAATTCTCTCCAATTTCTTTTGATTTCGTCTTGCATACATTCTTTATTTTCAGGTCTTCATTGAGTGGATTGCTTTCAACAGATTCTCAGTAAAGTTTGAAGTACTGCTACCAAACTTTTACCTGAACTTCACTCACTGAATCCTACTCTCCACTATATTCTTCTACAGACTGATGATCAATATTTAAGCATAAATTCATGATGACTGCGTAACCCTACAAGTGAGTATCTGTTCATGATTGTGCAAAAGGTCTCCTCTGATCAGTTGCCCGTCCTGGGTATGATGTTAAACTGCATCTGAGTCCTGGGTAAGATGATAAACTACGTCCAACAGCAAGGCCTCTGATCAGGAGGTTTTGAGGAGTGTGGAACTACCTCTTAATTGCTGATGTTCCCAGGTCCACCCTGACCCGGGGTGGTAGCACCTGTTAGGGTCCCAGCTATGGGAAAATAGCGAAATCCCAAGGTGTGTTCGCTTCCTGGGTATGACGATAAACTACATCCACGTCCTGGATATGACGATAAACTACATCTGTGTCCTGGGTATGACGATAAACTACATCCGCGTCCTGGGTATGACGATAAACTACATCCGCTTCCTGGGTATGACGATAAACTATGTCCAACCAAAAGGCCGTCGATCCGATCAATCGGCTGGTCATGTCATGCCCCATCACATCTAACCCATCCCAAAACAACTACAACTTACAATTAACTTTCCCTCCCAAACCCTACACTAAATATACTAACACCTTACCCCTAAAATGTGATGGGAAACAATGATGTTGCCAGCTATACGTTTTTGAAACGATGATGTTGCCAGCTATACGTTTTTGAAACAATGATGTTGCCAGCTATACGTTTTTGAAACAGTTGCCAGCTATACGTTTTTGAAATAGTTTCCAGCTATACGTTTTTGAAACAGTTGCCAGCTATACGTTTTTGAAACGATGATGTTGACATAGATACATTTTTTGAAACAATGATGTTGCCAGCTATACGTTTTTGAAACAGTTGCCAGCTATGCGTTTTTGAAACAATGGTGTTGCCGGCTATACGATTTTGAAACAATGATGTTGCCAGGGATACATTTTTTTGAAACAATGATGTTGCCAACTATACATTTTTGATATATCTAGTAAATACTGGATCTGGCATTAAATAACCCATAGTGGTTGATATGCCATAAAACCCCAAACAAACAAACAAACAAATCTGATCAGTTGCCAAGTAACATCAAAGTCACATAACCAGATATTCAAAATGGCTAGATATTTTCCTGACAGACTTCATATTTTTTTCTAAAAGAAGACCTAATATTCCTATTAGCTACACAAAACTTAAAAGTGAATGGTATCTTCAGATGTCTAAATGGTTTATTTATTGTTGCCAACAATAGATATATGTGGCTATCCGCCTGGTGCCTCATGGCACATAAAACTACTTGGCAAGGTTTTTGTAATTTATTGTTCCATAGATAGGACTAATTCCCCCCGCCCCCATACACAACCTCTGTACTCTGAGGAGGGGTTGGTATACTCTCAGGGTTTTCTTTCCTTTAGATTACCACATGTTCCCATGCTAACAAGTTCCATGTAGTAAGGTTTAGAAATTCAATTTCCTTTATCCTAGATTGATTATCAATCAAAGCTGGAGAGCCAAGTCTGCTCTACTATTTAACCCATAGCTGCTCTTCAGTCTAGTGACTAATCATTACACCACCCTCACCTCCCCAACAATAAATATGCTTTTAAAATATTTATATCCTCATGCCCTATCTTTTTTAATAACTATCAATAATCCCAGCAGTGATTCACATGGTGATTCATTTCTATCTGGAAATTTTCATGTAACAAAAGAATAAATTCTTTATATTTTATTAATGAATATCTGAATAATCGCTGATTTGAAATCTTT
>OZ038480.1:21553937-21582074 GCA_964036315.1 Acanthosepion esculentum
TGGCTAAATGTAACCATAACTTTTATGCTAACAGTTTCTTCTATGCCACTTCTCCCTTGTGGACATTTCTTCTGCTTCTTGCTTTCCTGTCAACTTTAATCTTCAAAAATTTCAATGCAATGTTAATTATCTTCTGTCTTCTTAATTCTTCTTCTTTTATTGTCCTCTCTCCTTAAGAATATATTTTTCTCATTTTCTCTAACATTCTGTAACTTCTTGTGTCTTAGTAAATTTATTGCTTTGCTTCAGGTGAAATAATTAAAAAAAATCTTATTACTATAAATATTGACATTAAAATAATATTCATAATAATAATAATAATAATAATAATAAGATAAACACACTTTTCAAAAGAACTGATAACTCCAAATGCATTACAGTGTACCAGAAAATGCCTGGACAACACTTCTTAAGTTTTATTGTCATGATGTTTAATCTCTTCAAAATAATTTTAAGGACAATTTAAATAGAAAAAACAAATGGATTCCATATGAATCACAGAGAATCAGAACCTGGTGTTGCTTTAAGATATTCTCATCACTTTTGCCATATAAAAGTAACAAACTATTTTTTAAAGGTGTCATTACTTGAGATTAAAACTGTATCATTTAAGATAATGATAAATTCATATTTTGATTAAAAGAATTTTCATTAAATTTTCCCTTTCAAAATAAGTGTAGTAACCAATAATTAAATTACTGAATTTATTGTTCAGCAACAACACTAAATAAGGTCACAGCATTTTTAGATATGAAAATTTGTGAAAATAGCAATTCTACAAGATATCTCATTCCTTCTATTGTGTGGTAAAAAATTGCCAAACCTGTTAAAACTATTTACAGAGATTAGTATTCCACAAATGATTGTTTAGAAATCCTTAAACTACTACTTGTCACATGTAATAAGGCATGAAGCTTGTCATTTGCAAGTGAAAATATTTTGTTGTGAGAGTACGTGAAGCATTACAACCTAAAGAATATCTCATGAATTTTCTTTCTAACAGTAAAGAAACTGAATTTCTCTTTCTAAATTTTTTTTTGAGTATGTGGATTTTCCTTTATAAAAAATTCTTCCAGCATTTTGTAGACTGAAAGACACAACCACACCTCACTTAACAACTGGGTTTCATTCCAATGATCTGGTTACTAAACAAGCTGGTAGCTAAGTGAAAAGTTATACCTGACCGCTATTTCAGGCATACTACGTTTGTCATGGGTTTGAGTCAAACAGTTTCAGATAGCATTAATGTCACTTTTGCATCATTTGTAACATTTCTAAATTTTTAATCAATTGACCCCAAGCAAGTCAATGATGCCTTTAAGTCACAAAAGTCTACTGAGATTTAAAAAATAAAAAGATTTTGGCCTGGAACCGTAAACTCAATCCTAAACAGGGAACTCCACTTCTGTTCAATAGACCGGGGATGAGTATGTACTGGACAATAGGTGAACCTTTCTACTCCTATTGAGGAGAGAAATAATATAAATAGTAAATAAAATTCAAATATTAGAAGCATAGAGTTGAAGTAGACATTAGAAATAACTGGAAATTTAATCCTCAACAAGAAACAAAGGCCTGTCTATATCTCTGAGATGAGGTATTATGATTACTTACATTACTTACATTACTTACTTTATTCGGACTGTTATCCTCATCTTCATTGCCATATTCACAGTGTTTCAGCCATTGTATGCTCTGCCCTTCTTCCGATGATTGGAATTTCATCCACTGGGGTAGATTGTTCTAGTTCCACATGCCAACTGAGATATCTGAAAGAGGCATGGTACATGGAAATAGAACAATCTACTCTGGTGGATGAAATAAAGGGTTTAGTTTGAATTCACCTGAAGAAGGCCAGAGCATACAACGCCCGAAACATTGTGAATATGGCAATGAAAATGAGGATAACAGCCCGAATAATAATGTAAATAATGTAAGTAAGGAAACAAAGTATAACCCTCTACTCTACTTCAAAAGAATGAGGAGTGTGAATTAGATGATAGGGGGATATATCTACATCTGTTTTTAAATGTTTATACAGTAGAGTACTGAACAGTGAATGTAATAAACAAATTTGAAAATCAGATCTCTATTCTGTACTTTAGTTCACAGGCTCCAAATACATTACCAGTAAATTTTTATTAATTTTTCACTCTATTCATTTTGAAGAAAGAGAAAACCATCATAAACAAAGTTTTCATACACCATGCAATATTAAGTCGTTGATTTTTTAAATTTTATTTCAATGATCTGATTGGGTTAAAAATGATTTTATTCCAATGATCTGACTGGGTTAAAAATGATTTTATTCCAATGATCTGATTGGGTTAAAAATGATTTTATTCCAATGATCTGATTGGGTTAAAAATAATAAAGTTTTCATTTGCTAAATACTGGTTATGGTAGAAGATTTTAAACCTAGTTAAAAATTTAGATTAAGGATTATTTATAGTAATTGAATTATATTTTCATTTATGGTTTGATAGTCAGCAAGGAAACCCAAACTGAAAGAAAGTTTTTTTTTTTTTTTCAAAAAGTTTTAAAATATTAGTGATGGTAGGATAGCAGGTATGTATGAAAAACAAGAGAGACACAACTGTTTTGATATTGTATGCAATATTGAAATTCATTATTATACAATCTATTGTACAATGTGATAAAACTTAGCTAAAAACCAATATAATTCCAAGAAATTGTAGTAATCTTTGTTTATACAAAAGGAAAATTACACATGACGGAAACATTAGCTGAATTCAAAAGCTTATAAGAAGGTAAAAGAGAAAAGTCAAGCAGAATGTCAAGCAGAATAAGCCTCTCTCAGCTTTGCTTGTACTTAAGACTTTTCTGTTTTTTTATTTGATTTTGCCCACTAGGGGCCCCACTGAACCCTGACAAAAGAATTTACCTGATACTTATTGAAGCCTTCAAACAAACAGCAGGTTCTCTCTAACGAAGTTGGCATATGTGCTCCCCAAACAGATTTAATTGATCTAACATCAGTAGGATGGAGTTTGATTTAACGGTAATGGTGTAACTCATTGTAGATATGAAGATCACTTTATTAAATGGAATGATTTTGTCAATGGAGAGACATGACTATGAAATGAATATTCAGCGTTTATTGCTTTTCTTTGCTTTTTATTTACCTTTCTTTATTAATAATTTTTAGGCTAATTTTTTCATTTATTAACATGACAGAAAAACTTATCAAAAATTAATAATAATGTTTCATCTAAAAATTCAGACAGCTTAAGCCTTTTACCCTTTTATTTTTAATTCCATATCCCTCCAGGATGTATATAATCATGACTCTCCACAGGTTCTTTTTTTTTTCTATTATCTGCCATATCCTTTTGGGAAAGATAGTGGAATTTTTTCCTGGTGCTTTCTTCACAGTTTAAAATTAAGATTTCATTAAACTGGTTGCCATCCAAAGTTAGAGAGCTGAGTTTATTCTTCTATTTAATCCACAGTTGGGTGAGTAAAATTGATGGATTCATGCTTTTCCCAAAGTCATTAGTGCAAAGTGAACACAACAGACAAGGTTGGAATTTAAAATCAGCTTTCAGATTCAAATCTCTGCTCCTATAACCTTTTACACTAATTCCACATGCATGCCTATTAAAACTAGTTGTAAAAGTAACAGGAATAAAATAAAAAAAAGTACTGGTAAAAATGAATAATAATTAAAAATGCTTCATGCAAGAAATTTGAACCAGTTAAGATGATTACTTATTACAAAATTATAATTTTGTAGTTTTAGCAGGTTTCATCACAAGAATATTTTTTTTTATAAGGAAACGGCTAATATCGTCATTACCATGGACATCCTCTTGTCTTCTTCAAGTGAATATTTGTAGGTAAAAGTAAAAATAAATATTGTTTATAGTAAAATGAGTAACTTCTGTTTAATTCCTAATTTAAACATGGATCTATGCCATTACAACAACTAGACCCTTGTTCAAATTAATTGAAATAAAACGAATAATTCGATTATTATTTACTTTTTTTTGTATTTTCCCAATTAAATATGACTCAGTGCACATGTTAGTACTTTTTATTTTCATTCCACGAAATTGTTCTTTGCAGATTGGCCACAGATTCTCGATGGTATTTAAATCAGGAGTGTTTCCGAGTCAGTTTATAGTACTTTGATTTGTTCACTGGTAAGGCTTCCCAGTGTGTTTGTGCAGCATTACAGTTTTCATATGCTTCTTTGGAGTAACGTCCATTGCAGACAATGGTTGTAGGACAACTAATCAACAGTCAAGACAATAGTGTCTGGGTATGATAAAAATCTAATGCAATCACAGATGCAATATTTTTCAAGGCTAAACAAATTTTATCATACACCCTGAAATAGATTCATATTACTGCATACCACAGCAAATGACCTAATCTGAGGAGAAATAGAAATTGATTACACCCTGTCACTCCAGTGGGTCTAAAACTGACCGTATGGTGAGAGACAGGAAGCTAAAGTGGTTGTTTCAATTAATTTGCACAAGGGTGTAGAAGATACACTAACATGGTAGGAGGAGTCAAGTTCTTTCTGGCATCGTACAAGGAAACGACCATGTTTAGCATATATATGTATATGCTCCACTTGAGATCTGGGGTGAATGTATTAACAACAGCAAATATACAAAAGATATGGGTGATCAAACAATATTAGAAATGTTAATGACATATTGAAAAGTTGTAGACAAGAATACTTTACTTTTTCTATTAACCATTTTTATCTTGGCAATTTTTAAACTGCAAAAAAACATGGTGTGATAAAAGGACACAATTATTTCTATGATACTGCTATTAATCGCTTGACAATGTTTATCTTTCTTAGAAGCGATGATTAAAATTTTAATAAAACCCAAACATATGAATGGATTTATACCTTTTCTTTATTCTTGAAAATTTACAAAATTAGATTTTAAAAGATTTATTAGATTGCTTAATTACAATTTTTTATTTACAAGATTATAAAAATATGTGAACAAATGATAATGAAATATTTATTAATTACTGTTTTATAAAGAAATAGAGATGAAAAGAATTCTTTTTATTCCTAAAATTATAAAAATATCTCGGAACCAGGAAATTTAAATAAACACATAATGATGAGTAACTGTAATTATGTATTTTGAAAAAATGCATTTTCCAGGCTTTACTTTTTATTTGCTCTTGCCACATAAATTCAATAAAATAGGTTGAGACCATCTCTTCCTCTTACATATTTTGATAATTTCGTAACTTTTTATACATTTTTGAATAAAAAGATTTCTTTTCAAATTTATTTCTTTATAAAACGTAAATAATAAATATCACATTATATTTGATTCACATATTTTTATAATCTTAAAAATAAACATTGCTGACAAAGTAAAAAAAATTATACATTAATAGTGGTGTCAAAGGAATAACTATCTTTTGACACAGCATCTTTTTGCAGGCACAAATGTTAAAACAATATCTATGTCCAATAGTGAAATATTAAATACTATTTATTTATTAGATTGCTTAATTACAATTTTTTATTTACAAGATTATAAAAATATGTGAACAAATGAGGATGAAATATTTATTATTTACTGTTTTATAAAGAAATAGAGATGAAAAGAATTCTTTTTATTCCTAAAATTATAAAAATATCTCGGAACCAGGAAATTTAAATAAACACATAATGATGAGTAACTATAATTATGAATTTTGAAAAAATGCATTTTCCAGGTTTTACTTTTTATTTGCTCTTGCCACATTAATTCACTAAAATAGGTTCAGACCACCTCTTCCTCTGAACAGAACATTCTTTTAATTTTTAGATTATGGGCAAGACCACAAACATTCAATATTTTAAGTGTGTATCTTCCTATTCAGTGAATGAAAAAAGTTTTCCTTGTGTTTAATTACAGAATATCAGTCATTTTCATTGCAAATATGACATTGTTTTTGGTTTATGTATTTTGATAATTTAGGAACTTCTGGAATTTTTAAGGAATTTTTGAATAAAAAGATTTCTTTTCAAATTTGTTTCCTTATAAAATGATAACTAATAAGTCTTTATAAAAGGTAAATAATAAATATCACATTGTACTTGGTTCACATATTTTATAATCTCATAAATAAACATTAACAAAGGTGTCAAAAAATGGTGTAATAGCAGCATCAAGAAGATAACCATTATTTTGACACACACCATTTTTTTTTTCAGATACAAACGTTAAACTTAGCTTTCATTCTTACTTTTAAAACTAAAAAGATTCTAAAGTTTATTTCCATCCTTAAAATATATATCAGGTGGAAATCCTCCAAATTACATTTATATACCTATTTCCAATTAAGTTTTCTTTGTGAAATATGAAGCTTAAAAAACTCCTGATGTTATAAATATTTTTTACTTATTTAATAGATTATTATTGGATATGTAAGTTTATTTTATTTTTTGTTTTTTATCCCTTTACTTTTAATACAGAAGTGTGTTTTAGGGTGATTGCTTTTAATGGCATTGTTTTGCAACTATCTGGCTGTATACTTATTGTTGAAATGGTGCTGTGAACACCAGAAATGCTTCTTTGCTTCACTGTCTTTTTGCGGTTTCATTTTGGCTTGTATATATATATATTTTTTTTTCTTACTGCTCTTGAAGAGAAAATTGACTCTGTGAATTTGGGTGGAACCAACAAGACTTACGTAATTGTTAAACGTCATATGGCCCACCAACCCAGCCTTTGATTACCCCTCTACCTGAGCTTATCCATTCCACCACCCTCGGTAGCATTTGTCATGCCTCGTTCTACTCATGACTTGTAGGCAAATGAATCATGTGCATGGATAAATCAGATTCGTTCTTACATAGTTTGCTTGTTGCCATGGTTACTTGCCAAATGTGATACATGAACATAGAGCAGATACACACACACACACACACACACACACACACACACACATATATATATCTACAAGATATACATAAACATATACACAGACAACAGGCAGTAATGCAAAAGAACAAATATATGCATATAGCAAGACAGATTATACACACATACATTTATATATAAAAGGTGTTCCAATAAATTGGACCAATTTTAAATGTGAATTAAGTTTAAGCGTCTAATGATTTTTTTTTCTTTCAGATTTGGCAGATATTTGGGCAATATTATTTTTCACACATAATTGCCATGACTTAAATAAAATGATCCAATGATTTATTTACAGCTAACTTTGATCCGTCTTAATGAAACACCCTTCATTTATATTTATAGGTAAACACAGATATCAGTGTAATGATATACCTATTAGAAAATACATATCTATGTATCAAACTGTATATTGTTAATTATATATATATATATATATATATATATATATATATATATATCCATCATTTCGCGTGATGTGCCTTAACCGTTCGGCCACAGATGAGCGTCTGGTTAGCAAGGTCGATTTTACTATCTTTAAACTTAAATCTTCCATGAATCTCTTCTATTCATATCTGCTCTAGCGTATCAAATGTAAACAAATGACGTCATATATTTTAGAATTGGACATAGTCCGACAATTTATTTAAAGACATTTTATATTATGTTTAACGTTCTTTTTATAGATACAAGTATTTAAGCAAATGCTCTGTTTTATAATAAACAGTATTAAATAACATTTACCGGCCTGAATGTCCGAGAAATTTTCATAGAAAATTTTCGCTCTCCGACAGGAATCGAACCTGTATCCTATACGGAACCATCAATGATGGTTCCGTATAGGATACAGGTTCGATTCCTGTCGGAGAGCGAAAATATATATATATATATATATATATATGTATATATATATGTATATATATGTGTGTGTGTGTGTGTGTGTGTGTAAAAATAGTATTCCTGTGTATATGTGCTTTATTATATTTGTGTGTAGTTAAGAGCTGTTAATCATTTGTATATATATATATATATATATATATATATATATATATATATATATATATATATATATATATACATATATTAATCAAAATAAGCAGCTCTTAAAAAGAGTCTGCCATGAATATACATCAGAAAGCAAAAGTGCTTAACACCATATAAAATGATAGAATGTTTCTATATGAAGTTTCATGCTTTGACGCAATCATCAGGTGGTCGGCAGATGTAATACAAAAATAGGAACCCTAATTCTCCAGGCAAGACTAAGATGGAAAAAAATATATATATGGACAGTGCATACATACTATGCATACACCAACAAATCTCAACTAGAGGGGAGAAAAGCACCAATCTGGACAAGATCAAATAAAGCCGTAAACACAGAATTATACACCACACCACAAAAAAAAAACTAGAAATATCTTGCCAATGTGGTAAAAAAATTTTCAATGCATTGCGCATATTTTTGCTGCATTGGCAAGTTACACATTTTAATTTGTATTTGCAGTACAAGTTATTGTAATAATTATTATTATTCACATTATACAATATTACTTAGATCAAATGCAACAATAAATTAATAATAGTTATATTTTTTATTACACATACTTGCTTCTTCCTCACATTTATTTTTGAATATGTAACGGCAGCAAACCAGCATGCATCTATTTATTCATTTACCATCAATCATATGACACAATTTTCCATCCATGCAGATTATTTCTTAGAATGACAAACCCACATCACATCTCACTTATCAAGTAGTTGCCAAACAGCCAAGATATTTGTTTATAAAAATGTTCTAATGTAGTATAGAGAATTGTATGTATATATGTTGTGCTACATATATTTAAATTTATTTAATAATGTTATTATAATGTATTACGCATGTTTATTATTTTTCATGAATAGTTGGTATATAAATATTCAAGTGTTTGTTTATATACACAGATTTATATAAGAATATGTATTGAAAACATACTGAATTTCTCATTAAAAATGCCATAAAAACAGAAAAATGGACCTAGCTCAAGAACCCCTTGTCTAATTTTAATGAAATTTTGCACTTCAGTTGGTAGAAGTTCAAGATACAATATGTTACTAAATTGGTTAGTATATTATGTATTCTTTAAACTGTATCTCGGGAATACACATGAATATATATACAAGATTAGAGTTTTAGTATTATATAGATTAATATTTATCATAATTTATAATATAGTTAATCAAATATGTTAATTTTTATCATATTTTATTCATTGTTCTCTCAGGTATTCATCAAGTGTATATTGAACTGGGTAACATGCAGGGAATTCCAAATTGAACCCTTTATTTATTATATCAGTCTACCACTATAGATTGAATAAAGGGTTCAGTTCAGAATTTTTGTCAGTTATTGATATATATATATATATATCAGTCA
This sequence comes from Acanthosepion esculentum, assembly GCA_964036315.1. Classification (NCBI taxonomy): domain Eukaryota; kingdom Metazoa; phylum Mollusca; class Cephalopoda; order Sepiida; family Sepiidae; genus Acanthosepion; species Acanthosepion esculentum. The sequence goes on from OZ038480.1 coordinate 21,563,277, forward strand.
TGTTTTGGTAACATTTTCACCTTCTCACAGTTATTATGCAACTGATTACAGGTGTAATAAGTTATATTATTTTGTTATGATATATCAGTCTACCACTATAGATTGAATAAAGGGTTCAGTTCAGAATTTTTGTCAGTTATTGATGTATATCTATGAATTATGTTTTGGTAACATTTTCACCTTCTCATAGTTATTATGCAACTGATTACAGGTGTAATAAGTTATATTATTTTGTTATGATATATCAGTTTACCACTATAGATTGAATAAAGGGTTCAGTTCAGAATTTTTGTCAGTTATTGATATATATCTATCAATCATGCTTTGTCCTGATTTTTGTTTGTATTGATACTGTTATATATTTTTATGGTTGATTATTGAATTAGTTGGTTAATTATATAGTCTGGAAATCCATTGTTAAATAGTGTTTCTTTTATTTTGGTAAGTTCTTTAGAGAATTTGTATGAGTAGAAAATTAGGTCTATTGATTCAATTTTTAATAATGGTAATGATAATTACAGAGGCATGGTGGAGTAATTGATAGTGGCTCGGATTGAAGAATCGAAGAGCCGAGTTCTAATTTCAGTCGAATCCATTACCTTCACGTACATGCTAATACCCTTGGGAAAGCTATGAATCCTCTTCTTCTCCCCCCAGCTATGGTTAAATAGCAGGACAGACCAAGTTCTATAGCTTCGATTGCAACTAGTCTACTGCAGAAAAATGCAGTCTACTGTAGGAAAAAAATCTGCCTCATCAGTCATATATTGAAAGATACATGATCGCCTAAGCGTATATCATGCATGACACATAACTGGCTGACTGAATGATAATATTAACCATTTCTTTATAAATAAACATTTTGAATTGAAATTTATAAAATCATTCTCTTAAAACAATGTTTCAAGAAATATAGGTTTTTCAAGTCCAGTAGCTATTATTGCTCTTTCCAGAATTGAAGGGAGTTTCCTTCCATCTCTTTTGTTTGGACTACTGTGGGATGTCAGCATCTGGATTTTTTCATTATTATCTCTTCAAGTTACATGTGCTTTCAATTTTAGTTGTTGCTGCTGTTGAAAGTCCTCAAGTGTTATGCTTTCTGTTAACTGATAGTTTTTTTTTGGCTTGTGATTCTGTAGTGTCATTCCATGACATTCAAGGAAGGATAGTCTTCACCAGAATCCACTGACTTTGTTGATTCAATGCTATTTTAACCATTGATCTTAGAAAGTGGTTGTATATAGCTGACAGTTTAGATATTTCTGAATAAAGAAGCCATTTTAGATATTTTATATCTATACTATTATAATTAAATATGAATACATTATAAAATATTATAATTAACTATGAATGCACTATAAAATATTATAATTAAATATAAATACATTATAAAATATTATAATTAACTATGAATGCACTATAAAATATTATAATTAAATATGAATACATTATAAAATATTATAGTTAAATATGAATACATTATAAAATATTATAATTAAATATGAATACACTATAAAATATTATAATTAAATATGAGTACACTATAAAATATTATAATTAATTATGAATACATTAGAAAATATTATAATTATCTATGAATACACTATAAAATATTATAATTAAATATGAATACACTATAAAATATTATCGTTAAATATGAATACATTATAAAATATTATAATTAAATATGAATACACTATAAAATATTATAATTAAATATTATGAGTACACTATAAAATATTATAATTAATTATGAATACATTAGAAAATATTATAATTATCTATGAATACACTATAAAATATTATAATTAAATATGAATACACTATAAAATATTATTGTTAAATATGAATACATTATAAAATATTATAATTAAATATGAATACACTATAAAATATTATAATTAAATATGAATACATTATAAAATATTATAATTAATTATGAATACATTAGAAAATATTATAATTATCTATGAATACACTATAAAATATTATAATTAAATATGAATACACTATAAAATATTATACTTAAATATGAATACATTATAAAATATTATAATTAAATATGAATACACTATAAAATATTATAATTAAATATGAATACATTATAAAATATTATAATTAAATATGAATACACAATAAAATATTTTAATTAAATATGAATTTATTGATTTTACTGGTGTTAAAGTTATTCTTGTTAGAATCTATATGCATATTGTGAAAATTTTGTTGTTCATAACTAAATTTTGTTGTTCATAAGTAAATTTTGTTGTTCATAAGTAAATTTGAAAACAATGATTTTCTAAAGATTTTTTGTAGATTTGTAATTTCATCAATGTTTTCAGTTTGGACAAAAATCGTTATCTATATATGTACCTTTATACATGAATTAAAAAAAACAAAAAATTTTCACTACTTTTATTACTTTATTATATGAATTTATGGGTGCATCTGTGTGCATGTTAGTATACACTGACCTGGGTCTTGATGGTTAAGTTTGATTGATTGATTTGTTTTTTAAGGCTTATCAACCGTTTTCAGGTTATTTAAAGCCAGAAAATGTTATTAGATTGTAAAAAGTTTTGGGAGATAATAATGGTTTACTGATACAAATCCTACTAATTAACCTATAGGTGGGAGGAGAAGAAGTGGATTCATACTTTTCCAATGGTATTTGCGCATAAGTTCTATGCTAACAGTTTCTTCTTAGGCACTTCTCATGTATGGAACTCTCTTCTGGCTTCTTGCTTCCAAGTCAACTTTGATCTTCAAACGTTTAAATGCCATATCAATCATTATCTTCTAGCTTCTTATTTCTCATGCTTTTATTGGCCTCTCTCCTTAATAGTGTTTTTTTTCTCTTATTCTCTCACACTCAGTAACCTCTTGAATGTTAAAGGCTTTCTTTACATGCTTGGGATGAAATTATTAAAAAAAATAAGTGTATGTAACAACCTTGACTGGAATTGGAAATAGGCTCCCTGATTTCCAACTTTGAGCTGTTATCCATTACACCACCCACACATCCAAGCTGTCAGCATCTGCTATTACAAAGTAGTCATCCATCTAGGTACTAACCAGGTTTGATGTTGCTTAACTTCAGTGATTCTATGAGAACCATTGTTTCAAATGATGAGGTTGTAAGCCCTGATGGTTAAGAGTTTAATATCTGATCTAGTGTCACCTTGCATCCATAACTTTAATATTGAGGAAAGAAGATGAAAGAATAGATCTTTACTTCAATTTACTTATGCTCCACTACAATTTTTCTCTTTAACCCATTTTATTCTTTTTCAATTTCTCTTTTTTTGTCTTTTTTCCTTCATATTTTTTCCTGTTAACATTACTTTCAAGCTATATTTTTGCAAAAACTCTGACAATCGCATCAGTTGTAGATGTGGCAATTACAGGCAAACAAATGGAATGAAAAATAATGGCAAATATTGAAAGTATCATAATATTTGGCTATATTGTGTCAATAGGAATGCAAATAGTAATTGTAGACAATAGTACTGCTCTTGATCAGACTAATGTGACTAATTCCACATCAAGATCTCAAAACAGAACCAGTGAAGCGTAAAAAGTAGGAGGAACTGAATCAGTCTTGTTGAAACAAAACCTCATCTTGTAATAATAATAATAATAATGCTTCTCACATTCTGCATAGATTTTCTTTCTGTGCAGTAACCACAATTATATTATTTTTTTCTGATTGCATAGCACCTCAACTGTTTGCATTTTCTGACACAAAAAACTTGTCTCTAGAAGTCTCTGGTTGAGACTTAGGTCAGCTCGTACTATATAAAGACAAAACATCATCATCATCATCATCATCATCATCATCATAATAATAATAATAATAATAATAATAATAATAATAATAATAAAAAAACAAAAAAAAAAATAAGCTGACGTAGACAAAAACCGAACCTATCAGTGGCTACATAGTGCAGGGTTGAAAGCTGAAACTGAAGGTTTTCTCATTGCTGCACAGGACCAATGCTTGTTAACTAGGAATTATCAAGCACATATACTAAAATACTGTGTTAGCCCAAAATGCAGGTTCTGTGATAAATATCCAGAAACCATTGATCATCTTGTATCAGGTTGCACGATATTGGCACCCACTGAATATAAAACCCGGCATGACAGAGTGGGCCAATATCTGCACTGGAAAATTTGCAACTCCTACAGGAAGGAAACTGAAAGAAACTGGTATGAACACCACCCTGACCTGGTTACGGAGATAGGACCTGTTACAATTCTATGGGACTACACAATACACACTGACAGAAGAATCAAAACCAACTGCACAGACATTGTTATTAAAGACCACAAACAAAATAAGTGCCTCCTTATTGATATGGCAGTCCCTGCAGACTGCAATGTATCTTTGAAGATATTCGAAAAACTGTCAAAATACAAGGACCTTGAAATAGAAATCTCAAAAATGTGGCACATGGGAACATCAACAATCCCTGTTGTAGTTGGAGCCCTTGGACTGGTTGGAAAAGATTCCAGTAGGCTGATTGAAGGGATCCCTGGAAGTCCATGCCTCAAAGAGATACAAAAAATTGTTGTGACAAGTACAGCCCACACTTTACGAAGGGCTTATCTATGTAATTATTTTTTTATTCTTTCTTTGCAGTGGAAAGTGCCGTGATGCTATTTCTAACCTTCGGTCCCTGGGCGGGACCCGGAAAGAAATGTGTAAACGCCAGATATCAAAGGAAAAAAATAATAATAATAATAATAATAATAATAATAATGATAATAATAAGAAGAAGAAGAAGAAGACTGGAGTATTAATGAGACTTGCTGACACTTAAACACTTAATGAGTAAAAAAATGACAATGCGAAAAGTTCTATCCACTAAAGATGAAACAGAGAGATAATATATAAAAGGCTGAGGTAGATACATCAGTATCAAAGACTGTGTCCAAATAACCAAAATCAAACTAGATGAAACATGCAGAAATACAATGAAAATATTATATTAATTTCATGAATTTAAGCATAATACTAGATTGGCAGTTAGGTCTCCTGTACTTCTCACTTATGGAACTCACTTCAAAAATTGAAATGCAACGTCCCGCATTATCTTCTGTCTTCTTAATCACCTCCCAGAACCTTTTCTGCCTGTCATCAGCATGGCTGATGCTAAACTCCAGAAGTGCAACACTCTATGCCTTATTGGCCTACAGTTTTCCACTGGCATAAAGTGAAGTGACTATATTGAATCACTTGCTAGATCTATCGCTAGAAAATTTGGTTCACTGTGTCATGGCAGAAAATCTTTCTTGTCAGAATCCATCTTGCACATTTATAAATCTACCATTCATCCATGCATTAAATACTGTTGACATATCTGGTCTGGTACTCCTGCTGTAGATTCTTGACAAAAAGAAGGATCTGTAATATTACCTATCCTGACCAGGCATCTTGACTTCAGTCACTTTCTCTAGACATGGCTTCCCTCTGTCGTTTCTACAAATATTTTCATGGCAATTTCTTTAGCGAGCATGCTGCTAGATTGGCAACTAGGTCTCACCATTTTACTGTTGAAATTGCTAGATGCAACCACGACTTCTACTCTAAAATTTCCTTCCTTTCCTATCTGGATAACTGCAATCTTCAAAAATGTAAATGCAATGTCAATCACAATCTTCTGTCTTCTTGAATTCTGTTCTTTTTTTTTCTTTCCTCAATCCTCTCATTTTCAGTCTTCTCGTCCTCGTTCACTTTTACTCCTTGTAATCCCCTGCATTCTAGTGGCATTAACACTTCCTTGGGTGTAACAATTAAAAAAAAATCATGTTCCCAAATAATGTTTTTCTTTTTAACACATCCTTTCACACTCAGCCACCTCTTGTACCTTAGTGGCTTTATTGCCTTGTTTGGAAGGAAATAAATTATAAAAAAACACAAATTTGCTTAAATGACATCAAGTTTCCTCAGATATTAAATTTTCTGTTTTCATTCTGTTAACCCGAATATTGGCTTGAAGTGGTGTGCCTCTACTCTTCCTCACATCACTAGTTTTGCTAACAATTTTGGTAGAAACTTTCAGACAGTTTTAAGTGCTCCAATTATTATAGGCATGACCATCTTCTTTATATTCGCCTACTTCTACATTTTTTTTCTTTTCTTTTCATTTCATTTTGTTATTTACTCCACATTAACATATTGGTTTATTTGCAGCAAACAGGTTGGAAGTCCAGGAGTAGACGAACTGGTTTGCCTTGATATCAAAGTTCTAAAGTATTTTATTATTTTCCTTTTATAGTCAAAATCCAAACTACTTTTCTAATTCTCTATCAAGTATTATTCCTACTCTTGTTGTCTTGGGACAGTTTTCAGTTTTTAAGAGGTTTTGGTTTCAATTGGCATAGGAATGTCTGCAAAACACTTGCCTCTGCCAAAAGAAGTACACAAAAGCATGCTGGAATTTTTTTCAGAACCAATAAAAAAAGGTTGTTTTTTTGGTTTCATCTGGCTCAGTCCCGGTCTGTCTTGTCTTGAAGTCAGAACACTACGTTCACTTGTCAGAACTTGCTTTTGTGTGTCAACCCCAATTCTTAGTTTGTGAAATTTTGCCATATTACTGCTGCTTTGCCTTATTACTGTTAATTTGCCTTACATATATTGTTTGCTTGCTTTATATTATTTTTTGCTCTGTTCTTTTCTTTTTCTTTTTTTTTGCTCATTGCAAACTTTGTCAATTCTGTTTGTTGGACAGTTCTGTTCCTTATTTTGCATTTGACCATGGATACTCACTCCACAAGAGGAACAAAAGTTATGAAATTATTACTATTCTATCATTGTAATTTTATTACTATGAATTAACTTTTCATTATTATTTTTGCTTAGTAATTTTATTATTACTTATTAATTAATTTAATATTACTATTTTTGTTTTGTAATTTTATCATTAATATTCCTTCTAATTCCTTATTATTCCTTATTAATTAATTTTACTATTACTATTCTTTGCTTGTAATGTTATTGTTATTTATTAATTATTGCTTAAACTTCCACTTAAAACTCACTCACTTGAATTTGTCCCAGATAAAACTTCTCAAAGAAAATTAATATTACTTACTTAAATTTCATGATTGTAGTAATTGTAAAAGCAGATATTGAATTAATTAGTGACTGTTTCTCATAATGATTATACTGTTTTGGGTTTCTAAATTTCTCATGAAATCTAGAACAAAAAGAACTTTAAAGTGATACAGAAAAATGAAGATTTGCTCAGGAGAAGATAACCAAGTCAAGCAAAAAAATACTCAATGTCACTTTGCTTCCAACAAGAAAGAAAATAATTTTGGAAGTCAGTATAAACGATAGCAACTAATACTAGTAAAAATAATGATATCATCAAGTGAAATGATTCAGATAATGGTGCACAAAGGAGAAAAAAACAGTAACTTTGATATTTATCTTTATATTATTACTGATGGTATAAAACCCACAAGCAAGATTATTATTATTTGATGTTATTGGTGTCATTATCTGAACTGAAAAATTAATAATCGCTAGGCCTTTATGACTGAGTAATTCCTCACTATGTAACATGCTAAAGAAGACCTATTGAAGCATACTGTAATTAATGAGTCTATGCTGTTTTGGGTTCTAGGGATCCCCAGAAAGTGAAAGTGAAAGTAAACTTATTTATATTGACTCATCCTGTGATTTATTTATTGGAGTAATGTTTACAAGGATTAGCAGTGTTCATTGACAGTTTTCTCCTTGCTTTATTGCTTATTGTCTTTGCTTTTTTGCACAATGACTTTATAATGCTTTTTTTTTTAATCATATGCTTATTCATCTGCAGATAATATATATGTATGTGTGCCTATATACATATCACCATAGACACACACGTGAATGTGTAAACAGATAAATATTATCTGGAGATAAATAATAAGTGTGTGCATTTGTATATACATCACCATGAATACACATGTACACACACACATACACAAACACACACATTCATGTGATCCAACGAAAATTTAAGTAAAACATTATATTCAAAAGAAAATCAATGAATGAAAGACTAATGAAGGATATAGAATGGCAAGCAGTCCTGATTAACATATAAAACAATAAGATAATTATTTATTCATATATATATATATAGGTTTTTGATTGATTATTTCATTTTCTACAGCTTATTGAGACACAAAAATATAGACCGTAAAAACATATATTTGATTAATACAATATCCCATATACCTGAATCAGTTATTATTTTACATGTTAATATGGGCTCTTTGACGTTCTATAACCTTCATTATTCTTTCAGTCATTGATTTTCTTTTGAATATAATGTTTTACTTACATTTTCGTTGGAAACATCTGTATTACATGCATTCTTTCAGATTTGATGATGGTATCAAGATATATCCAGAGAATTCTTGTAAGTTCTTAGAGATTAAATGTTTTTCTTAGGTCTTCTTACAACCAAGAGACTTTAAAGTTAAAGAATATATATTTACTAAAGTCAATGTTCTTTCACATTTTACAAAACTGACAATTACCAAATAAAAGCCTTTCAATGATACCAAATTAATGGAATAGCCCAGAATCTCTCTAAATATTAATATAATATAAAAACTTAAATGAAATGTCTATAAGAATGGAAAATAATTCAAGCAAAAAAAAAAGGGAATCAATAAAAATGTTGTAATTAATCTTCAAGTTAACAGTAGCAAAGTTAATAAAATCAACGAATGAAAGTGTAATGAAGGTTATAGAATGTGAAAGAGCCCATATTAACATGTAAAATAATAAATGATTTAGGTATATGGGATATTGTATTAATCAAATATATGTTTCTATGGCCTATATCTTTTATGATTTATTTATAACTAAAATCAATGGATGAAAGAATAATGAAGGTTATAGAACGTCAAAGAGCCCATATTAACATGTAAAATAATAATTGATTTAGGTATATGGGATATTGAGTTAATCAAAGTTTCTATGGCCTATGTCTTTTATGATTTTTATAAATAAAACTTGATGTTGCACTTTTTATATTAAAATCAATTCATTATCAATATATTCAATAAGGATTGATACTATCAACTGAAATGCAATATATTACTATAAATATATCCTTAAAATTTTCTCAATATTGGTTGAGTAATACTAATGTCATGGTAAAAAATATTGATTTCTGTAATAAAGTAAATGTGTATGTTGACACGTACACACACATATGCTCATACTCACATGCACACATGTTCACAAACACATGTTCACACAAAGAAAAGCCTCATAAACATAAATGCTCTCTCAGACCCACACATGCTCAGATATGTGTTCAAACACACATATACACACACACATTCATGCTAATGCACAACTTGCTCTCTCATGCCCTTTCTCACATGCTTATACTCATTGACCCACCAAACTCATGCGTATAGCTTGTCTACAAAATGAAAGAATGTTTGTTTTAACATTCAGTGTTATCAAATCTCACATAATTTTTTAAAATAGCAGAATATAAAAAGATCTGTATAATTCTGGTAATACTAAGCAAAGTAATTAGTGTTTATTTTTTCTGTTTTGTAAACATTCCAAGTTAGTAAAGATCTCCTTCATGGAAAGAATATTTTCCATGTTAAATATTTGAAAGACCTCTGACCTTTAAGTTTCCAGCTCAAAAACTCACAACTAACCAGAAAATACAGGATATATTATCAGTTGTTAGGATTAGAAGAAAAAAAGGTGAAAAACAAAAACTACGGTAAGTAAACAGAGGTTGTCTGGAAATGTAAGAAGTTAAAGAATTTCTATTTTCTCAGGCTAAAAAAGAAGTGACAATCCTGCCACCTCTTTTGGCAAAGTGAAATTCCTCTTCATCTAATCTAGAACCTGATCTTTTATGCCAGGAAAAACACCCCCATTTTTCTGGAGGGGGTAAAAGAGGTAGTGAAAAGAAAACCTACAGTTTGAAAAAATATATTTAATGAAATTGTTTTTTTAGTTCAATTCCTTAAATTATGCATGACAATTTGTTTTGTTTTTTTAAATTTGTGCTGTTTAAAGAAATGAAATATATTTATGAATATTTGTATTAAAACTTTTCAAAATTTAAAAAAGCCTTCTTCTTACTTTCCTGTCTTGATAGAATTCAAAAGGTGGGATGTTGCAAGCCACTTCTTGCTCTATCTCTACTTCCATAGAAAGTTCTCAGACAAACTACATTCCTTGGTTCTACCAGTTCCAACTTTCAGGGGCTAGGACATGTCATGCCATGGCAGTGGTAGCAAACCTTCCACATTTCTTTTCCATTGGTTAGAAAACTTCCCAAGAACCACTGCTGTTCAGAACTGATTACCAGGAAGATGATTCCCTGATCACTACAATCTTAACCTGTCCAAGTCATTATCTTCCTCTCCTATCCATACAAGCTTCTTCTTAATGTAACCCTGTGCCAAGTGGCCCCCAAGCCTTATACAGGGTGAACCTTACAGTAAAAAAAAAATTAATAACAAATTACTTTTTTTATTTCCTCTCTCTCTCTCTCTCTCTCTCTCTTACTCTTATCTTTTTCTGCTTTCTCTCACTCTTATCTTCTTCTTCCCTCCTGCCCCCTATTTTTCACACTCTTTCTCCTCCCTCTCTCATATATTCTTCATCCCTCTCTTTCTCTATCCTCTTTCTCTCCCCCTTCTTTCCTATTCTCATATTAATTTCCCTGCAACATCTTTTTCCCTAAGATGGAAGCAGATACTTCACTTTGATCATAAAAATTTAAAGGTATCATTGAGACAACTTATCTACAAATCTTTGTTAATTTTATTCTTTGTATCCATTTCTTCTAGTTTTTGTATAATTATCAATTTAAATTTCAATTGCAGATAAAATCAAATATTTGGATAGTGGGCAAAACATCACAAAATGTAATTAAATGTTCATTATTAAATTTGCTGGGCATAAAAAGAAAGAAGGTTACTGTTTCTTTTTGAATCTTTTATTTCTTCTTTGTCCTCTTTTTCTCTTTTCTCATTCTCTTTATCTACCTTCATTTTTTAAACTTTATTTCTTCTTTGTCCTCTTTTTCTCTTTTCTCATTCTCTTTATCTTTTTTAAACTTTATTTCTTCTTTCTCTCATCCTAATATGTTCTTTATTCTTTCTTATTTTTTCTCTTCTTATTTCTTTCTAATTTTCTTCTCTTTCTCTTTACCGTTCCTTTCTTTCCTTTGATCCTTGTCTCCCTTTCTTCCCCATTTTTACCTCTTTCTTCACTTCTTTTTCTTCACTCCTTTTTCTTCACTTCTTTTTCTACTTTCTCCTTTTTTCTCCTCTTGCTCTCTTTTAGAATTGTTGCATCGAGCAATATTTATCTTCTTGTTCCTTTTCTTTCTTTTTTTCTTTTTTCTTCCCTTTCTTAATTTTCTTTTTCTCTCTTTCTTTATCTTTCTTCCCCGTTGCTTCTTTACACCGTTTCTCACTCTTCTTACTCTTTTTTCCCCTTTGTTTGAATAATAAATACAACACTTTGATCATAAGGGGAAACAAAAATCATATTTTGTATTGAACATATAAAGTGAATATATTTTTTCCCTTTCTCTTATTTTCTCTTTTCGTTAGACTGAAATTATATTCTCAACACTCTTAATTTTTAATGAAAATAATTGATTGATTATATTATTTTAATGAATTTAATTGATTTGTCAATTCAACCAATTTATTCTTTTTATGTGTACTTTCTATTTCATCTTCATTATAGTGAATTGACAGACTTCACTTAAAAACTGATTTTTGGCTTTTTCTGTAATAAATGACTAGACAAAATGGTAAAAATTAACCCTACCAGCTAAATAGTATCATTGATTTTTTTTTAGTTAACAATTTATAATTGAACATTTACAGATTGCTAAAATTAACTCAAAAGAAATTGAAACTATGTATATATATATAAAACAAACGATGTCTCTCTATATATATATATATAAAACAGACGATATCTGTGTGTCTATCTGTGCCTTTTCACTTGAGATCCATCCAACCAAACTTGGCACATACATTGTACAATGTAAGAGTTAGGTTCTTAGCATAAAAATCGATAATTTAAAAAAAAATCAATAATCAATAAAGCTGATCAAATATTGATAAATTCAACTTTTTTCATCTGATTTTGTTCAGATTCGGTATGTAGGTTACTTACATCATGATGAGCTCAACAATACCTCATTTTTATTTCTACACCACTGTGATTTGCGAAAAACAAAAAATTAATTTCAACATAAATCGATTTCAACACAAATTTTAAATGAAAAATTCCCTCAATTTTCAAGCAATCTAATACAAACTTCACTCAATTGTAGCCAACAATAACAGGTCATTTAACTTGATAACTGAGTCCACCCATATAGTGAAACCCATGTAAATAGTGAAAAATGGCAATTTTTACTGGTTTCTTTCTCATTTTTTATTGGTCTTTCAACCAATTTTCATCAAACTTAACAATTGCTTTATAAATGGGTCCTCTTTAAATCCCTGATAGAACATTGACAAATTGAATTTCAGAAACTCCAAAATAATTGTGATCTGAAGTGGGTCTTCATGTTGCCTGTTTTACTTCTTCATGTCCTTAGCTAACTGCGATTGAATAAATACAGACTACTTCTGTTATATTTAAATGTATTTATTCAATTGCAGTTAGCTGAGGACATGAAGAAGTAAAACAGGCAACCAGAAGACCCACTACTTTGAATACAAGGTCAGGAAGGAGCCCCCACCACATCATTGTTGGATATTGGTTAATTGCAAGTGGTTTGCCATGCAGGTAGACTGGTGTAGTCACTTAAAATGGAAATACCCACCACTGAGTAATTTAATAGAGAGATATATGAGTGAATAGAGTCCACTCATGCAAATGTGTTGGGCAGGTCCATTATAGTAAAGTGGAATAACCCACCTGCTGTATTAGGTTCTCTCCTATAAATGAGGTACATTAGCTGGCCTGCCTTTCTACAAGGAGACACAAGGAGGCAGCCATATTAGATTGTAAGTTATTTGAATTCTACATCTCCCTCCTCTCCCCATTGTGGGAGCATAGCGGATGCTGGGGAGGAATCAGTTCCTTACTGCCTGGCCAATTATATGGAAATAGTCGGGATAGGACACTGAGGATTGTTTTTCTTTATGGTGGTTGACTGAGTAGGGCCCTGGAATGCCATGTCACTTCACAAAGTAATGCCAACATTTCCAGATTTCTTGATGTGGCCTACATATATCCATGACCGTCTAGGGAACACAGGCAAGGCACTTGGGATAGGCATCTTGATTAGAGGTGCTTCAAGTTTCCTCAGAAATCTATGGTTCCTCAGGGTTATGCAACGTGATCCTGCAACTCTAATCTTATATTGACTGTTGGGAAGCATTTCTACTATTCGCTCAGCTATGTCCCATCAATGGCTATTTGGGTTTTGAATGGAAACTGTGTCACTCTCACAAAGTGGGGAGACGGCATGTGCAGTACGATTGTACCTCTCGATGAAGCCTGCATTGCGTTTGGATAATGCCTTTTCACATCTTTGGGATGCAGCTATCCACTCAGAGTGTGGCTTATATAAGTGTGGGTATGATGAGATAAAATCCCTAAGACATTTATGAAGCAAGAGCTGTCCTGGTGATAAGCCAATGCTTTGGATAGGGGTGTTTCTATATTTCAGTATAGTTTATGTTGCCATATCATTGTCCAAGGATCCTTGGTGTCTTGTGCAGTCCTTTATGAGTTTTTTGCAGTCTTGACTGCTAACTCTGCTTGCCTGTTAGACTGGGGATAGGCCACTGATGAAATCCTTTGTTTAACAGTGCAGGTTTTTAGGAATTGTTGGAATGAGTAAGCTGAAAAGGGCAGCCCACCATCAGTAATAAGTTCCTCAGGTGCACCGTATTTTTGGAATACTTCCCTGCAGATGGATATCAACCTGAAGGCAACTGCCTGCTCTGGTTTGATGCGGTACAGAATGAGTCATTCAGTGAGCCTGTCTGCACAAGCAAGATATGTGAAGGATCCAATACAGAACAAGTCCATCGCTATTTGTTGAAAAGGCCATTCTGGTGAAGGTGCATTAACCCACCTGATGTATTAGGTACTCTCCTATAAAGGAGGTAGATTAGCTGGCCTGCCTTTCTACAAGGAGACACAAGGAGGCAGATATGTTAGAAGGTAAGATATTTTACTTATACAATCATTACTAGAATAAATAAACTATTAATTGATTAAACTGTGGAATTGAAGAAATTATTTTCCTGAAAAATTGATTGAAGAGAAATATTTTATAACTGTGAAACAAAAGTAATGTTAAATGATCAGTTGATGTATGCTGAGTAGTATAAAGAAACAGCTAAACTCACCATTTCCAATGTCATTCAGAGATAAAAATATTGGTTCAGAAAACCTGGCTACTAACATGTTCAACCAAAAGAATCCATTGTCACTGCAAAGACAGAAAAATATAATTATTCATTTTTTCTATTTAATTTAGGATTCCTTAAAATTGGCCATACTATTTGCGTGCTATCAAATGTAATTGTTATTTTATTTATTTTTTTAATCATTCATCCCAAGCAAGGTAATAAAGCCACTAAGATGGAAGAAGGACTGAGTGTTAGAATATGAGAAAAACTATTATTTAGGAGAGAGGACAATAAAAGAACAAGAATTAAGAAAACTGAATATTATGATTGACATTGCATTTAAATTTTTGAAGATCAAAGGCAATAAATCCACTAGGATGCAAGGTGTTACTAAGTGTTAGAGAATATGAGAAAAACTATTATTAAGGAGAGAGAACAATAAAAGAATATGAATTACGAAGACATAAGATAATGACTGACATTATATTTAGATATTTGAAGATCAAAGGCAATAAATCCACTAGGATGCAAGGTGTTACTAAGTGTTAGAGAATATGGTAAAAACTATTATTAAGGAGAGAGAACAATAAAAGAATATGAATTGAGAAGACATATGATAATGACTGACATTATATTTAAATATTTGAAGATCAAAGTTGACTGGGAAGCAGGAAAATGGATGAAAGTTCCACAAGCGCAAAGTGCAATAGAAAAAATTGTTATGCTTATGTCTAACCATTTCAACTGCAAATTGTTGTGACTTTGCTGCCAATCTAATACTGTACTTAAATTCATAAAGTCTAGATAACAGAGAGGAAAGTTCATCAGAACAATTACTATGAAAGTATTTATAGAAAAGGCACAGGGAAGCTACAATTCAGTGGTGAGAAAGGGACTGAAGTCAAGACACCAGATTATTGCAGGTTCTTTTTGGATTTTATCAAGAATCTTTAAATATATAGCAGGAGCAGCAGATCAGATGTGCAGTAATATTATTAGGTTTGTGCAAAAATAATGTTGTTTTCTCACATGAAGTTGAACGTCAAAAAACGACATTATTTTTGCACCAACCTAATAAAAACATGGAAGAATAGTAGAATATGAAAGATAGATTCTGACAAGAAAAATTGTCAAAGACAACATAAGGAACCAATTTTTTTAGCTTGAGACTTAACAATTTATTTAATATAATCTTTCCATTTCATGTCATTATTAACTTGTGATAAGCCAAGGTAAAAGTTTTCTTTCAATTTAAAAAAGAAGTTTAGAATTCTGTATTTTTTTATGAAACAGATTTTAATGAATCTACCTACTACTTTTAAAGTTGTTTGGGGGGGTATTTTCTTTTTACTTAGCTGTTTACAAAATTTATACTAATATAAAACTTTATGTACTTTCAGTTTGTTGTCTTGCAACATATAGACACATAAAAGTTTAATGTTTAATGTCAATAAACAAATTAAAAACTGTTCCCGCCAAAATAATAGTTAAAACAAAATACAACAATCAACCCCAAAATTGAACAAATAGCTTTAATTATCTTCCCAAACAAAAAGAAAACTATTAAATATGCTATATGAACAAATATTTTCTACGTTAATAAAAACACCAATCAAAATAAAAATAAAAAAAGAAATAAATATATAAGATAAAAAATAAAAATAAAAAATAAAAAAAAATAAAAACAAGCAAAATAATTTAACCCAAATAAATAAATAAACAAATAAATGACTTCCGGTAAAGTAACTGCCAAAATAGACTACCCACAATGCATCACTGACCTATATATATAAATAGCTGAGAAAAATAACAGCACTCATGGCCTGACGATTGGATCTAGCATGAAACAGACTGTCGCCTCTAAGTGTTGACTTCTATGTTCACTTTTATATTTACACATGCTCTATCTCTGATATTGAGCACTTTATCCCATAAATATAGCACATTTTAAGACTATATTTCTTCATATATATATATATATATATATATATACATATATGTATATATATATATATTTGTGTGTGTGTATGTGTGTGTGTGTGTGTGTGTGAGTGAGATGTACATTCCCAGTTATGGTAAAGGTAGTTCTTCAAGGGAGAGGAAAACTCAGATATGAAACCAAATGAATAGCAAAGGCTCATAAGTTATTTTATGGGTCATCTTCTTTAAGAGAAGGAAACTCTGATATAAAACCAATCATTCTGACCTTATCACAATGGCTAATAATTACCATTAGCATCTGCATGTTTCATAAATTTAAAGATAAAAAACTGTTTATTGACAGCAAAATAACAATTAAATAAATGCTTTCACAGTGAAACACTGACTCCAAAAAGAATTTTATTCAGATCTTAAATTATACAAGTCAGTATGTATGATGTATCAAATTGAACAGAAACAAGGCAGCTGGGCCAAACAGAATTGTAATGGAAATGCTAACAGCCTTAGGATGATTTTGGCATAGGCAAGATCACCGAAATAACAAATGAAATATTCAAAAGCGGGGATATACTGGAAGACGTCAGCAGATCTATCTTTGTAGCTATGCCTAAGAAAACAGGCACAGATGAATGCGAACTCCACCGAAAAATAAGCCCAATGAGCCACATGACAAAATTCATCATCCGTATTGTAATGAACAGAGCACACGGCACAATCAGCCCAGAGATAGGACAAGAACAGTGCGCGTTTGTTAAAGACACCAGAACAAGAAATGTGATATTCATGCTCAGAATGTTATCAGATACAGATACAGAAGGACGTGTACCTATGTTTCATAGACTACGCAGAGGCCTTCGACAAAGTATGCTACAAGGATCTGCTTTAACTGTTCAGCAACCTCGATATATTCGGGAAGCCTATCACAACAATCAAGAACCTATACTGGCTGCAAACATCATGCATGTGCATAGAGAACGAGTTCAGTGAATATACAAAAAAAGAAAGGAGTGCAAGGCAAGGATGCATCTTCTCACCAGACCTGTTCAACCGATACAGCGAGGCAATTCTGAGAGAATTGGAAACCTGACTGGGATTTAGCATTGGCGGACACAAGCTTAACAACATAAGATACACAGATGACATAGTACTGATAGCAGACACAGAAAAGAAATTACAAAATCTCCTACAGAGGGTAGTGACGGAGAGTGGGAAGAAAGGACTAAGCATAATCTACAAGAAGCATGGTCATCAGTAAGAGGAGGAGCCTGAAATGCGATTTGCAGGTCGGGAACACTAGAATCAAGCAGACGCGGAAGTTTGAATATCTGGGAAGCGTCTTAACAGAGGACGGTATGTGCGACACTGAGATCCCTAGACATATTGGGATGGCTAAGGACGCATTCCAAAAGCTGGGCAGAGTATCGCGAGACAGGAGGATTTCTTTTGTAACAAAGAAAAGAATACTGAGCTGTTATGTGACATCTGTCCTTCTTGACAGCAGCAAATGTTGGACGATTTGCTCAAGGATGAAGAAGAGACTCGAAGTGACAGAAGGATGCTAAGGTTGCTTGTGAGCAACAATGAGGTCTTAGAGAGGTTGCAAACAAGGAGGAGGCTTACACTTAATATCAGAAAGAGGCAGCTGATGTTTCTGGAACACATAATGAGGAAGTAGGGTCTGGAGAATCTGATGCTCACAGGTCAAATAGAGGGAAAAAGAGACAAGGGGAAACAATGTGTGACATACCTGGTGGGCTTAAGTAAGTGGATGACAGAATGTGGTCTGAGGGAGGAAGCAGAGGGAAGGAACTTGTTGAGAGCTGCAAGGGATAGAGGGAGGTGGAGAGCTATGAAAGGACATGGCATCTAAAAAGAAACAAAGCTCAAAAAGCTTAAATGCAAAATTTCATGAAAATACAATTTCAGGTCCTTTTCATTGTTGGTCTTCAAGCAGACAAGATGGTATCAGACAAGCAGACTAGATGGTATCAAAAGTGAGATGAGTTTGAGCCCACAATTTTCCAAACCTCTTAAATAGTTTTACAGTAAAATAAAAAGAGAAAATTTTATTGAAGAAACACCAAAACCTACTTAAAAATGATACAGTGACATATCACATGAGTAGAGTAAGTCAATCATTTGAGCTTTTAAGAATGTCAGAAATTTAGGAAAATGTTTACTTTTCTTCTTAAAACCAGATAACAAAAAACATTAGTAATACTCTTAGTTTATTTAATGCAGTTCTAAAATCAAATTTATATATTTATATGTTCATACATGTAAAGATCACTATCTCTCTATCTTTATATATATCGCTATATATATATCTATATATATATATATATCTATATATATATATATATAATATATATATATACACTCACATACTCCCACACATACCTATATGCACATATATAAATCTCTCTCTCTCTTTCTCAATCTCTCTCTCCCTATAATATATATATA
>OZ038480.1:21582274-21587274 GCA_964036315.1 Acanthosepion esculentum
TGCACATGAATTTCACTTTCTTGTCTAAGGACCACCACTATGATGTCATCTGTTGAGAAAATATTGTACTACAGTAAACAGTGTTATCACATTTTGATAAAACTATGAAAGATAACTTTTTCCTTTCCTGAAGTGTGTATACATTTTTGGTGCACTCTCTCTCTCTCTCCCTCTCCATATATATATATATATACCTGTAATACTTAAAAGGTTAATGGTCAGATTGATAAAAATTGCCTGAAGATAGTGTAACTGATCTCCTAATTTTCAAGGTATATATATATATATTTATATATATATTTGTGTGTGTGTGTATGTATATATATATATAATATATATATTATATATGTGCAGTACACAAAGTAGTGAATATCAGTAATAGAGCTAATATATTAATTTGTATGATTATATATATATATATATATATATATATATATATATATGGGGTGCTATTGGCAAATTGTTGCAATTTTATATTTTTCATATTACACATGCACATTGTTTGTTTTTGATTTTTGCCAACTGCACAGTATAGTAGGGTCAGTTGGGTACCATCTGTGATAAAAAACGAAACTTCTTGTAACACTAAAGATGAACGGAAGGGAAAGATTATAGCAGCATTCACCAATTCAAACAAGAAGACTATCCAGAAAAGGTGCAGGAGATTCCAAATTCAACTGGAGGGAGGGTTGAAGCTGATGGGAATTATATTGAATAAATTTACTCTTTCATATTTCAAAATATTTTTGTGTAATTTTGGTAAATATTTCTGTTAAAATGAGATGTCAGTTTTATTTTAATTTTTGCATAATTTAGACAACAACATACCCATTGTACTCTGTGTATATATATATATATATATATATATATATATATATACACACAGTATATGGGTTCAGTACTGGGTCCGACATTTAGCAATTTCTACATGTCGAACCTCGAAAATAAGATATTTACAGATTTTAAAAAACCATCCATCTACCTAAGATACGTTGATGATATTCTTATGTTACTTAAAAATACAGATGAAATACTTCAACTTCAAAAACGGTTCCAAAATAATTCTGTCCTTAAATTCACGTATGAACTCAATACTAATAATAAAATTCCCTTCCTTGACATATTGATAAACACAAATAATAACAAATTTAATATTTCGCCATACAAAAAACCTACCAGCATAAATTCATGTACACTTAACTACAAGAGCAAATGTCCATATTACTAGAAAATAGCAATTATAAAAAATCTAATACATCGTGCAGAAACTAATTCATCCACAAAACAGATTTTTTACAGTGAACTAAAGAATATAAAACAAACACTTATTAATAATAGCTTTCCAAACTATATAGTTGATGAACAAATAAGATGATTTCTTAGAAATCTCAATACTAAGCAAATAGTACATAATACTGCTTCTACTTATCTCATATTAATCTTAATATATTAATCTCCTATATCGTAATCAAATGCATACTAATTATAAACAAGATGAAAATATACTAAAAAGATTAGTAAATACTAATATATCTACAACAGATCCTAACAAAAAAATTAAGTTAATCATATACTACACTAAATCTAGTATATCCAACTCAATTATTCACAATGATTCTTCTCCCCCAGTTAGCGATTTGCAAAAAACCAACATAGTTTACAAATTCAAGTGCCCTTTGGGAGATTGTATCTCCAACGAATTAAATAATATTTATGTTGGTCACACCGCAAACTCGCTTTCACGGCATTTGACACTACATTTGAATGATAACTCTAACATTTTTAGTCATTTAAAACAACATGCCTGGCCACATACACAATTCCGGAAAATCCTTGTTGAAAACACTACTATACTTAAACATGAAAACAATAAACAAAAACTAAAAATTCTTGAGCTATATACATAAAACAGTTGAAACCTAACCTGAACAAAATAAACTATGAAATCTCCACAAATATTCTTAAATGCCTATAATTGGTAACAGAAGCCATTGGTTTATACCAACGGCTGCCCATACTTAATACTTCTCGAATTCACTCTCGTGTGGTCATGTGTGACGTCATGAGCTGTGGTGCGATTTTCGCTTCCAGCGTCTTATATGCACGTGTTTATCATTGCTTGGAAATCATCCATGTAAAGAAAAACAGACTATCATCAATTTCTTGTTCGTGTATTGCTTAATATATTGTGTAATTGTCATCTTCGATAATGGCTTATGTAAGCCGAAAGCTTAGATTGGATTAAAAAATATCTATCAATATTGTGATTTTCTTTCTTTGTTTAATGATAATGTTATTAAGCTTATCAGACAATATGAAAAGAATTTACATAAAATAAATAGACAACACTTGTCTATATTTAATGAAACATGTATGAATATATATATATATTTATATATATATATATATATATATATATATATATATATAAATATACTCACACTCAAATATATATGTATAGATCTATCTATCTATCTATCCCTCTCCCTATAGATCACTCTCTATATCTATCTCTCCCTCTCCCTTTACATATATATATATATACTCGTGCACACATATGCACATGTATAG
Organism: Acanthosepion esculentum; assembly: GCA_964036315.1. NCBI lineage: Eukaryota > Metazoa > Mollusca > Cephalopoda > Sepiida > Sepiidae > Acanthosepion > Acanthosepion esculentum. Next base: position 21,584,846 of record OZ038480.1, read on the forward strand.
ATCTCTGTCCTTCAATCTATATATCTATCTCTCTATATATATATATATCTTCACCACACACACACACACACACTTGTGCATATGCATATATATATATATATTTATATCAATCTATCTATATAAATATATAAATGTATATTTATATATATATATATATATATATATATATATATACTCATATACATATGACCATATATAGATCTCTCTCTCTCTCTCTGAATCTATCTATCATATATATATATATATATATGAGTGTGAATATAATCTAAATAATGCACAACTAACTTAAGAAATTATAAAGTGTAAGGAGCAAGCAATATGAATAAAAAGGTGGGGGGAAGGTTCAGTGGATTGTATATTGTTTATAAATAATCTCTACGCTTCAAAGAAGTAACACTGCACAGTATATAAAGCTAATGTTTAATAATATTAGGATATACATTAAAAAAATAAATAGTCTCAGAGAACACTATTTACATTATTCGGACTATTGTCTTCATCTTTATCACCTTATTTATTACAATAATAGTCCGAATAATATAAATAGTGTACATAATACCTCATCTCAGAAATATAGACAGATACTGAAAGGCCGAAACTTTGTAATAAATATGGTGACAGAGATGAGGACAATAGTCCAAATAATATAAATAGTGTACGTAATACATCATCTCAGAAATATAGACAGATACTGAAGGGCCGAAACCTTGTAATAAATATGGTGACAAAGATGAGGACAATAGACCGAATAATATAAATAGTGTACATAATACCTCATCTCAGAAATATAGACAGATACTGAAGGGCCGAAACATTGTAATAAATATGGCGATAAAGATGAGGACAATAGCGCGAATAATGTAAATAGTGTACATAATACCTCATCTCAGAAATATAAACAGATATTGAAAGGCCGGAACTTTGTAATAAATATGGTGACAGAGATGAGGACAATAGTCCAAATAATATAAATAGTGTACATAATACCTCATCTCAGAAATATAAACAGATACTGAAAGGCCGAAACTTTGTAATAAATATGGTGATAGAGATGAGGACAATAGTCCAAATAATATAAATAGTGTACATAATACCTCATCTCAGAAATATAAACAGATACTGAAAGGCCGGAACTTTGTAATAAATATGGTGACAGAGATGAAGACAATAGTCCAAATAATATAAATAGTGTACATAATACCTCATCTCAGAAATATAAACAGATACTGAAAGGCCGAATCTTTGTAATAAATATGGTGATAGAGATGAGGACAATAGTCCAAATAATATAAATAGTGTACATAATACCTCATCTCAGAAATATAAACAGATACTGAAAGGCCGGAACTTTGTAATAAATATGGTGACAGACGTGAGGACAATAGACCAAATAATATAAATAGTGTACATAATACCTCATCTCAGAAATATAAACAGATACTGAAAGGCCGAATCTTTGTAATAAATATGGTGATAGAGATGAGGACAATAGTCCAAATAATATAAATAGTGTACATAATACCTCATCTCAGAAATATAAACAGATACTGAAAGGCCGGAACTTTGTAATAAATATGGTGACAGACGTGAGGACAATAGACCAAATAATATAAATAGTGTACATAATACCTCATCTCAGAAATATAAACAGATACTGAAAGGCCGGAACTTTGTAATAAATATGGTGACAGAGATGAGGACAATAGTCCAAATAATATAAATAGTGTACGTAATACCTCATCTCAGAAATATAGACAGATACTGAAATGCCGAAACTTTGTAATAAATATGGTGACAGAGATGAGGACAATAGTCCGAATAATATAAATAGTGTACATAATACCTCATCCCAGAAATATAGACAGATAGTGTCAGTGAAGTTAAAATATGAGAAAAAATGTTTTAAAAATATTTAAAGAAAAGAGGAATGTTGTGTAACCCATTATGTATTAATAGATGCTTAAATGGTTAAAGGTGGGTAATAAGTATTTAACCTAAAATATTTAATAGGCAGTTAAAGTAGGGTAAACAGATTTATCCAGAATTAAAATTCTTTAGACGAGAGCTTTTCTTATGGGTACAAGCTATCATGAGTTCATAAAGTTTGTTCAGCAGTTTGGTGTTTTTAATATTTTTGAGTATGAATCTTTTTTCCAGCAAACACAGGTTACATTGGTCACTGTGGCCAGAAAAGGGTGTAGTTTTGGCAACAAAATTCCAATTTACTACTTGTGTGTAGTAATTTGTTTGATTTCCCAGTAAAACTTTCAGAGTGCAGTGGCATTTGAATATTGTTTATTGGTAAGAGTCATTTTATAATGGTAATACCAGGTCTTCCAGTGGTTTGCAGCGGAACTAAAATAAAACTTAGTCTTGCCATTATGTTTAATGCTAGGTTTATAAATAATGCCTTTATTCATACTATTTAG
>OZ038480.1:21592274-21617274 GCA_964036315.1 Acanthosepion esculentum
TACATTAGCTGCATACATAGCTATTGAGTCCAGTCTAGATGGTCATTGACCCTACAAGACGGTTCATCTACCCTTTGGACAGTCTCATTTTTAATAATATTGGATGTCTAGACATAGTCCTCACCAGAAAAGCGTGGGAGGGGAACCAATTTAGTCACTGATGACTTGATCATATGGGAAGTAGTACTAGGTTGCATGTTACTATTAGCACTTAATTAATGACCTGACATCATTAAAGATCAAAGACTATTGAGTACAAATCTATCTTTTAGCAGAAATTAGAAAAAGGCTTTCCATGTTTGTTTTCAGACATTACTGTAAATTATAAGGTTCATTTAAATCTCCTTTGAATATTTTTTTCCAGTAAAAGAAATAAATGAAATTTTAAGCCAAACATATTTGTAATTAATATTTAATTAACAAATTATCTGAAAGTTTAGTTTATTTTGCTAAAATATTCCTTTTAAATAATAATGGCTATCTACTTATTGAGTGACTTGCTAATCAGTAATTCTTTAAATCATTTCCCCCCATGCAAGGCAATAAAGCCTCTAAGTCACAAGGAGTTATTGAATATTTGAAAATATGAGGAAAAAATAACATGATTAAGGAGAGAGAACAATAAAAGAGTGAGAATTAAGAAGACAAAAGATAATGATTGGTATTGCATATAAATTTTTGAAGATCTGTTATGGTGAAAGATGCCTAGTCTATAGATAATAGACTCTCCCATCTATTATAAGTAGGAGTCAGTAGGAGTCGAATACGAAAAGTAGTCAGCGACCACAACTCGATTACTCTGCATAATACTGATTATTACAAGTTCCTAACGTTTTTGTACGTTGAACCTATTTAGGTCGAATTTAGTCCAAATACAGTTTCCACTGAGGAAATAACTCTACAACAAGATCAAAGTTGACTAAGAAACAAGAAGCCAAAAGATAATTCCATGAGCAAGAAAAGCCACAGAAAAAACTGTTAGCATAGAACTTTATGGTTACATCAAGCCATTTCAACTGTAAAATGATAACTTGCTGCCACTTTAGTACTGCGCTTTTGCAAACCCCTGCTCAAATATGTTTGTGTTTCTTCAACACCCTCAGTTCCAATCTGTAGTTTATACTACAACTATACTGAATAGTTTCTGGGAGAGAGCAGATAATCCGACATGATCATTAGTTGAACAAGGCTATTATACTTGGTCACTATGATTTGTAACTTTATGCTAAGATAATCATCAACAAGGCTTGGATCAACCTGTTGCATAGTTTCCTGAGCATTTTCCAGCGGTGCTGCATGCTGAAGTCATGTGCCTAGTTTGTTATTATAAAGAAGTCATAACGCAGTTATGATGAGTTTCAAACCTGGGCCTCATAGCTGGAATACTAGCATTGTAACCATTCAGCCATGCACTTGCCCGTCTTAGATAATAATGAGGTAATAATGTAATTAGATATTAAAATGTTAATTGATTGAAGTAAATATTCTCCTGAATTAAGTAAATATTGAGTAATTGCAAGTCATTGTCATGAAAGGCATGTGCATTTTTTGTGAAATGAGAAAGAAAAAAGTTAAAAATTCAGCTAAAGTGAAATAATATTCATATACCTCGACTGATGCCTTATTTCAATATTGTCTTTCTATTAGAATATTGCTTAAGTTATTCTTATGAAGATCAGTGTGCTTATTTAAAAAATGGAAAAACATACAAAAAGCATGTAAGTCAATTTCTGTCTGAATTTCTGAGATAAGGAGTTATCATTATTTATATTATTTACATGTGATCTATTTTCCTCATCTTTGTTGTTAATGTTTTGGCTATTCTACCAACCAATGTGTGCCTACTTACACTCTGTGTCATATATGTCAATAAGTTGTCATATATTGTGATTCTAGAAGGGTGGACTCTTTTAGAATCACAAAATATGTCAGCTTACACCCTTTTAGAACCACACAAATGAATTATGTTTTTGAAGTTACTTTTATTGTTTATAATTTTATATTTCTGGTGGAATATATTTTTCAAAATAAGAATTTTGTTCATATATCTCTTTGAAGAATGGGAAAAGAGGCTAAGAATATTGTCAAGAGGAAGATCACTATGAATTGGTAGAATCAACCAAATTTTTTCAATTGTTAAAAATGGTTAGAAATAAAAGTGCCCAATTTGAACTCTTAATAATCTTGTATTTTTAAAAACAAGTCAGCAAAAAAAAACCCCAGGAAAATCCATCAATTTTGTGTCTTTTATTCCCATATGATTTCTAAAGTGATCTTTCTTTTTGTTATCTCATGTAATATAAGCCATTAGCTTCATCATTAACCTCTAATGGTTCAGATAGCATCTCAGATCTCTCGAGTTCACCAAAGTACACACTGACTATGCATATATCATTATTGATTTGTTTGACCAATGGCCAGTTTTTGGCAGTCTTTTCATTTTTTTTTTTTATAACTCCCTTGTCTAGTGTAAAGCTGATTTCTCTGGCCTTGTTTTGGACAAACTGTTTATCTTTAGTGCCCCCTCACTTATGAGTCTATAATCTCACACTCACTCTCTTCCCCAACCCACCTCATCCTATATTTGTTCATCGACCAACACACCTATCTACATACCTGTCTATCTTCTATTTTGACTTAATAAATTTTGGGATGAGTTATATTTCTTTTTTATTGGATTCTAAAACTGTTATTGAAGGTAATTTAGGAAGAGTTGGGTAGCTGGTCAAGATAGTGGGTGAAAATGGTTATTGCCATGATTAGTCCACTGAGACAAGATATATCTGTGTCCTTCAAAGTGTGTAGTTTGCTTAATTTTGTATGCTTCCATTAATTGTTCTAATCAAGACTAGTGATGGTTCTCTGGACAACTGACCAGAAAACTTGCTCAAATTATGTGAATGATAATACTGTTGATGAAAAAGAGCAAGATGATGGTCATTATATTAATAACAATAAGAAGAAAGATGTCTGCTAGTAACTACTGTGATTATCATTATTGTCATTCTTTTTCTATGTGCTGTATCACTTCAGGATGTGGGTGATCATGGTTCTCCACAACTTCCTTTGTAGGTGTAAGGTTTGTTTTTTCACCCTGACTCCCAATTCCTTTACTGACATCCATTTAATAAACTTGTTAGTTAGGTTACTTACTATCACATATTATTCAACTGATTAAGGATTAATCATAATATTAATGATTTTAATGATGATGACAGTGGTAGTGCTGGTAATCTTGGGGGTACTGGTGATGTCTAATGATAATGATCATAATAAAGGATGTTCCAATAACTTGGACCGATTTTAAGTATGGATTAAGTTTAAGCATCTAATGATTTTTTCTTTTTCTTTCAGATTTGGCAGACATTTGGGCGATATTATTTTTCACACATAATAGCTATGACTTAAATAAAATGATCCAATAGAGAAATAAATAAAATTGCAGCAATAAAACTGATTTATTTACTGCTGACTTTGATCCGTCTTAATGAAAAACCCATTATTTATATTTATATATAAACACAGATATCAGTGTAATGATATACCTATTAGAAAATAAATATCTATATATCAAACTGTATACTGTTAATTATATATATATATATATACACACACACACATGTATGTATATATATATATATGTGTGTGTGTGTGTGTGTGTGTGTGTGTGTGTGTGTGCATGTAAAAATTGTATTCTGTGTATATATGCTTTATTATATATGTGTGTAGCTAAGAACTGTTAATCATCTGTGTATATATATATATTAATCAAAATAAGCAGCTCTAAAAAAGCATCTGCCATGAATGCACATCAGAAAGCAAAAGTGCATCAAGTGGAGGTGTGCTGCTGAAGACTTGGTGGACATTTAGGTGATATTATTTTCCACACATAATTGCCATGACTTAAATAGCATAATTTAATAGAGAAATAAATAAATTTTCACCAATAAATCTGATTTATTTACTGCTGACTTTGATCCGTCTTAATGAAACAACCTTATATATAATCCATCTTAATGAAACACCCTTATTATAATTATTTCATAATGGTGATGGTGATTATGATGAAGATGATGATTATCATCATCAAATTAAAGGAGAAATCAGAAAAAAATCACCTAAAAAGAACAAGAAAAGTACTAGAGACTAGTCTATGGCAGAAACTTAAGTGAATATATATATGGCCTGTTTCCATGGCTGGATCATTCTTGAACTGAACAAAAGAGGACCTCAGGAACCTGAACCAAAAAACAAAATAATTGATGATGATGCATACCATGCTCCATTCTCCAATGAAGGAGGGAGATTACTCAGCATCAAGAATTGTTTTGGTTTTACAATCTATGGGCATAAAGATTACACAAGACACAGTAATAATGGATAACTGATAGCAGCCAAAGATTGAACTACAATGTACAGTAGAATGTATAAAAATCAAGGGTCACTTCGTAAGACAGGAGTTGCAGATACATTCACATGGAGATGGCTATGTAGAGGAAATCTAAAGAGAGAAAAGGAATTTTTTGTAATAATTACCCAAAGCACAGCCATGAGAATTAACTAATTTAAAGGCAATGTTATAGGCAATCGTATGGTTGCAAGACAGAAATACGACAACAGCAGAAATAGATTTAAGTGATTTATTTCAATAGGTACTTGTGGTTTTGGGACAGCTACCTTGTGGTATAGTTCATAAACCGGCTGCTGATCCAGGTTGATCTCTCATTGTAGTTCTCACTGGTTAGCATGGCGTTCCTCCTGCTGACTGCTGCTGACTGCCCAGACTGACTGTGACAGATCTCTTCCCCAGCCTCCCTTTGACTACTTTGTACTTCCCCATGTGACCCTTTTTATGGCGTTTTTATGGCTTAACGGGCTTGAAAAACAATGCGAGTATAATTAGGAGGGAAGCATTTTAATTGGTCAAAAAATAGAAGCACTTTGAAATATTATTTTATTTTTCGACCGGAACTCGTGTGTCGGGCCTATGCATAAACGACGATAATGGACTTTTGTGACGGGGCATTGTCCCGTTCACATCCGACTCTCGCTCTTGAGTATGTTAGTTTATTTGCCTATATATAAAATAGAGGAAAATGGCAAAGTAAAATAATGGTGAGGCAGTGAAACACCTAATTAGCAAATGTAGCAAGTTGGATAAGAAAGAATTAAAGAATAGGCATGACTACATTTTGAACACACAGGCCAATGGCATATGCAAAAGGAGGAATCTTCCATACAGAATAAAGCCCATAAAATATTTGTGATAGGCATGCCAGTAATTATTGGAGCTCTAAAAACAATTCCAAAGAGCTTGAGATAAAAGACAGTTAAAGACTCTCATTTAAGTTCCAGAGTAGGCCACAATGACAACAGTTGTGAACACCCAATTAATAATAATAATAATAATAATAATAATAATTAAACAAAATTCTTCCACTGGAACAGAAGGGATGCAGGAGAGGTTCATATGGCTGCAAAGATCAACTACTGATAAACAAAATGATCCTGGAAAATTGCAGGAGACATTGTAGAAATCTTAGCGCAGTGTAGATTGATTATCGTAAAGCCTTTGATAGTGTTCCACACTCTTGGATCCTTAAGACTTTGGAAATGTACAAAATTTCCCCTGAGGTTGTAAATTTCCTTAAGCACAGTATGGGAATATGGAACACCACACTATACCTAAATTACACCAGAGGCACTGCAATTTCCAACCGTCTGAATATCCGACGCAGAATCTTTCAAGGAGACTCCCTCTCACCTCTTCTGTTCTGTTTGTCCTTAATCCCTCTTACGCATGAACTAAACAACAGTAGCTATGGTTACAAACTGGACAAAAAATATTCAATCAACTTCTCTACATGGATGATCTCAAACTCTTTGCCAAAAACAACAATGAGTTGAAAGGCCTCCTCAATATTGTAAAATGTTTCAGTGACGACATAGGTATGGACTTCAGATTAAAAGTAACATTCAAGAAAGGGAGAATTATAGAAACAACCTCAATAGATTTAAACTTTGTCACAAAGATTAGGGAACTGGAACAAGATGAAGCCTATAAGTTTCTAGGAATTAGCGAAGGAGATGGTATACAACATATCCAAATGAAGGAGAAGGTAAGAAAGGAGTGCTACAGGCATGTGCATCTGGTACTAAATACCGAGCTGAACTCAAAAAACAGAATATCAGCTATAAACACCTTGGTTGTCCCTGTAGTGCAATACAGCTTTAACATCCTTAATTGGATCATAGCTGATATTAAGTGAATGAACACCAGAATGAAAAAGTTTCACACTTGCTACCACATGCATCATCCGAAAGATGATGTTGATCGTCTGTATATGCTCTGATCCAAAGGAGGCAGAGGATTAGTTCAACTAGAACTGTCCTACAAAACTACAAAAATTGGCCTTCAAAGATACCCGAAAACCACAGAAGACTGGATGATGATATGTGTCAAAGGACATGAAAGTAGTAAGTGCCTTTATTCTATAATAAAAGAAGCCAACAAGTTCAAAATAGAGTTTCAAATGGATGCAGAAATACAAGTAAAGCACAATACATAGACTGAAGCTGATAAATGCATAAAAAGAAAGCAAAAACAAATGCAACTGACCAGATACAGAAACAATGGCAAGATAAACCGCTTCATGGCCAATACTCTGCCCGTACCAAACAAGCTGATGTAGACAAGCCCCATACCCATCAGTGGCTACGTAGTGCAGGGTTAAAAGCTGAGAGAGAAGGTTTTATCCTTGCTGCACAAGATCAGTGCTTATTAACTAGAAATTATCAAACACACATACTAAAATATAGTGTTAGCCCAAAATGCAGGTTCTGTGATAATTACCCAGAAACAATCAATCGTCTTGTATCAGGTTGCACAGTATTGGCACCCACTGAATATAAAACCCATCATGACAGAATTGGCCAATAACTGCACTGGAAAATCTGCAAGGAAACTGAAAGAAATTGGTATGAACAACACCCAGACCCAGTTACGGAGATAAGACCTGTTACAATTTTATGGGACTACACTATACACACAGACAGACAATCAAAGCTAACCACCCTGACATTGTTATTAGAGAATGCAAACAAAAAAAGTGCCTCCTTATTTATATGGCAGTACCTGCAGACTGCAGTGTATCTTTGAAGATCTTCAAAAAGCTATCAAAATACAAGGACCTTGAAATCAAAAGCTCAAAAGTGTGGCACAAGGGAACATCAGCAATCCCTGTTGTAGTTGGAACCCTCAGATTGGTTGGAAAAGATTCCAGTAGACTAATTGAAGGGATTCCTGGAAACCCTTGCCTGAAAGAAAAAAAAAATTGTTCTCATAAGTACAGCCCACACCTTACAAGGGGCTTTGTCTATGTAAAATATTTGTTTTTTGTTTTTTTTCCAGTGGAAAATGTCATGATGCCATTTCTAACCTTAGGTCCCTGGGCAGGACCCAGAAAGAAATGAGTACACATCAGAAATCAAAGGAAATAAAATAATAATAATAACAATGATAAAATTAATAAAAGTAATGATGATTATGATGACAGCAATAATTTCTTCTTCTTCATGCCATGTCCCGTCAGGATGTAGGTGATCATGGCTTTCCACAGCTTCCTGTCTTTTGTAGCTCTTAGTAAGTTTTTTTCTTTAAACTATCTTTCCTAATTCTTGTTCTGATCACCATTTACACAAGCTTGTTATGTAGCTTACTGTCTGCCTTCCTCTGTCCCTCTTGCCTTCAATATGTCCTGTGAGTGTTAAATTTTCAAAGCCCTCTTTCCTGATTATATACTCTAGAAATTTCAACTCTCTCTTTCTGATTCTATGTGTAAATGTTCTTCTTGTTTCCATCTTCCCTAAAACTTCTAAATTATTCACATGTTCAGTCCATCGTATTCTCAGCATCCTCCTGTAGAAGCATAATTCTGTTACCTTGTCTCTTCTTCATCTGTGATGTGATTGTCCAAGAAACCATAATTTCAAACAAATTATCAAGTCTACCATCCAATAAGACAAGTCATAAGAGAGACAAAGAAAGACAGAATGGAAGAAAGAAAGAAAAAAAGAGAGAAATTAAGAAGGATAAAAGAAAGAAAAAAATGAGAAAGTAAGAGCAAAAGAGAGAAAGAAAGAAAAACTAAAGAAAGAGAGAAAGAGGATACAAAATAAAGAAAGACAGAACAAAAAAGAGAAATATAGAAAAAACAAAAGAAAGTAAGGCAGAAAGAACAAAAGAAAGAAAGAATAAAAGAAAGTGAGAGAAAAAGAAAGAATTAAACAGAAGTAAGATAATTCAACTCATTCTGCTTGCTGACTGATAATATTTCCTTTACAAAAACATAATTTAAACATTCATGGCTATTATCAAAGAAAATCATAGACATTGCCTTACTTATGACAATGTAAGTTTCTAAATTTGAATGCAAAATTTACATCTATTTTTCTCCTTGTATTGTTTAGTAGCACAATAAAAATGTTTACAAATGAATTTCTTAAATGTTTATATAACAGTTTTAAAATTAATCAAATTTAGTCACTAATAAGTGAATCATGTAAAAAATCCAAACCCTGAAGCTGACCAGGTATCTTGGCTTCATTCCCTTTCTCAATGCTGTAACATAGCTTTTATGGTAATTGTTTTGATGAATTTTCCTCTATGGTAGTAGGAATGGTAAGTAGGAATGTGTTCTTTTACTGTAAGGAATACTGTGGTATATTTGGGTCAGTAATCATGGTTAGTTAAGTTTAAGATAAGACAGACTGAAGACCAGTCTTTCCCTAGGCCCCCTTTGGCCTTGTACCACGTTTTTGTATTATATCAAAATAAATATTAATTTCCTCTTTGGTACCTAGACTTTATGAATTTAAGTGCAGTACTAGATTGGCAGTAAGGTCTCATGAATTTACAGTTGTAATAGCTAGATGTAAATGTAAGTTCTATGCTAACAGTTTCTTCTATCACACTTCTCACTTGTGGAGTTCTCATTTGCCTTCTTGCTTTGATCTTCAAAAATTTAAATGCAATGTCAATCATTATCTTCTGTCTTCTTAATTCTTGCTTTTTTATTGTCCTCGATCCTTAATAATAGTTTTTCTCATATTCTCTCACACTCAGTAACTTCTTGCATCCTAATGACCTTATTGCTTTGCTTGGAGTGAAATTATTAAAAAAACAACAAAAATAACATGTAATTGATTTAAACTAATAAAAGTTCCTCATTGATACAAGCAAAGAATTTTGCATATAATCTCACATTTCTTTAAGCTTTATATATAATATAACCTTTCTTCTTCATCACCAAGTTTTTAGTCAAAACAAAATTATAACTGAAGCCTTTCAAGTTTAAAGAAACATTTTGTTTAATTTTTTAATACAAAGTTCACTATAATACAATATGGGTTAAGGGCATTGAGATAAACTGTGAGAATTCCTATAAGTTTCCAAAGATCAAACTGTCTGTAAAACCATCAACCCCTGAAAGAATATCAATGTTGTATATAAATAATAATGATGACTAAACATTTTTAGGGCTTCAAAGTGGATGATCATAATAAATAAATGAGGATATTTCTAATGATAATTATACAGCAAATAATAGAAGCAATTCATTGGAATGTCCAGAATATCTAATTAAAAAACACAAAATGTTTTTAATGTTATGTCCATTCAGGATGTAGATGATCATGGCTTGCCAAAGATTCCTTTTCTTTATTATCTGTGAATTGCCATAAATTCTTGGAAAAAATAATGGAATGGTCTCCTGCTACCTTCTCTCTAGTTTGTAGTTTAAAGTTTTCCTTCTAGAGAGCCCAGTCTATCCTGTTATTTAACCCATAGATGTAGGGAGAAGTAAATGTGTTGATAACAGTTACACAAGCTACAAATTAATTAGATACACTTGAACAAACAAAAGGATTTCTATCTCTTTTAAGTTTCTCCAGACAAGTTAATAATAGCAAAAGCATTTTCTTCTTCTATGTGGTGTGTTCCTTCAGGACATAGGAGATCAAGTCATTCTTTCCACCTCTTAGTATGGTTTGTCTTTTTACCATCCTTCATTCTGCCATCTGTTTACACAAGTTGTTAAGTAGGTTACTCACTGTTTTTCTCTGTCTCTCTAAACTTCATTCCTGTCCTGTGTGTGTCAAATTCTTCAAGCACTCTTTCCACACTATCTTTCCTAGAAGTTTCAAACGTATCTTTCTGAATCTAAGTATGAGCATTTGATGTATCCAATGCTTGGAGGAAAGACTGCTAAAAAGAACCCTCTCCACAAATTCATGTTGGAATTTATTCTTAACTAAATTTATAGACAAATCATCCAGATACATGCTGGGATTGCTTCTTAATCAAATTTATAGACAAATCATTCAGATGTATGCTGGGATTGCTTCTTAATCAGATTTATAGACAAATCATCCAGATGCATGCTGGGATTGCTTCTTAATCAGATTTATAGACAAATCATCCAGATGCATGCTGGGATTGCTTCTTAATCAGATTTATAGACAAATCATCCAGATGCATGCTGGGATTGCTTCTTAATCAGATTTATAGACAAATCATCCAGATGCATGCTGGGATTGCTTCTTAATCAGATTTATAGACAAATCATCCAGATGCATGCTGGGATTGCTTCTTAATCAAATTTATAGACAAATCATCCAGATGCATGCTGGGATTGCTTCTTAATCAAATTTATAGACAAATCATCCAGATGCATGCTGGGATTGCTTCTTAATCAAATTTATAGATAAATCATAGAGATGCATGCTAGGATTTCTTCCTAACCGGTAAAATAGTCCACTTTTCAGTCTCATTTGCCATATTTTTGTTCTTGTCTTGAAGTTAGAATGCTACAATCACTTGACTGTATCCCTTTTTCTTGTAAACACAAGTGAGTAGCCATGATCAAATGCAAAATGCATAAGAGAACTGTCCAACAAAGCGAATTAACAAAGTTTGCAATAAAAAGAAAAATGGCAAAAAGGAAATAATATCAAGCAAGCAGGCAAACAATATATGCAAGGCAAATTATCAGTGAGCAGGCAAAAAGTACACAAACTAAGAATTGGCATTAACACACAAAAGCAAGTTCGGACAAGTAAACGAAGCATTCTGTCTTGTAGATGAGACAGATTTGGACTGAGTCATGTCAAACTGCAAACCGGACTGTTTTATTGGCTAAGTAAAAAAAATCCTACTATGCATTTGTATGCGTTTGCCTATAAAAGGGAAGGGGTAAATGTTCTGCAGGCATTCAAAGGGATTGAAATCACCCCCCCACTTAATCTAATCGATGAGTGGATTCATATTTACCCCCCAATCCTAAATCCCCACTTTATATGCATATATGACAGAAATTTCTTTTGTTTTAATATTTCAAGTTTTTTTAATATCTATTTTCAACTTTTAATATTTTAAATCATTTTTTTAATATTTTAAATTATTTTTTTACTTTTTGTTTTTTTTTATATACAAATGGTGGGGATTTAGTGACAAGTGTTCTGCAGTCATTCTCGCGGATTGAAATCAATAAATTATTCTTTTAAAACTCCTGGTAGATTCTTATTCTCTATATGTTTGAGTACTTGCATTAAAAAATGATTTTGAGTCTGGCCAGTACCTAGATGAGTTATTGCTTGGGAATTCTAGATGCTGTAAGCCTTCATGCGAGAGTGGTGTAATGGATAATGGCTCAGAATTGTAAACTGGAGAGGTGAGTTCCAATTCTGGTTGGGTTTGTTATATTCAATTATGCATATGTACCCTTGGGAAAGATATGCATCCATCTCATTTCCCTCCAGCTATGGATTAATTTGTAAGATTTCTATCATTAAACCATTATTAGCTCAAAAAAAATTTCTTACAATCTAAAAATATTTTCTGTCTTTATATAACCTGAAAAAGGTTGATAAACTGTAAAATATGAAACAATTATTCAATCAATAGACAAAAATGAGTCACAAGAGATGATATTTAATATTTTTGCCTTTGATATGCTCAATGACATTCACAAGCCAGGAAAAAATGAGGTAATAATTTTGTAGAACAGTTAAATCTACTGTTATCAACTTTATTTCTTTATATGTTTATTTTTTTTTAAATCTATTTATCAGATATATTGTTCTCACTTTTAATTCAATTTAATTCCTGAAATTTACAAACATCTGTTAAAATGAAACTTCTCATTATGTATCTAAAATATGGTATCTAGACTTTATGAATTTAAGTGCAGTACTAGATTGGTAGAAAGGTCTCATTCATTCACAAATGAATTGGTTAGATGTAACCATAAGTTCTATGCTAACAGTTTCTTTTCTTGCACTCTTCTTCTGGCTCAAAGCTTCCCACCCAAATTTGATCTTCATAAATTTAAATGCAATGTCAATCATTATCTACTGTCTCCTTGATTACTCTTCTATTGTTCTCACTCTTTCATGTTTCTCTTTTTTCTAATTCTTTCACACTCAGTAACCCCTTGTGTCTTAATGACTTCCCTGCCTTAGATGGTCTGAAATGATTAAAAAAAAAAAAAGAAAACATTGTCAATAACAATTTCTTGTAATGCTTATTTTCCTTACAATTTTCTCATTTCTCTGTTTGTGGCATTCTCAAAATTTTGGTTGCCTTAATTATTTTTCTTTTATTTGTGATGAGATTGTCCAGCATATAAGAAGGGTAAAAACTATATAACCTTCAAGCACTATTTCCTTTGTTTCTACAGACATTTTCTGATCACTTAATACTTTGCTTAGTTTCTGAATAGCAACTTTCACTCTTCATAATCACCTTTGAATTTTTGTGTCATATTTTCCATTGTCTTCCATTATCCTACCCAGATAATTACATTGGATTTTTGTTTCTGATACCTGACTCATATCTTAAGCTACCTTGAAATCCTGGCTTGTTTACCTGGGTTTGAACACTTATCACCAGCACTAATAAGTAATATCTCCTTCACTAAAAAGGCTCATACAATGGGGAAACATAACAGATACGTATTCTGGAGCAAAACAAGGAGGAAATGGAAATCCCAATCTATTTAATAGTTTCCTAGCCTATAGTCTGCACATATACAAGCACAGATATAAAGAGATGGGCACTGACCACTTAGACATTCCATACCATATCACAAATGGATCTGTTAATAGAAAACAGAATTCCTGATTCCTCTCCCAAGGACAATATACAGAGGATGAGGTGATGACATAGGCATTCATAGTTGGTACAAGAATGATCTTAAACCAAAAATTCCTTTTCAAAACAGAAATGATAATCTGGAATTTTTAAGCATATCACCCCCAAGCAAGGCGGGAGTGCCACTAGCATGCAAGGGGTTACAGAGGATTGAGAGCAAGAGTAAAGTGGCATGTTTGAGGAAAGGATAAAGAGAAGGACGGGGATCAAGATCAAGGCATCAGAAGATGTTGATTGACATTACATTTGAATATTTGAAGGTTATAGCTATCGGGGAAGCAAGTACATTTAACTGTTTTGACACTGAAAGGGTAGGACTAAGATACCAACCTAGTAGCATGCTTAAATTCATGCCGTTTGGGAACCAGTGAAAGTAGCTCATCAGAGCAGTCGTCATAAAAATATTTGTAGAAAATGGAATGAAACATATTCTGAATTTATTATAAAAATTCAGGATGTGGAATTAGTAAATACTAAACACTTCAAATACCTGGATCAGTTAAACAAACTCAGTATCGAAAATAATAGGCTATGCTAGGAGTAGTTTTGCCCAACTTCAAACATTGATGTAAAACCAAGTATTAACCTAAAAACATGAGTCATATGTTTAAATAGTCTTGTCAGATCGAGAATTTCATATAAATGCTCTGCATGGTGCAAAATCCATTCAGAAATATTTAAAATGTCAGCTGTATATATATATATATATACACAACTGCTTTATAAGACCAATGGTTAAAAATGGCAATGAGTGAGTGAAGTATGCAGGCCTGAGTAAGCACCATCCTTCTTCAAACTTTGTGGATTGGTGTTACATGATCACAAACATAGAACTGTACCAGATAACAGAAACCACATCACTTGAGGACTTTCAACAGCTGCAACAACTAAAATGAATAGCACATATAACTCAAAGAGAGAATAATGACATAATCAAGATGATAACGTACTACAAACAAAAGGCAAGGAAGAAACCCCCATTAATACTAGAATGATTAATAATACCCACTGGACTTGTGAAATCCTTTTTCCTGAAAAATCGTTTTAAGGAAAAGATTTTATAAATTTCAACCCAAAGCAGCACTGACTCATTAGTCAACGAATGATGAATGTTTCCTCATGAGGAAATGGCTAATATTACCATTAGATTATCAAAATTAAAAATGTGCCACTTAATGTTATCCAAATTTTGATGCCATGATAGAATCAATATTTTTTATGAAGCATATTTTTCATTAGTTTTGATTAATTCCTGTTTTTGTCAGAATGCTGAAGGGCACTCCATTTTTCACTTGTTAAAGTAAATGTCAGAGATTTAAAACATAAAGGTAGTTTCCGACAACACTAAAACATGTCCCCTGTACCTGAAGAATTCATCTTTCATGGTGTCTTAATCATTAGGCTACAAAAGCCTGGTTCACCAACATTCTCACCTTTAATCATCTTTACACCTCTCCTTCTCCAGTTGTTCATGACATTATTTACTCCCTAGTAGTAGTAGTAGTCAGTTACCATTCATGAAAGACTAGCCCCTGGGGTCAAAATATGAGTTCTAGTCACTCGAAACGTGACTTTTGTTCTGATTTTCTGCTTTTCAGTTTCATAGCAGAGGAATTAATCAGTTAAAAATATGATTAAAAACGGTAAAAAAAAAAAATGGACAGTCATTGAAATTAATAACATAATAGTGGATTATAAGAGGAAGCCAATAGTACAATGACATTTTTATTTTACCATGTTGACACTGATAGCCTGATTGTTGGTGACTTTTTATGAATTCTGGAGGAAGTGATCTAATGATTTGTCTGATCTCTTATTTGAATCAAAGATAATTTGAATGAATTGATACTTCAAGTAGAAAGGATGCCCTGTTATTTATATAGAAAAAAAGAATCATTTCAAAAGAAAGTGCAAGTCTTTTCATACAAACTTATTATGTACACATGAATAAAATACAAGTACAATTGTGAGTGTATGCACACACAAACACACACATATATTTGTGTTTTTAAATAAGATTAAATGTTTACTTATCTTATCCCTACTCTGAATCTCACAGGGATTGCATCCATTCATGTTAACCTTCTACCTCGAGTGGCTCCCAAGTCTTGTACATGGTGAACATCATTGTAAAAAAAAAGATCATATTAAAGGGTGAAACTGACAGTAATCATGCAGCATTAATTCCTATGTTCAGTCTATATCTATAAAAGGTCTGTCTGATATTGACCATCCTTCCCCTATAAATATAACAAATTTAAACAGTATTTGATATAATGATATATACTTTTATACATCAACAAATGGTATTTAAAAAAATAGTATGACAAATTGGGAAAAGGTTTTTGTGTCCCATTTTATCTGTTAGGATTTCATCAAACTTGGCTTTGTTGATGTTGCCACATCTACACATGTGCACAAAACAAGAGATGCTGGCAGTTTCAAAATTTTTGAAAGAATATTTTTTTCTATCTAGCCAAATTCATCTGTATTCTTTATCTTTTTCTCTCCATCACCTTTGTCCTTGACTCTCCTGCATTGTGACAACAGAAAATTTACCAAGAATGGTAATATATTGTATGAGCCTGAATGCAAATTTAACATGGCTGAACTAGTGATCAAGGCACTTTCCAGACATTTTTGTCTCAGTGAATTATTTTCTCTTTTAATCAAGGTAGCATTCCCTATGTCAAAATCATGGTCAGTTTTGTTATGGTGAACAACCAATGTATTTTGTGCATTGTTTTTTAAAATGTCCCTTTTGTCTTCATATAGTATTTTGTTTAAACTTCTTGAGGTTTCTCCAATGTATTCATGATGGCAATTCCTGCACTTTATAGAGTAAATTCCTCTTTCAAGTTTTGCCTTGTAGTTTTATTGATGTAGCTTTGTTTAAGATGTAGCTGTGACAAATTTTATGTTGAGTTTATATAATTTTGGGGGGGTAGAAGTTGTGATAGATTTAGTTGGTAGAATAATATTTTTTTTTATTCATTGGGTTTGACAGGAAGGACTGCTCTTCTATTTTAGAATATTTTATGAGCCTTTTGTTTTGCATTGAATATGAAATAGTGTATTGAAGAATCTTGAATGTACTTTCAATATATTTCTCCTCTTCATGTAAATATTGAGGGCTGCAAATTCTGACTGCTCTTACATAGAATCCAATGATTATTTCGGATTTTATTTTGTTGTTATGATAGGAATAGAAGTTTATTAGGTCATTTTTATTGGTTGATTTTCAGTGGACACTAAGTTTTAGACTGCTGTCATCTCAGTGTAACATGATGTCTAAGAAAAGTAAAGTATTGTTTTTTTTATTTTGTATGTGAATTCTATTTTGTGTTTGACTATGTTTAGTTTATTTACAAGATCCAGTAAGTCATGGAGATATTATTAAACATCATCAATCATATTCCTGTGATATTAACTTCTCTAAATTAAAAATATAAAATGGCAACAATTTACCAATCACACACTATATATATATATATTACAATTATATTTAACCATGAAACAGACTTTTGCCAGCATGTGTTGACTTCAATCTCCACTTTTATATTTACATATGCTTTATCCACGATATTGAGCACTTTTATTTATAAATATAGCATACCTTAAAACTATATTTTTATCATATATATATATATATATAAAACTATATTTTTATCATATATATATATATATATATCATATATATATAAAACTATAATTTTATCATATATGTATATATATATCATATATATATGATATATATATATCATACATGTTTGTGTATATATATGTGTATATATATATGTATATATATATGTGTATATATATGTGTGCATATATATATATATATGTATATATATATATATATGTATATATATGTGTGCATATATATATATGTGTATATATATATATATATGTATATATATGTGTGCATATATATATATGTGTATATATATATATATGTGTATATATATGTGTGCATATATATATATGTGTATATATATGTGTGCATATATATATATGTGTATATATATATATATATGTATATATATGTGTGTATATATATATATATATGTCTATATATATATGTATATATATGTGTGTATATAGATATGTGTGTGTATATATATGTCTATATATGTATATATATATTTATATATATATGCATGTATATATAATTATTTTTAAAAAAATATGATTCCATCACTACATAAGAGTTCTCATGTTTCAAAAACAGAAGCTAAAACCTTCAATTTAATTATAGAAATTAAATTAAAGTACCTAGTTCTGTTTCATCCTCAAGCAAATTTTAGAATAACAAATTTTGAAATTTATGGAGCTTTATAAGCATATACTTTCGTAATATTAATTTCTATAGGAACAGAGAAAACCAATCATTTTAATAAAGGGTGGTAGAGTTTACATTTTCACTGACAACTATTGTATCAACATATTAGTTACTTTTGAAAAGCGGTTAAGTCAAGGTAAGGTCAGAGTGCCTATTTTCAAATGATTGATGACATCGTTTTATATATATATATATACATATATATGTATATATATATATATATGTTAAAGAAAAACAGAAACTGTTGGTGGAACCAATGGACAGATTACCAATACCTAAACTTTTATCCAGATGTTGAATAAAGACAATAAAACTGAAAAAAGAAAGAGAAAAATGCCTTGAAAAAAACTTACTTACTCAGTAATGTGCTCAATGCCTAGATTGCCTAGACCAAGCAAAAATTTTTTACCAATGTTAAATCCTATGAAAGGACGGCTTCATGCACACATAACCTTGAGATGACTTAAATGGCCTATATATATATATGTGTGTGTGTGTGTGTGTTTATGTAGAGAGAGAGAGAGATTTAGTATACGTGTACCTATTTATAATTATATATAAGCAAAGACTGTAATGTATGTACATCATTTACTTATATGTATATACTTTTGTGTATGCATATATTTATCTTTCTATATAATTTTATTTAAGCACATAGACATTTATTTATATATATATATATATATATATATATATATATATATATCACATGCACTGAGGTATTTAGTCTATACCTGCATCCCAAATATTTCTCTGTCATTTAGTCTGATGGATGTTACTCATATAACAGGCCCTCGTCTACCTACATTAAAAAATATGCATTTTTACCTGATTCTATCAATTTAATTTCTTTTTTCAAATATTTCTTTCTCTGTTCTGAATGAATTGGTAATATCCTGTGAAAAGTTATCTTGTTTTTCCATTTTTAAATATTTTAATGAACAATTGCTTAAGGGAAAAATTTATCAAATTTTCCCACTTCTGCAAAATCTGACTAAATATGCAAAATACTCTTGCAATTCTTTTTTTTCAGAGAATCACTGATTTTTGCACAATACCAAAATTTGCCTGAATCTACAGAATAATTCCATTTAATAC
This sequence comes from Acanthosepion esculentum, assembly GCA_964036315.1. NCBI lineage: Eukaryota > Metazoa > Mollusca > Cephalopoda > Sepiida > Sepiidae > Acanthosepion > Acanthosepion esculentum. Next base: position 21,610,925 of record OZ038480.1, read on the forward strand.
AGAACTTCAAGACCTTGTGTATCTTTTCACTCTTTGTTCTTGAAGTAGTTCCATAATGGATTGAATTTACTGCTTATATATGTGTATATCTAACTATCTATCCCTGTACACATGTACATGTGTATTTGTGTGGATCGATGCTGTAGAAAAGGGGTGTACAGAAATGATAAATTTTGCAGGTATTGGCCATAAAAAACTTTCTGTGTGTTAGATGATATAAGAAACATTTCATTTTAACTTAATTCAAAACAATCTATTTTGATTGTAACAGCTGACATCATAATGCATTTTTGAAAAATTTTCAAAATAAGGAATATTTTTTTGCTTCTAATTATTTACATTATTTACTTGCAGATTGTTGTCCACATCTTTGTTGTTATTATTGTATGTTTTTACCATTCTGCTTTCAAGCCTTGCTCAAGTGTATGTTGATCTGGTTAACTGACAAGGAATTTCAAACTGAATCCTTTATTTAATCGATGTGGTTATATTGTGCCCATTCTACTGTCCATGTGTAAGGAAATCCTGTCTAGTTTGTTTATTTAAGCATTTCACCCCAAGCAAGGCAGGAGTGCCACTACCATGCAAGGGGTTACAGAGAGTGAAAGTAAAAGAAAAGAGGGGAGTTTGAGGAAAGGAGAAAGAGAAGGATGGGGATCAAGATCAAGGCATCAGAAGATGTTGATTGACATTACATTTGAATATTTGAAGATTATAGCTATCAGGGAAGCAAGTAAGAGAAGGAAGTTCCACTGTTAGGAAGTGCGAGAGAAGAAGCTGTTAGAACTGTTTTGACATTAAAAGGGTTGGACTGAGATGCCGACCTAGTAGTATGCTGAAATTCATGCAGTTGGGGTGCCAGTGAAAAAAAGCAGATGCCATGAAAATATTTGTAGAAAAGAAAAAGAGAAGCTACATCACATGTGGGAGAAAGTGACTGACGTTAAGATACCAGGTCAGGACATCTCAGATTATGTCTGTTTTGGGATTTTGTCAAAAACCTCAAGATGAACAGCGGGGACACCAGGCCATATATGGCAAGAGTATTCAATGCAAGGATGAATGTTAGAGTTGTAAATTTGAAAGATGGACTCAAATGGGAAAAACCTTCTTGCACGACACAGAGAACCAACTTTCCTTGCAGTAGATGCAGCTATAATACTACTCAGTTATTTCTTGCTTTATTTTCAATGAGTCTAAGTACACACTGCTTGACCCATGGACTGAACATACAATTACTATATCACCAAATTCATGAACCAATACTTTAATCTACTAAATCATTGTCCCATGTGTATTGGACTTAGTGGAAATGGGACAATCAATAATTGACTAGTACTCAGTACTAGTGTGCTTAGGTTGACATCTGGTATTAGGTTTCTACCATATGTGTAGCATTTTGCATTAAGGCCAAAAAGTTAAATTTTGCTCTTTTCTATGTTTTGTTGTGTTTCACTGGATTTTACTTAGGTGTTTTAGAATAAAGGGGGAGGGTGAATATATATGCACTCAATACTTTTCAGATTTTTATTTGAACATGATTATGAAAGTTGGCTCACATTGTCATGCCAGAAAAGTTTTCTTGTCAGAATCCATCTTGCACGTTTATAAATATACTATTCATCTGTGTATTGAATACTGTTGCCATACCTAATCTGGTCCTCCTACAATATATATCATGAGATTCTTGACAAAATTTAAAAGAAAGGTGTGTAATGTAATACTTTGCTGCTTAGTCATATTGAAAATGATACTGAAACAAATTGTTACAAGCAATGAAAAGTGGATACTTTACAAGAATGTAAAATGCAATAGATTATAGGGTAAGTCTAATGAACTACAACTCACTGTACCAAATTCTGGTTTTCATGTCCAAAAGTTGATGCTATGTAAATTGAAAGGGAGTCCTCGATTCAGGACACCTTTTGATTGAGCAAATGATTGATTCAAACAAGTACTGTTTGCAGTTAGGTAAAGTGAAATAACAGTTGTTGAAAAGTGTCTAAAATTAGTTAAGTGCATAGCATTTAATAGTATAATAGTAGACAAACTTTTTGCTGGTGGCTAGATATTTTAGAACTTGATTGGTAAATTTTCATTTATCTGCTTTATTCAGCAGATATTGTAACCAGAGGTTACCATTTATTCCAGTATTTCAGAATTCTCCTAATGAAAAAGTTTATGTTCCCTGGAAGACTGCTAAAGATACCAAGTGCAGTTCTTTAGTGAGGGGCGTATAATGTTTTCAGTGGATAAAATGATGAAGTAGTCTGAAATATATAGTAAATTTGCTTTTCAATTTGTAATGAAAACTCAGAGTCTAGTTTGGCTTAATGTACCTTTATTAACATAACTGAAGAGTTTTGATATTTTGGCTAAGACAGTGTGACTTATTTATACTAATCATAAGACAGGGGAGGTAACTGTGTTGTCTTACCACATTGTTAGTCAGTTATGTACCATGCATGATACATGCTTAGGCGATCATGTATCTTTCAATACGTGACTGACAAGGCAGATTTTTTTTCCCACAGTAGGTTGCCATTTCTTTCTGCAGTAGACAAGTTGCCATCCAAGGCTATAGAACCTGGTCTGTCCTGCTATTTACCTATAGCTGAGAGGAGAAGAGGATTCATACCTTTCCTAAGGGTATTAGCATATAAGTGAATGTAATGGACCCAACTGGAATTCAAACTCGGCTCTCTGATTCCTCAAACTGAGCCTCTATCCATTACTCCACTGTACCTCATTAAAGTAAAATAAGGGCATATTGAAAAGTTCTCAGCCCAACCCACTTCCCAAAATCAGAACTGTACAAACATCTGAATTTTCTTTGTAAAATAAAATTTATCTTTACTTACATGTGTAGATTGGAATAGTTGCTATTGTTATAAAAATCGTTTGATGAAATCTTGAAAATCTTTTGTCTGAAAACACCAAATATGCAAATATTCTTACTTTAAACTATGACCTTTGCAAAGTTAAGCAAAATGGAAAGATGACAATTAAATAGGGATTTAAATTCTTCTTCTTCTTCCTCCTCCTCCTCCTCCTCCCATGTCCTTTCAGGATGTCAGTGTACATAGCTTTTAACAACTTCCTATTCTTTGTAGTTCTTAGTAATGTTTCGCCCTTAATTATCATTCCCAGCCCCTGTTAAGCAGTCCATTAATGCAAACTCTTTACATAGGCTATTGAATGTTCTTCTGTCCACATTGCCTTCAGTATGCTCTCAGTGTCTTCAATCCCACTTTCCTCATTATTTGACCAATTTAAATTCTAAGTAACTTTTTTGTTTTCATATTCCTTAAAATTTCCTTGTTGCCAAAATGCTCCATCCATGGAAAACGCAAGGACCTGCCATGCAATGTACACTGAGTTGACTTAACCTCAGTCCCTTTATATTCCATTGTTAAGGAGAAAGTTACACTCAGGCAGCTTCTTCCTCAGAACTGTTCCAGTGTGGAACAAACTACGTTAACATCATCACGTTTAGAGTCAATCATTATCTATCCTAAATATCCTCATAATATTCCACGATGCTCACTCGTTTTATGCCCTAATAACAAATAACTTCATTTTTAAACCTCTACCTTGAGTGACTCTCGGGACTTGTGTTGGTTGAACATCAGTGAAAAAGCAAACTGAATCAAACAATTTCAGTCAAAGCTTTTAGACAGATAGTGGTCTGTGATTCTTCCTGATGATACTTCTAAAATCTTTAAAATACATGTTTATTAAGCTATCTATCTATCTATCTATCTATCTATCTATCTATCTATAGATACATATATATATATATGGATACATACAAATGAACTTTGAAAAAATTTTAAAGTGATTAATAGCTTTTCCCTTTAAAATGTTCTTTCTCATGTGTTAACTTTCTGTAAGTGGATATTGTAAAATGATTTCCAGCAAAAAGAATTTTCCAGGATATGATTTGTGAATTGGAGACAACAAAATGGAGCCAATATGCAAATATCTATGTAATGTTTTAACAGAGTACAGGAAATTCAACACTAAAATCTGAAAGTTGCATTGAGATATTGAAAAATACCATCCAAAGCCAAGTATTAAGAGGCAGGAGAATTTCATTAGAGACAAAGAAAAGAGGACTGAACTGTTAGGTAATGTCAGTCTTGCCATAGAGTAGAGAATGCTTGACAAACGTGTGGGTAATGAGAGTTTTAAGCAAAATGGAAACAAAAAGGACACTTATACTTTAAATATTTGACACTCACTGGACATATTGAAGGAAAGAGGATTAGACGACGCAGCGAATAACCTACTTAACAAGCTAATTTAAGTGATGGGAAGAACAGGGATTAGGATAGCAAAAAGACAAGACTAACTTAGAGCTATGAGAAGAAGAAGAAGTTGTGAAGAGTCATGATCACCCATGTCCTGAAGGGAGACGGCATGAAGAAGAATCATCATCATCATCAATTTTATTAATTTTATCATCAAAGAAGTAACAGAAGAAGAAGAAGAAGAGAAGAAGAAGAAATAGAAATAGTAGAAGAAATAGAAGAAGAATAGAAATAGAAGAAGAAATAGAAGTAGAAGAAGAAGAAGAAATAGAAGTAGAAGAAGAAGAAGAAGAAGAAGAAGAAGAAATAGAAGTAGAAGAAGAAATAGAAGAAGAAGAAATAGAAATAGTAGAAGAATAAGAAATAGAAATAGAAGAAGAAGAAATTGAAGAAGAAGAAGAAGAAATAGAAATAGTAGAAGAAGAAGAAATAGAAATAGAAGAAGAAGAAATTGAAGAAATAGTAGAAGAAGAAGTAATTGAAGAAGAAGAAGAAGAAATAGAAATAGTAGAAGAAGAAGAAATTGAAATAGAAAAAGAAGAAATAGAAATAGAAGAAGAAATTGAAGAAGAAGAAGAAGAAGAAGAAATAGAAATAGTAGAAGAAGAAGAAATTGAAATAGAAGAAATAGAAGAAATAGAAATAGAAGAAGAAATAGAAATAGAAGAAGAAGTAAAAGAAGAAGAAAAAATAGAAATAGAAGAAGAAGAAATAGAAATAATAGAAATAGAAGAAGATAAAATAGAAGAAGAAGGAGAAGAAGAAATAGAAATATAACTGAAAATTTAAAAAAAAACATTTCTGAAATTTACATAAGTTAAAATATTTCTTTTTCATCAACTTAATTTCATCTTCCAAATTAACTTTTCCGGCTTTTTAAAAACAGAATTTCAACTCGAAGTTCCTATTTGCCATTGAAAAAAACAAACTTCTTCATCACTGCACTATGATTTCAACCAACGAGATAAAAAGTTTTTTTACTGTTTGGATGAATCCTGTAAAAAAAATAAAATATAAAGATAAAAATATGTAACATCTTTCAGTTCAAATCCTTCAAATCAACACAATGTGAAAGAAAAATCAAAAGATTCAGTTGAATATTATCATGATTTCTGGTAACTTTAGAATTAAAGCAGGTAATGGCGGTTTATTGTGTGTGTGATATTCTTTACTTTTCTTTTGACTTTTATCCTCCTTGCACTTACGTATTCATTTGAAAACATTGATAGCTTAAAATGTTGAACAGCATTTACCTTATCTCCTCAAAGCATTTTTCTCACTCGTTCCTTGTGCTACCACACTTTAGAGAATATTAAATTCCTGTTCCTTGCTTTTTGTTGAGCTGCACCCACCAGCAATGCTGCACTTTTCACTTTGGAATTTCAATAAAGAATATCATTGTTCAAGAAGAGGAAGAAGTTGAAGAATTTAAAATCAAAAAATTTTACTTTAACACTTTAAGTATTTTTTATTTTTTTGTTATTTATATCTCCCATTTTTATCTGGAATAATATTTTTTTTTCATTTTACTTGTCAGTCTTTGTTGCTATGTTATGGAATATAATTCCAAAATAGATAATCCAACCCTGGGGACTTCACTACTTAGAAGATTCTCTGCATTAATCAATCCAACATTCTTATTTTTGTAGGATTTTTTACTTCAGTTTGCTTTTTATTCTTCTTTTTTTGTAATTCATATTTATGTTTACACATGTAAGTTTAAATATTACTTATCTCAATATATATTATATATATACAGGAGATCATTTCCAACAATCAAAAAAATATCTAACATTAGGATTATATATATATATATATATATATATATATGTGGGAGAATGTATGCATATGATCGGCTCCACACACAAATGACCAATATTCAGATTATTTGGGGGGGAATGGATTCAGGGTCAGGCTTATAGCTTTACAATACTTCTTTATATATAATATATATAATAATCACGGCCTGATGATTGTGTCTAGAATGAAACAGCCTTTCACCTCTAAGTGTTGACTTCAATGTTCACTTTTATATTT
>OZ038480.1:21624774-21649774 GCA_964036315.1 Acanthosepion esculentum
GTGATATTTATATATGTATATTATGTGTATTATATATGTATATGTACATATAAATAGATGTGTGTGTGTGTGTATAAAATTAGAATCAAAATTCATTGGAGTACATACATATATATATATATATATATATAATTGTTTATTTGAAAATTATAACATAAATATGTTATAAAATCACTACAAAAATAGGCATATTGTTTCAACACCTCTGGTGTCTTATCAAATGATCATGAAAAAGTGTAGAACTATTTCCAACAAAAATTTTTCTGAATTATGAATGTGGCCAGGTATGTTGTTGTAAATGTTTAGAAATGTTGGACATATTCAGATGAAAACCTAGCCACCAAGACAACTTAGTTGTAGTACATATATATATATATATATATATATATATATATATATATATATATTGTAATCCACAGTGTTACAAAAGCAGCAAAAATATAACACCACAAATTATCAACATATTTATTACAACCAGATGCCCAGTACAAGACAGTTTTACTTATCTAAAACCAATGACCTATATCATACCCATATGGTGTACCAATTCCATCGCCCAGTACAAGACAGTTTTACTTATCTAAAACTAATGACCTATATCATACACATATGGTGTACCAATTCCATCGCCTAGTACAAGACAGTTTTACTTTTCAAAAACCAATGACCTATATCATACACATATGGTGTACCAATTCCATTGCCCAGTACAAGACAGTTTTACTTATCTAAAACCAATGACCTATATCATACACATATGGTGTACCAATTCCATCGCCCAGTACAAGACAGTTTTACTTATCTAAAACTAATGACCTATATCATACACATATGGTGTACCAATTCCATCGCCTAGTACAAGACAGTTTTACTTTTCAAAAACCAATGACCTATATCATACACATATGGTGTACCAATTCCATTGCCCAGTACAAGACAGTTTTACTTATCTAAAACCAATGACCTATATCATACACATATGGTGTACCAATTCCATCGCCCAGTACAAGACAGTTTTACTTATCTAAAACTAATGACCTATATCATACACATATGGTGTACCAATTCCATCGCCTAGTACAAGACAGTTTTACTTTTCAAAAACCAATGACCTATATCATACACATATGGTGTACCAATTCCATTGCCCAGTACAAGACAGTTTTACTTATCTAAAACCAATGACCTATATCATACACATATGGTGTACCAATTCCATCGCCCAGTACAAGACAGTTTTACTTATCTAAAACTAATGACCTATATCATACACATATGGTGTACCAATTCCATCGCCTAGTACAAGACAGTTTTACTTTTCAAAAACCAATGACCTATATCATACACATATGGTGTACCAATTCCATTGCCCAGTACAAGACAGTTTTACTTATCTAAAACCAATGACCTATATCATACACATATGGTGTACCAATTCTGTTGCCCAGTACAAGACAGTTTTACTTATCTAAAACCAATGACCTATATCATATAAGTATGGTACACCAATTCCATTGCCCAGTACAAGACAGTTTTACTTGTCAAAAACCAATGACCTATATCATATAAATATGGTACACCAATTCCATTGCCCAGTACAAGACAGTTTTACTTGTCAAAAACCAATGACCTATATCATACACATCACTACCTCCTTAAATAGAAGTCTTACATGCCACCTTTCAAAGCAGAGTGCAATTAATAAACATTCATTAACTCATAATTTATAAGAAACTTTAACAAAAATTCTAGTCGAGAACTCAAAGATTCTTTTCAAATCACATAACTGTACACTACTCATAACTATGGAAGCATTGCTTATTTTTCACCTACTATCAATCTTAAACTATTTAACAGTGGAGATAGTATGTTAAAATTTTTGTAAAAATAGAAGTCATTCCCAGGTCAACAGGCCATGCATAGTATGTGATCACCAAAAAGCATACAACACCCACCACCATACTCCACACAGTAAAACTACTATGTAGAACCTGCACACAGAAATTCATCATCCAAAAACAATATCCTTGATAATGGCTATAGAATATATATATATATATATATATATATATATATATATATATATATTAATTTAAACATATATTGTTAAATATGTCAATGAATGTCTATTATGTTTGATTATGGTTGCTTTAATTATTTTGGGTGAAAATAAAGACAAAAATTGTCCAACATTTGGATATTTTTTATTCAGCTGTTCCTTGATCTAAGCTTTCAGCTCACATGAGCCCTCTTCAGAGTGGTTATGCGGGCATTTAAACAAAGATATTAACCATCAAAGACAATATGCTGTTATGTTGCCATAGAAGATTGCTATGTGAATATAATGGTTGTGGAATAAACAGACACAGGTCATAAATTCATGATGTGGTTCTATGATGTTGTGCCACATGAGAAACCAAAATATTAACAAAAGAACGATATGTCTTGATGCAATGTAATGTGTTGTGACTAGATTGAAATATAATTTTGTTGAGTGTGAGTTGCTTTGTTTTAATGTAGATGGCCTCCAATATCTGAAGGTTCTTTTTACTGTGTGGATGTGTGAGTATTGTTGTGTTATCAACTAACATCTGTCTAATATTGCATACATGTCTATGTTTTTCTAAGAAATGTTGTTTAATAGAACAAAAATCAGAAAGGTGACAGGTAAGTCTAGGGAGAGTGTGGTTGTAGTAAAACCAATATATGTATTGGGTTTATTATTAGTATCAGTAAAACCAATATATGTAGTGGGTTTATTATTAGTATCTCAGAACTGGCATATAAATTAATACACTACATTTGTTTTCGTAGAGGATTTATTTGTGTGGTTGTAGGGTTATTAGAGACTATGACGCCAATTGTTTTAAATTTGTTCATAATATATGATGAGCTTAACTTGTTTATTATTATTAATAGGTTTAACATTTCTACCTATTGAGTGTTGTAATTATTATGCATTTGGTTACAATAGTATAAGTTAATAGTATTATGTGTTTTTTTATTTATACTATTATTATCAATATTATCAATTTTCTTAGAGGTACTATTAAGTTTATTGAGATACATTTTAATTTATTGATCAATGACGGAATTAGGAAATCCATTATTAACAAGTGTTTGTTTAATGTTATATAATTCTTTATAGAATATGGTTTTGGAAGAAGATATCATCTGTGTGCATTGGATGAAGTTTTTTATAACGGTTACCTTATATCGTTGGGGGGCATTCACTATTATAATTAAGAAGACACAAGTTAATGCTTGTGGGTTTTCTATACAGAGAAGTAGTAAATTTATGTTTGCTGAAATCAATAAATACATCAAGGAATGGAATTTTATTATTAATATTAAGTTCTAATGTAAATTTGAGGATGGAGTGACTTTCAAATTTGTTTTTAGGTTGTGTAATTTGATCAATATTTTTAGCTAAAACAAGAATATCATCTATGTATCTTACATATATAGGGGTTTTATTAGTGTCATTAAGTATTTTATTTTCTAAATGTGCCATATAATAATTAGAAAAAACGGGGCCTAAAGGTGATCCCGTTACTTTACCGTCTATTTGAGTATAAATATTACCTAGGAGGTGATGAAAACGTATTTGAGTGCTACATGCTAATAATCATTTTTTTTAAAATAGTGGGTTTAATATTGATGGTTGGAAGAGAAGTGTGATTGTATACATCACGGATAACGTTGTCAATCATTTCATGGATGGGGATATTAGTAAATAAATTTTGTACATCGAAAGATACTATTATTAGGTTGTTTTCTTTTACAGAATGAAGAATTTGCATAAATTCATTTGTGGAATTCATACAATATTTACTTGGGAGGTAGGGAGTAATTAATTTGTTAAGGGTTTTTTAACAACATCAATTTCATGTTAGCTACACATTTCAACCAACTGGGCCATAATAATGATAACGTTAGATGCAACCTGGCAATAATATTGGTAATAATTTCTTAGCAATAATCTCCATTATATATTAACCTCTTGATCATTATCTTTATGTAATAGTAATACCTTGCTTATAATTTTGGTACAATATTAATCCCCTGTTAATAATCTTGGTAATAAATCCTTACTAATAATCTTTTTTATTTATTAATCTCTTGCTAATAATCTTGGTAATATATTTATCTCCAACTAATAATATTAGTAATAATTTCTTAGAAATGATTTTCATTATGTAATAATCTCTTGATAATAATCCTGGTAATATATTAACTTCTTGAACATAATCTTGTAATATATTAATCTGTTGCTTATAATCTTGGTACAATGTTAATCTGTTAATAATCTTGGTAATGTCCTTACTAATAAACATTTTTTTATTAATCTCCTGTTAGTAATTCTGGTAATATATTAACATCTTTCTAATAATCTCGGTGATATATTAATCTTTTGTGAATAATTCTGGTAATATATTAATCTTCTGCTAAATATAATATATTAATGTCTTAAATGATTGAACCAATTTTTTTGTCTGTTATAGTCAAAAAGGTGAAAAACATTTTTAACTTTATTCGTTCACCATTCAGTCACTAGCTGCTTACTGACTCCACAAACCTAGGAACTTTCTTTATAAAGCTTCTTGGATTGTCATTTTGATAGTTTCTGTGTCATAATAAAATTTTCAGTTGGATATATTAACCATTGTGCCAGCACCTGGGGAAACAAGCAGACTGTGTAAAGGATTCACTGTAACACCTTTGATTTGTTGGAGAGAAATAACAGATTTAAAATTTGATTTAAAATGCCAAGATTTGATTGTTGATCATTTTTTCCCTATAATTATGATTTTTAATTCAGTCAAAACTTACAAATTGATCTAAATTTGTTGAGGTGCTAATTACTTGAAATAATTCATTTTCTTTTCATTTTTTTTCTTTTCCAATTAAGTAGACACAGGAGAGAGAAGGAAAAAAATCCAAAACCCATTGCCTTGTACAATCCTCATGAGTAATCATCAGAAATTAGAGACAAGTGTGCTAATTTTTAAATTAAAAAAAATGTTCTAATGCTTAATTATTTTTTGTGATTTTGTCCTGTCGGCTATGTCATAGAGAAGATGGCAGACTGTACAATATTTGTCCACTAAAGTAAACATATAACAAAAGTAAAATGATAATTGCTTAAGTTAAACAAAATGTACTTATGTGGCAAGCAGTTTGGCAACATGTTCAAGAACAACATTAGTTAATTTTTCATATTTGTAATATGAAAATTTAATCAATAGAGTTTATTTTCCTCTACAAAGACATGACACTTATCTCTACAAAAACATACAATTTTCTGTATAAAGCTAGATTATATATCTAAACAAAGAAAAATTATTTGGCCATAGACATATTTTTCTGGGACAAAGTATATTAATTGTCTATCCAGAGAAATGATATTTGTTTACACAAAGACATATTTGCTTCTAAGAAGAAATAATATTTTTTGTAGAAAGCAATACTTGTCTATACAAAAATATATTGTTTTTACATGACTTTAAAAAATGCATATTACTTCTCTGTAAAAAGATGTGCTGTTTGTCTACAAAAGAAATATGATTGGCCTTTTCAAGTATCACCAAACCAGCAATAAAATCTAATCAGTCATAGTTTTTATGTCTGGCTTGGTGATCATTGTTACCACATTTACTGAATTAAAGAAAAGCTTTAATTTAAGACTTGAGTGTTTTTTTTTAATCAATTTCACCCCAAGCAAGGCAGTAAAGCTACTAAGACCCAAGGGGTTACTGGGTGTGCAGGAATTAGACATGAGAATCTTTACTAAGGAGCAAGAACAAAAGAAATGTAAAAAGGACAGTAGAAAGTGATTGACATTGCATTTAAATATTTGAAGATTAAAGTTGGCTGGAAAGCATGGCACCAGAGAGGGTTCCACAAGTGAGAAGTGTGAGAAAAGAAACTGTTAGCTTAGAACTTACAGTTATGTAAATTGGTGAGACCTTAAAAATGTCTAAGTATCATAGTGAAGAACTCATCGAAAGAGTTACCATGAAAGTATTTATAGAAAATGCACAGGGAGTCAACTTTATGGTGGTGAGAAAGTGACACTTCCCGAGACACTAAATCAGGGCCAATATTATTGCTGATTTCTTCTGTGGATTTTGTCAAGGATCTTTAAATATATAGCAGGAGCACCAGATCATATGTGATAGCAATAGTTATAAAAGCACTTTCTCAAGCCTGTCATTTGTGTACTTAAACCTGCTATAATACTAACTAGTAAAAATATTTACTAATAAAAAATATTCCAAAAATAGTAATTCATTTATTACTAACCATGTAAGTTGCATTTAGAAAATTAACTTGGGAAAGTTTGACCATTGATAATCCTTAAAGTCTTTATTAAATGTGGCTAGCAAGCTTATCTTGCAGAGCATAGTGCTGTAAGTTCAATCCTCAGTAGGTGTCCAACTGCTATGATCTTGTTTTAGAAGAATAAATAACTATTTGAATTTTTATGTATGGAAAAACCAGAGTTAAATCCTGATTTTGATGAAGATATTGTACGTTCCATTTCTTATTTATTAAATTTTTTTCTTTTTTTTTCTACTAATCTTTTCTTTTTATGCCAACATACACATCCAAACACTCATACATGCACATAGATATATACATAAGATATATAGACACACACATTCAAAAGACTATGGTTGAGTCAACTGGAAATAATTATATATATATATATATATATATATATGATTTATTTTTTTGGAAATTTGAGTATTTCTTCAATGTGGAGAAACTTGCCACTCCTGACAATTTATAAGATCATGTGAATAACATGTGTGTCTGTCATCAAATAATGACATGTGTGTCTTCAGTAGAATAATAACATGTGTTACTTCAGTTTCTTTGTTTAAACTGATATTAAAATCATATTCTTTAAGAATACAAACCTGCCTTTTATTCAGTGATCATTTTTACATTTTATATGTGAATTTAATCCATTTTATCATTCACAAAATATTTGTTTATAATAATAATTATATATGGTTTGAAATAATTAAAAATAAATTATAAATATTTTGCATTTAAATATAATTCTGAACTAATTTATCATTTATCTGTACAAATATATAACTTGTTTGTACAAAAGCAAATTAGATGTTTGTACAAAGAAATATTAATTGCAGGAAATAAGATATAATATACCTATATAAAAATATTATTTATTTCTACAAAAATCTATTATTTCTCAGAACAAACACATTATTTTCTTGCAGACAGTTATATATCTGATCTTGACAAAGAAATTAATTTCTTGCACAAGGTAATCTAGTCCTGGGTATGATGATATATGAAATCCAGCAGTAAGTCCTCTGACAAGGAGATTGGAGGCTTTTATGAGTAGGGGACCACCTCTTAATTGCTGCTGTTCCCAAGCCTACCCTGACTCAGGGTGCCAGATACGGCCAAGTAGTGAAACTGCTAAGAAAAACAAAACACTATGAAAACATAAAATATATTTGTATAGTAAAAATACTAGCAATGCATATTTCTAATAAAATTACCACCTATATCTTTTTATAGCAAAATAACAGCAACACATTTTCAAAGGAAAATGACCAGCAATAGATTCTATAGTAGAATTACCAACAATACATTTTATATTAAAATTACCAACAATACATTTTATAGTAAAATTACCAACAATACATTTTATAGTAAAATTACCAAAAATACATTTTATAGTAGAATTAACAACAATACATTTTATAGTAAAATTACCAACAATACATTTTATAGTAAAATTACCAACAATACATTTTATAGTAAAATTACCAAAAATACATTTTATAGTAGAATTAACAACAATACATTTTATAGTAAAATTACCAACAATACATTTTATAGTAGAATTACCAACAATACATTTTGTAGTAGAATTACCAAAAATACATTTTATAGTAGAATTACCACCAATACATTTTATAGTAAAATTACCAACAATACATTTTATAGTAGAATTACCAACAATACATTTTATAGCAAAATGACCACCTGTTCATTTAATGTGTAGTTGAAGGCATCCAATTGGATTCAAAATATATTTCATTGAAGCCATAAAATTGTGTTCAAAGTATTTAGATTTTGTCATTAAATAACACCTAGCTGTTAATATCAACTGAACAACCAACATGAAAGATCTCATTCATGACATTAATCCGTATAATATCCTACAATTCCTTAATGAAATCAAACTGTGTTCCAAAATATAATATCAACAAAGCTACAGCTTAAAACAGATATCACCACCTTTGGTAATTATGTTGGCACAAACATGTACAAAAGCTGAGTATCATCTACCATGTATTTAATTGTGAAAGCAGAATAACATTTTTATTACTTCAAAGATCCCAAGAAAATTAAATTTTGGCATTAAATAACGTATAAGTAGTTGATATGCCAGTTTATCAAATTGATCTTTACAGGTCATTATTTTTTGCCCAAGTCATATAATTTATCACTACAAAAACATTATTTTTTTATACAAGGACATATAATTGATTTCTACAAAGACATTAACTGTTGACCAAAAATACATAATATTTATCATAAAAAGACATATTTATCTGCAAAAAAATATTATTTATCTATCTAAAGATATGGTATTTTTCTCTATCAAGGTAAATATCAATGCAAAGACATAATTTGTCTCTACAATCACATTATTTATCTGTAATACTTCTCACTATAAAAATATATGGTTTGTTTGTATAAAGCTATTTTTCATGTCTGTACAATGAAATATTATTTATCAGTAAGAAGACATTATTTAAAAATGCATTTTTGTCTGTACCAAGACAATATTTTTCTATATAAATACATTATTTTTTGCACCATGATATATTACATATTGATATTAAGATATTTGGTCTGTAAAAGAAATGTTATTTCACTGCATAATGCCATAATAGTTTAAAGATAATGATTAACTGCAGAAAGATATAATGTTTCTTGGTACAAAGATATATTAGTATCTTTATAATGTCATGGAATTTGCACAAATAGCTTGTCTATGCAAAAAAAGAAATTATTTTCAGTACTAAAATATTATTTGTCAACATAAAGACATTAATCAACTGCTAAAATAAATAATATCTCTCTGTAAAACTGAATAAACATGTAATTTTTTGTACAAAAATACTTTACTTGCCTGGAGATAGATATAAGAATATACAAAGGTATTATTTGTCTGTACAAAGACATATATTGTATCTATACAAAGACATTACTTATGTTTACCAATACAAGTGTAATCTGTGCAAAGACATATGATTTGTCTGTACAAACCATGGACACTTTTCTGAAAAAAGACAATTTTCTGCACAAAGGTTTATTTATATATCTGTACAAAAGATTATTTGGCTAAAGAAAGACATCATTTTTCAGGATCAAGATATATTTTTTGTCTATCCACAGAAATAATATTTGTTTATACAAAGCAATACTTGTCTATACAAAGACATAATGTTCTTATATGACTGTAAAAAATGCATATTACTTCTTAGTATAAAAATGTGTTATTTACCTGTAAAAGAAATCTTATTTGGCGATACAAAGAAATAATATATATCAATACAAAGAGAATAATTTCTGTACAAAGACATAATATATGTCTATAGAGAGATAATAATTTCTCTGCATGAAGAAATATGATTTGACTGTATAAAATCATATTATATGCATATTACCTCCCTGTAAAAAGAATATTAATGTAATTACAAAGAAATTATTTACAGTACAAAGATATACCATAAAGATATTATTTTTTTATAAAACAATATATTATTATTATATAGTATGATATTATGCCTCTGGATAAAAACATTATTATCACACTGTACAAGGCCCAAGAACCATTCAAGGTAGAAGGTTATAGAGTAAGAGGCACGATTGTTGTGATTGGGGAAGAAGTATCCTCGTCAGAGTTGGTTCCAAAAGTAGTAAGACTAGAAAGTGAAGACTATGCCACCCAGATAAGGCAACAGTATTCTATATTCTGTTTGATCTGACTCTAGTAACGGTAGAGCATAACAGGAGGAGTCAGGTACTTACTGGAGTGGTACAGGGAACTGACCATTTTTCCAGCATCTTTAGCAATGGATAGTATGTACAAGTTCCACTTGAGGTCTGCATTGTCCCAATAGGCAGTTAAGTCATGGTGAAAACCCTGTTCATCATGATAGGTGAAAATTCAGGGTTTTCTCACAGATGATGACTCATTACTAGTTTGGTTTTTGAGGCATCGAGTTTTTCTGCCACTGAGCTGTTAAAGTTAGATCAGAGATAAGAGGAGCTTCAAGACTATGGTCATCTAAAGATTTTATCTGTATAAAAACATATCTAAACAAAAACAAAATTAATTGGCCATGAACAACATTATTTTTATGCACCAAGAAGCATTATTTGTCTGCCCAAAGAAGTATTTGTGCAAAGACATAGAATTTGTCAATGAAAAGAAATAATATTTACCTGTACAAAAGCTTACAAAGATACAGGATTTGTCTATATAAAATATTTTATGCACATAGACAATATTTGTCTATACAAAATATTATTTGTCTGTTGGGTTATATTATCAGTACAGAAACAGTATTTCCCTGTGCAAAAATCATTATTTGTACAAAGGCATATTTATCGGTACTTTCAGGACATTGGTGGTTATGGCACTCCACAAATTCCTATCTTTTTTAGCTCTTAATAAATTTGTCTTTTTATCTCTACTAAAGAGACTATTTCTAAAAAACATAGTGACTTCCAGAAAAGCCTTATTATTGCATTTTTGATGAGGGAAAAATGTGTCCTATGAAAATTAGTACGTAAAGAAAACACAAAGTTGAAAAATCCTGATAAAGGCATCAGTAAGCCATAATTACGGTTTCGTTTAATAAAAGTAAAATTCTTCTTCTATATACTATGTCCCTTCAGGATGCTGATGATCATGGCTCTCCACAATTTCCTATCCTTTGAAGTTTTTAGTAAATTTTGTCTTATTACTATGTAACCTAAACCCAGTACTGACATTCATTTACACAATCATGTTAGGGAGGTTATATGCAGTTTTCCCCTCCCTTTTGATTTCAATATATCCTGTGAGCATCAAATTTTCCAAGCCTTCTTTCTTCATCATATAACCTAAAAATTTCAACTACTTCTTTCTGACGTTAAATGTAAGTGTCCTTTTTGTTTTGATTTTCCTTAAAACTTCCTCATTACTCAGATGTTCAGTCCATGGTATTCACAGAAGTGCATTTCTGTTGCTTCAAGTCTGTCCTTCATCTGTCCAGCATTCATTGCTATATAGGTGGCCTGACATTATGTAACAGTTTATTACACCTTTATTTATTTCTAATGAAATCTTTCTTTTGCTTACCTTTTGGATGCCATCTTTACTATCCCAATGTGCCTTCAGATTTAAGTGTTACACTTTCTGTCCTCTGTTAAAACACTCCCCAGATATTTAAATTGTTGTACTTGTTTGATTTTAGTATCTCCATTTTGTAATTTGCATATTGGGCTGTTCCTTTTGCTGACAATCATACATTCTCATTGAAAAAAGGATTATTTTATAGTGAAGATTTTAAATATACTAGATCAGTAAAAATTGATCAATTTTCAGAGTTATAAAACAAGAATGAGAATTTTTATGCAACAGGTCTGTATGTATAAAAAGGAGCAATTGATTTAATTTGTAGCTCTTAATAAATTTTCTCTTTTTGTTATCTCTCCTAAACCTGCTCTGACATTCATTATTCAAGCTTGGCAGGTCGGTTATGCATTGTTTTCCATTGGCCTTCAATATGGCCTGTGAGTATTAAATTATTCCAGCCCTCTATATCATCTTTCTGTAGAACCACATTTCTGCTGCTTCATCTGTAAAGAGATTACCCTGTCTTCATTAACATATAGGAGAACTGATATTATTTAACCGTTTACTAAAAATTTCTTTGTTTCTAACATAACTTTTCTGTTTTGTAATGCTTTACTTGGCTTTTTGAAGGTATATTTTGCTATCCCAATGTGCCTTCAGATTTCAGTGTTAAACTTTCTGTTAAAACACTACCCAGATATTTAAATTGTTGTACATGTTTGATTTTAGTATCCTCATTTTGTAATTTGCATTTTGGGCTCACCCCTTTTGCTAATGACCATGCATTCTATGTTCATGCAATTGATGTTTAATCCTTTCTTCTCACATTCCTTCACCCACTTCTGTCAACACTGTCATCTACATATGTTACCAATAATGAATCATGGTAGGACTTCAAATTCTCTTAATTCTTTTGTAAAAAACATTATTTTTCTTATAGAGACATTATTTGTTTGCACAAATAGGCATTATGTTTCTGTAAAAAGCTATGACTTTGTTTCTGCAAAGACATCATTTCTCGATATAAAGCCATTATTTGTCTGTACAAAGAGAAATAATTTCTTTGTACATAGGCATGACATTTGTCTCTATAAATACATTATTTCTCTGTTGATAGACGTCATTTGTCTGCACAAAGACATATTTCCCTATACAAAGATGTATCTTTTGTCTTTGGAAAGAGATATAACTTCTCTATACAAAGACATATCATTTGTCTGTGGAAAGAGATATAACTTTTCTGTACAAAGACATATCATTTGTCTGTGGAAAGAGATATAACTTTTCTGTACAAAGACATATCATTTGTCTGTGGAAAGAGATATAACTCTGTATATGGGCATAACATTTGTCTATACAAAGACATATGTTTCTATAAAGATATACTTTTTTGTCTGTGTAAAATGTTTAACTTCTCTAAACAATGATATATTGTAGTCTTGAAATCTAGCAATGTATGAGCTCTGCCAGCTGAGGGACGAGGCGTGCAGTCCAGCCCTACACGGAATCGCTGTTCCTGGAGGGGCTCAAGCCAGGGTTTCTGCTTTGAACATGTGGCATTTTGAAGTGATTGCAGTTATTATACTTATGATTTTATAGTTTATCTTGTTTTTTTTTTAACTCTTATCAGTTAACTTTGAAAATTTGGAAGGCGAATGTGATAGCATATTGATGTGTGAAACTGATAGTCATCATTCAGTGTTGATTCCCATGTCCACACTTTCTATATCTATAGATACTCTGTCTTCAATACTGAGCACCCTTCTCCAATAAATATAGATACTGTGAGAGTCAGTTACTCTAAGCCTTCTTTCCTCATTTTATGTCCCAAAAATTTCTGATTCTTTTTGTTACCATTTTCTTTAAAACTTTGTTGTGGCCTACATATTCCATCCATGGTGACCTCATCATTCTTCTATAGAAAAACATCTCTGTTGCCCCAAGTCTTCTCTTCATCTGTGATTAAATTATCCAGAATTCACTCCCATATAAGAGGATTGGTTATACATAGCAATTTGTCAGCTTTTTCTTTGACAAGCACAATCAACTTAATGCTAAAAAGTGATTTCAATTTTATTTTTCATGGGTTATAATCAACAAACTAATCTTTCAGTCCATTACACTTGTGCAATGAGTTTGATTTTCATTAATTGCTCCACAATTATGGCCTTGTGTCACATCTCAGTAATACCACACATATATATATATATATATATATATATATATATATATATATATACGATGTGCAAATACATAGAAAAATAGGAAAGAACATGTTGGGTAAATAATCCAAAGTTCTTTAGTATTTTGTTTTTATTTTTAAAAAACAGTGCTCAATACAAAAGTAGAGCCTAAATTATAATTATATATATATATATATATTTCATATATATATATATTTCATTTATATATATATATATATATATATATATATATATTTCATTTATATATATATATATATATATATATATATATATATATATATATTTCATTTATATATATATATATATATATATATATATATATATATATATTTCATTTATATATATATATATATATATATATATATATTTCATTTATATATATATATATATATATATATATATATTTCATTTATATATATATATATATATATATTTCATTTATATATATATATATATATATATATATATTTCATTTATATATATATATATATATATATATATTTCATTTATATATATATATATATATATATATATATATTTCATTTATATATATATATATATATATATATATATATTTCATTTATATATATATATTTCATTTATATATATATATATATTTCATTTATATATATATATATATATATATATATATATATTTAATTTATATATATATATATATATATATATTTCATTTATATATATATTTATATATATATATTTCATTTATATATATATTTATATATATATATATATCATATATATATATATTTCATTTATATATATATATCATATATATATATTTCATTTCATTTATATATATATATATATCATATATATATATTTCATTTATATATATATATATATATCATATATATATATTTCATTTATATATATATATATATATCATATATATATATTTCATTTATATATATATATATATATCATATATATATATTTCATTTATATATATATATATATATCATATATATATATTTCATTTATATATATATATATATATATATATATCATATATATATATTTCATTTATATATATATTTCATTTATATATATATATATATATCATATATATATATATATATATATATATTTCATTTATATATATATATATATATCATATATATATATATATATATATATATATATATATTTCATATATATATATATATATATATATATATATATATATATTTCATTTATATATATATATATATATCATATATATATTTCATTTATATATATATATATATATCATATATATATATTTCATTTATATATATATATATATATATCATATATATATATTTCATTTATATATATATATATATATATATCATATATATATATTTCATTTATATATATATATATATATATCATATATATATATTTCATTTATATATATATATATATATATATCATATATATATATTTCATTTATATATATATATATATATATATCATATATATATATTTCATTTATATATATATATATATATCATATATATATATTTCATTTATATATATATATATATATATATATCATATATATATATATTTCATTTATATATATATATATATATATATTTGATTTATATATATATATATATATATATCATATATATATATTTCATTTATATATATATATATATATATCATATATATATATTTCATTTATATATATATATATATATCATATATATATATTTCATTTATATATATATATATATATATATATATATTTCATTTATATATATATATATATATATCATATATATATATTTGATTTATATATATATATATATATCATATATATATATTTCATTTATATATATATATATATATATATATATTTTATATATATATATATATATATATATATATATATTTCATTTATATATATATATATATATATATATATATATATTTCATTTATATATATATATATATATATATTTCATTTATATATATATATATTTATATATATATATATATATATATTTCATTTATATATATATATATTTATATATATATATATATATATATTTCATTTATATATATATATATATATATATATATATATTTCATTTATATATATATATATATATATATATATATTTCATTTATATATATATATATATATATATATATTTCATTTATATATATATATATATATATATATATATATTTCATTTATATATATATATATATATATATATTTCATTTATATATATATATATATATATATATATATATTTCATTTATATATATATATATATATATATATATATATTTCATTTATATATATATATATATATATATATATATATATATATATTTCATTTATATATATATATATATATATATATATATATATATATATTTCATTTATATATATATATATATATATATATTTCATTTATATATATATATATATATATATATATTTCATTTATATATATATATATATATATATATTTCATTTATATATATATATATATATATATATATATATATATATTTCATTTATATATATATATATATATATATATATATATATATATATATATATATTTCATGCATTTCCGGATGAGTATACTTACTTATATTTATAAGATTATTATTATTATATCTCATATATATATATATATATATAGATATATATATTTAAAAATATATATATATATATATTTAAAAAATATATATTTCATATATATATATATATATATTTAAAAAAATATATATTTCATATATATGTATATATATATACATATATATTTAAAAATATATATATTTCATATATATGTATATATATATATATATATATTTAAAAAAATATATATTTCATATATATGTATATATATATACATATATATATATATATTTAAAAATATATATTTAAAAATATATATTTCATATATATATATATATATATATATATATATATATATATATATATATATATACCCAAGTGTGGGATTGGTATATACGGAGTAAATTCCAATAACCAACAATTATTATTCTTTAAAGAGTGCTCAATACAGAGTAGAGCAGATATAATCATTTATTTAAATATTATAACATAAATATGTTATAAAATCACTACAAAAATAGCCATTTTGTTTCAACACCTCTGGTGTCTTATCAAGTCAAGGCGTGATAAGACACCAGAGGTGTTGAAACAAAATGGCTATTTTTGTAGTGATTTTATAACATATTTATGTTATAATATTTAAATAAATAAATGATTATATATATATATATATATATATATATTTTTATATATTTCATACATATATATATTTCATGTACATATATCCTATATATATATATTTAATATATATATATATGTGTGTGTGTGTGTGTGTGTGTGTGTGTGTGTGTGTGTTTGTTTCTGCACACATACAGCTGTATATACATGCATAAGCACATGAATGCACACATACATATCCATACAATGAAGAAAAATCAACCTAACATCAATAAAAAGTGCATAAATTATTTTTATTATTTTTAATATAATAATAAATGAGAAAAATCAACATGCAATTTCTGGTCCCTCCTGTCAAGTGGACCCAAGGATTACACAAAAACATTGTCTATGAAACTCCAGAGTAAAAGTGCTGAATATAACATCAATCAGCTAAGTGACAAATTTTATATTTGTATTAACCTTCTATATAGAGAGAGAGGGAGAGAGAGAAAAGAGGTTATAGTTGTTCCAACGAGAGAAAAGTGTATATCTTAAAAAGAAGATAAACTGCAAACATTTTTGGTTGAAATGTGGATTTTTATTTTAAAATATATATCATACTCTACTTTCCATAATTCTGCTACACGGGTTTCTGGTTTTGTGACCTTCTTCAAGCAAAGAGTAGATATTTCCACATATTATAAAAATGAATTTCTTTCTCGGACTCGTGATAAGAATTTCTATATGTATTGCATATAGTTCACTTGTTAATATTTTGTTCTTTCGCATGGTATGAAGTCATAGAACTGAATTTATGATTTGCATCTGATATTTTGCAACCGTTATCATTGCATTACAATCTTCTATGTCAGCATAATAGAATTGACTACTATATTTGGTCATTATGTGTGTATGCTGTGTGTGTTTTGGGTGTGGGGTTATGATTTATTTTGTACTGGTTTAAATTTATTTATGTGGTTTTTTCTTGTATTTGTGAGTAAGAATAATTGTCTGTTTGGTATACTTATATATATATATATATATATATATATATATATATATATATATATATAGCATAATGAGAAGCCACATATACTTTCTTGATATGTATATAATATGGATAAAACAACTGAAAAAAAAAAAATTAGGTGTTTTTTTGCGAAAGTATTTATTTATATGTTTTTATATATATTTAATATTTCAGACCACCTCAGTCCTTCCTCAGAAATTAATTGGATAATTGTATTTGGGAGTTTGTTTACAGTGTCCGTCGTGGGACGCGGACGTCACATGTTGTGGAATGCAACTGTGTTTGAATTTTTTAACGTAAATCTAACGATAGTATTTTAGATGTTGTTTAAAAAGGTTTTTTTAACTATATCTAAAGAAATTTTTTAACTATTGAAATATTTATACATATTTAAAATACCCAAGTCTTTGTTTAACCCTAGTTTATATGTGTCTAATTTTAAAATCCAGTATTTCTCTTTTTTTCTTCATGTGCATGTTGTACTAAAACCTGAGTCTATCAATATACATTAACAGTTGTCTAATGAGTGTCCTGATTGATTAAAGTGTTTAGCTATGGGGGAATGAGGATTGTTTTGATGTATGTCTTGTTTATTAGGAGATCAGCTAAATCTGATACCTTGGTTTCAACATTTTAGTCAATTGATTTCCTAAGGCTTTATTTTTATTTTAAATAAAAAGTTTATGAATGCTATATTTAAAAAAAAATGAATAAATATATTTTAATTATGTATATTTCATTTAACCCCAGCACAGCTACATTTCCAATACACTTGCTTTCCTCTTCCTCTTCTCCTTCCACCACACCTCATGTAATGCACTTATTCATTTATTAAAAATATAGCGTTAGGAAATCAATTGACAGAAATCACCTGAAGATACTGAAAGATTGAAACCAAGGTAACGTAATTGGCTGATTTCCTAATATTCTATATATAAAAGATCTACATGTTAAATTTTTATCTTTTTGTATCTGTATTGAGCACTTTTTAATACTACCATTTCTTGGTCTAATTCAACTCTGTATATATATATATATATATATATATATATATATATAAACATACATACACGTACACACACACACATATATATATATATATATAAAAACATACGTAAATATACATACACACATATATATATGTGTGTGTGTGTGTGTATATATATATATATATATATATATATATATATATATATATATATATATATATATATATGTATGTATGTATGTCATTCATAGACAGTACTGTTTCGCTGCATCACAGCTGCTCAGTGCAACTAGACATCTGAATGCATTAAGTTAAGATTGAAACTCGACCGATTTGGTGTCAGTCAGAATTTTTACCACCAAGCTATCTTCATTCGGCAGAGTTAAGCAGCTAAATCTAGCGTATTGTCTTTATGAATGTAAACAAATGCCAATCATTTGGTATCTTTGGTAAAATCTTTTCACAACGTTTCTCATATATATATATATATATATATATATATATATATATATGAGAAGAGTGGTGAAAAGATTTTATGAAAGCGTGACTTTTTTTCACAAAGCACTAAATATCTGTGAAGAAATCACTTCTTGATTTCCCTGTGAATTTCATAGGATCCCATTCTTTTATGATTAGTAAGATACAGTGGGAATGTAGATTAATTAAGGAAAAAATTTCTTCTTATTCAATGTGCACTGTCCCTTCAGGACATTGGCGTTTAGGGCTCTACACAATTTCTTGTCTTTTATAGCTCTAAATATATTTGGTCTTTTTATCTTTCCATCCATTCTGCCATCCATTCACTAGGTAGGTTGTACATTGTTTTCCTTAGTCATCTACTTGTCTGAGGGATTAGAGTATCGAAGGAAGTTAAGTTTCCAATTCTATATAAAATGCTAAGTAAATGATGCTCATTATCACAATTTTTTTTAGGTAAAGAATTTTATGTCAAAATTAAAGCAAACTAGACCAGGTTAGAATTTGAAAAATCAGTAAGTTTTTTGTGGACATTATTATTTTTCTCCTGCTTTCATCCGCCATGTCCCTTCATCATATTGGCCATCATGTTTTTTTTAAAGCTTATCACCCCAAGCAAGGCTGGAAGCCACTAGCATGCAAGGGGTTACAGAAGGTTTGGAGGAAGAGCAGATAGGAGTGGTAAAGGAGAGGATGTGGAGAAAGATAGTGGATCGATCAAGGCAAAGGGGTTACAGAAGATTTGGAGCGAGAGCAGATAGGAATGAAAGGTGAAAGGATGTGGAGAAGGGAAGTGGATAGATCAAGGCAACTGGAGATGTCGATTGACGTTACACTTAAATAGTTGAAGATTATATTTGTCAGGGAAACAGGAATAAGGAAGGGAGTTCCACAGGCGAGATGTGCGAGACATGAAGCTATTGGAATAGAAGAGACGTCTACATCTAACAGTTTCAACGGTGAAGGGGTGGGAACGGGATGCCAGCCTCGTAGGATGCTTAAATTCATGAGGCCTGGGAACCAGTGAAAGCAGCTCATCGGAGCAATTACCGTGAAAGTATTTGTAAAAAAGACAGAGCGAGGCAACATTGCGTCTGTGAGAGAGTGACTGGAATTATTTAAAAAAGGATTTACATTGGTTTCATCACATTTAAATTAAACAATTTAATTGCTATGATGCATTTAATTCCTTGTGAATTATAAGAAAGACCTTCAAATAATTTAGGAAAAAAATCAAGACATGTGTTTGCTGTTAAAGGCCACACCTAATTTTTCTTTTACTGTGCTCTTGGGCTTCCTGCAGTCAGGGTAGTGGGGCTTATTTTGCTGATGGAAAGCAGGCAGAGTGACTTGCTAAATGTCAAAATGAAGAACTCATAAAAGTTTTCAGAAATCAAAGAATTGTAAATTCTTCTGTTAATATTATTTTTTTTCATATATTTTTCTTTCACTTTTCTGTTCTTTTCCCATCTTTTGTTTGAACCTCAGAGGAGTTTGTAACTTGCTGGCATAGAAAGCTACAGATTGTTTAAAAAAAGAAGTCTGGAGATGCAGCAGTTGATAATGTAATCAGATGTGATTTTTCTGCCCTTCTCATTGTCTGATGGATGAGTGAAAATGTTAGCAAACAATTTGGAAATACAAATGGTAGGAAACCCTTTGAAAACAACTGAACCAGATTACAAACAACAATACAATAAATAAAAGAACACACAGAATATTACTTTTATGGTCAACTTTTTATGCACTATTTCCCTTCAGTTTGAGTGCAATCATGACTCTCAATAATATTCTATTCTTCATAATTCTTAGTATTGCTTGTCTTCTAACTACAGTGGGGAAAATAAGCATTTCATCCCCTGCTGATTTTCTGAGTTTGCCACCTTACAAAAATAGGAATGGTCTATAATTTTCAGGGTATGTCCGTCTTGAAAGTGAGAGATCGAATATTAAAAAAAATTCCAGAAAATCACATTATATTAATTTTTGAATATTTATTTCTTTTTTATTGAAAAAATAAATATTTCACTCCCTACCAACCAGCAATGATTCAGGCCCCACAGACTGGTTATGTGACCAGGAGGCATATAGACTATTACTCAATTATTGCTCCTAATCAAGTACTCATTACCTGTATAGAAGACACTAGTTCACAGAATCCTTCAATGAATCAGAATCTAATCTCTCCACAATGGGCAAGTGAAAAGAATTGTCTAAGGACATCCAGGACAAAATTGTTTACCTGCACAAGACTGGAATGGGCAACAAGATTGGTAAGCAGCTAGGTGAGAAGGAGTCAATTGTTGGTGTGATAATAAGAAAATGGAAGAAACATCAATTGACTATCAATTGCCCTGGGTCTAGAGCTCCACCCAAGATCTCCCAACATGTAGTGAACGTGATGATGAGAATGGTGAGGAAACAACCCAGAACTATGAGGCAAGAGCTTGTTGATGGCAGCTGGGACCACAGTCATCAAGTTGACCATAAGTAACAAACTATGTTGTAGTGGACAGAAATCATATAGTGCTTGCAAGGTCCCTCTACTCAAGAAGGCACATGTACAGGCCCATGAGAAGTTTGCAAATGAGCACCAGGATGATTGAGAGGAGGGTTAGGAAAAAGTGCTGTGGTTAGATGAGACTAAAAATTGAGCTTTTTGGCATCAAATCGACTTGCCGTGCTTGGAGGAAAAAAAAGGTGGCATCGATGCGTTCTCTTATGACTTTGCAAACCAACTAGGGTCAAACAGACTCAGTCACATATAACACATTTGAAACCAACCTGATTACCCATTTTGTCTTTCGCATCATTTACGTACCCCATCCGGACATCTCTTTTCAGCTTTTCATGTTCAACACATTCTTTCTCAAATAAATTTTTTCCTGCATGAACCTCTCTACTCCTCTTTGTCTGATTAAATGCCCTGCCCTCCCAAGTCAGAACATCAATACCACATTCCTTAAAGATGTTTTCAAACAATCCTTGTACGTCATTTCCAGTTTCTGAGCCGGCCACTTACCTCCAATGATTTTGCCATACAGGAGTTGCTTGGGCAGTTGTTCATTCCCCATTCTGACTAAATGCCCACTCCATCTTTACTGACGCTGAAAATTGATCGATTCTATGCTTTGACACCGGGCTTGTTGTAATACCGCAACGTCACTAACGCACATTTGCCAGTGAACACCAAGGATTCTCCTGAGGCAGTGTTGGTGGAAGTGTTCAAGACACTTTATGTGCTTTCTGTATGTGGTCCAAGTATCACAGACATGCAGAAGAGCAGATAGCACACATGCACAATAGACTTTTATTTTTGTCTCTAAAGAGATCCCGCAGTGCCTCCAAAGCTGTTTCTCTAGTTTTCCAAATGCGTACACTCGCTTTACTTATTTGCCATCAAGGGTTCAGTCATGCTTAGTGTACTGCCCAAGTACACAAACTTCTTGACCACTTTCAGTCTCTGACTATATACACAGATGTTGGGTTCTCGATAGGGCTCTGCAGGTGCTGGCTGGTGCATAACAACTGTCTTCTTAAGACTGATTGTTGTCCCAACGCTGTGCATGCTGTTTCAAAGGCATCCATCAATAGTTGCATCTTGGTCTCCATATGAGCCACAAGATCACAATCACCAGCATAAAGCAGATCCTGAACCAGGTTCATCAAGACCTTTGTGTTTGCACTTAGACGCCTGATGTCAAATAGCCTTCTGGAAGTTCTATAGCGGATGTATACACCATCAGAACAATTGTTGAAGGCCATCTTAAATACCATAGCAAATTACAAAGCAAATAATGTTGGTGTCGGTATATCCCCTTGTTTCACACCACTTTCCACTGTTATTGGTTCTGCAAGTTCCAAATCCCACCGAAATTCACAACATTCATATCCTCATGGAAATGCCTCAGTATAGATATGAATTTGTGAGGAGAGCCAAGTTTTTCCAAAATCACCCAAAGAGTTGCCCTATTCACAGTATCAAATGCTTTAGTTAGATCAATAAACACTTGATACAAGTCCATTCGCTGCTCTACACATTTCTCCTGCAACTGTCTTGCTGTAAAAACCATATCCACTTTTCTGAAACCACACTAAGACTCTGGTAGAATGTCATCAACAATGTGTTTCAGCATTCTGTCCAACATAATTCTAAATAACACTTTCCTGACGACTGACAGTAAAATGCAATGCCATGATAATTCCCGCAATCATCTTTTGAACCCTTTCCCTAGTACAGCACAACAATTAATGCATCTTGCCAGTCGTGTGGAACACATTCATCACCTCAGACCATCTGCAGTAAATCAGTGACACGTTTCATCATATTAGGTCCAGCACACTTGAAAATTTCCACCTGAAGTCTATCGTTATCAGATGACTTTCCAGTATTCTGTTATTTGACAGCAGCTTCAGCCTCCTCAAGAGGGGGGGAGCATCTTCCAGGACTTCTTTAACCAGTTTACTGGGGACTGACTTGATGAACTTGATGAACTCTAGATCAACGTCAGATTGTCTATTCAAAAGCTCATCAAAGTGCTCTCTCCACCTGTAGAGAATATCCACAGGGTCCCGAAAAAGCTTCTTACCATCCTTTGAAGGCAAAGGCATGATAGGAGAACATGATGGTCCATGCACTTCATGCAGAACATAGTATAGCAATTTTGTGGGATCAGTGTTGGAGGCAGCTGTATTTCAGCCTTATTCCTCCAAGAGTCCTGCATGTTATGTAATTTTTGCTGCACATCACCTTTGATGGCTTTGAACTTGGTCATCAATCTTTTATGTTCATCAGATGTTTGTCCACCTTTCAGAATTGCATCTAAGGCTTTCGATTTAGTATCCAGTAAGAGATGAATCTCAGTGTCATTTTCATCAAACCAGTCTCGATATTTACACACACAAAGCCCTAACACCTTCTCACAGGCTTCATAAACAGACAACTTGAAAGCATCCCATATGTTTTCACAAAGATCGCCTTCCATTTGCAGTTACAAGCTCTTCTTTCACCATCTCATTCTTCAGATGACCCACATTCAACCGTTTAGGAATAGTGACACCACCACCCATCGTTTTCAGTTTAACCACAAATTGAACTTTTGCTCAAACCAACCGATGATTAATCCAGCATTCGGCACCGTGCATAGTGCAGACACCACAGATATCCTTCAATCACATTTCCTTACCAAGACATAATCAATCATATGCTATTGCTTCAAGCCAGGATGCATCCAAGTGTTCTTGAATTTGTCCTCCCGATGAAACAGGGTACTACTGATCTGGAAACCCATCTCTGAGCAGAACTGCAGCAGTAGCAAACCATTGCTATTGCACTTTCCTACTCCATATCTTCCCATCACAGTCCAGGTTTCAAAATCTCTCTCTACCCTAGTGTTCACATCACCAAGAATGACAACCTTGTCTGCTCAAGGTATTCTTTGAACCACTTCATGTAATGCCAGATAGAAAGCAACCCTGTCTCCCTCACAAGAATCCATATTCAGAGCATACACACTCACAAGTGTCACAAAACGACCTTTGATCAAAGGGAGCCTCATTGTCATAATCCGAGCACTAACTCCACATGGAAGTTCTTCTCGGCTTGCAATAAGGGAAGTCTTCGTGGCAAAAGCCACACCAGATTCTTTTTTTACACCCATCCCCTCTACCACACCAGAAAAAGGTGTAG
>OZ038480.1:21654774-21687274 GCA_964036315.1 Acanthosepion esculentum
CTGCAATATTTTTAGTTGATCATTGTCTGAAATAATTTATTTTACATTTAGTCATATCAAACAAATCTAAATATTTAGATCCTCCAATAAGTATGAAAGCCTTTCTCTCTTTCTCATTAGGGTATTTTTTCACATTAAAATAAATCCTTACCTGATTATGAAAATCATCAACAAAGGTTATAAATGAGAAAGGTGTTTATATATTTACAAGTCTCAGTTAAGTCCAATAATGCTAAATATTACTGACTCCAGATTATGTAACTTGGTGCTATAGTAATTTACCCATGCATGAATGGACTCTCCCAGCTATAAATAGGAGCAGGTACTGCCTTTTGGAGAGGGAAGTTTCCAGCAGTCAGCTCTGACAGTAAGACTGAACATTCTTGCTATAACACTCTCATCTGTATATGTTTGTATTACTGCTTCTGTTAATATATTTGTTTAACTCAGTTCCTTGTGTATTTATTTCTGGCCCTAACAAGGCCACAATACTTGGTCATAAAAATTATTAGTGGTTAAAAGAAATTTTTGTTGATATTAAATATTTTCAATATCTGAAAAGCGGAAAGTTTTTATTTTCACTTCAGTTGGTACATCTGTTCGTACAAGATGACATGTCACATAATGTCAACTATAAAGGAAAATTTATATCACCTAAAACCAGAAGAGAAGAAAACTCTATTTCTGAAATGAGGGATTGTAACTATTTACCCTATTTACATTGTTTGAACATTTGTCCTCATCATTATTGTCATATTCACGACATTACGGCCACTGTACGCTCTGACCTTCTGCTAGTAATATACATTGGAATTTCAAACCAAACCCTTTATTTTGTCCCCAAAATTCATATACTGACGTTGCCAAGGACACATGACACAGTGGATAAAAGCATTGGTTGAAGTAATCCAGAGACTTGGCCCAAAGTGTTGTGAGTTCAATACCTGGCCACAGCAGAAGCAGAGGTGAACAAAAACTAGAAGAGTTGAGTTACTAAACTGAAACTGAGTTATCCAGAAAAGGCATGGAACATGGAACTAGAACAATCTACTGCTGTGAACTAAATAAAGGTTTTTGTTCAAAATTTCAAAGTATATCATCTGAAGAAGACTAGAGAATACATCAGCCAAAACGTTGTGGATATGACAGTAAAGATGAGGACAGTAGTTCAAACAATGTTGCTAGTGAAAAGAGAAGAAGACTGTCATGTGTTGAGACCTTGCTGAATTCAAAGACATATTCTGTATTTAGTGAAGATAATCAACAAACATTCTTCAACATTTTCCTTAATATTACAAGAAGTAATTTACTTTGGCAAATGCATCATGCTTGCCACTAATTTGAAGACTGATTAATAATTAATAATAATAATTTATAATTAATTAATTATACAGAAAGAAAGATAAACATTCTTCAAACAGAAAATCATACATTGAAGCATAGCAAACTGTATTTTTAAAAATTCTTTCTTATTTACTAAACTATTCCTCAATTTTCCCTACTTGATTCATTTGAAAACAAGTTAAAATAAAAGCACTATCTTTATTGTAGCTCCAGTGATATGTAATGATAAGATTTTATCTAAAGTTAAGAGATGAAAACTTTAATGATAAAAGAAGAAAAAGCAAGAAACTAGAAAAGAAAAAGAAGGAAACAAAGGAAAAAAAATAAGGGAAAAATTAAAAGTAAAAAAATAAAAAGTAAAATAAAAAAGCATGATTAAGAAAAGCTAGGCTGAAGAAGAATGAACAGTAAGGAGTAAAAAAAAAAGGAGAAATAAAAAGACATAATAATAAAACATAATATGTAAGAAAAAAAAACAGAAAAAATTCCTACTTTCACTTTCATTTTACTTTTACTAAATTTAATCCCATTCTCTGGGATTTAATAATAGCAAGCATGCCACAGCACACGGCAGTCCATAAAATTCAAATATTTCTGCTTGGCCCAGCCCTGTCTGCTATCAGTTTATGCTTAACAACACCTCCCCATCATCCACATATTTCCATCTTCTTGAGTTGTCCACTTTATAAAAACTCTTTTCCTCTCTTTATACAACACTGTTCTTTCTTTCTCTGTCGTCATCAGCTTTTGTCTTATAAAAAGATAAGACAAAGCGATTATTGCATTAGCAGGCTTCCATATCAAATGATTAGTGCAGAAAAACGGAATGTAACTTATTTCTTCCTCTAATTCTCTTTCTTTCTCTTTCTGACCTGATATATAGTGTTGATTTGTAAGGATTTTTGGGGAGAGTGTGTGTGTGTGTGTGTGTGTGTGTGTATGTATGTGTATGTATACAAGTGGAGATTTTGTTTAGTTTTTGCCCAAGACATGCTCAGAGTATTAACAAGAAGGCTTCATTCAATCATAGTTGCTCTTAGCTTCTTTTTTTTTTTCTCCTACTGTCTCTACTTACTATGGTGCACACATGTTGGTGCTAAGTTTCCCTTCTGGAAACAAGAAATACAAAAGAAAGTTTGTCTTGATTTATTTCCTTTTGTTGTTTGGTTTAGTTTTAATCTAGAAATTTTGCTTTCTGCCCAACCTACATCCCCCACCATGCATTCCATGACTATAGCTTGTTCTGAAGATTATATATCTATACTAACAAACAATGTCCCTTTCTTCATTTTTTCTGCACTGAGACTCACAAACATAGGCACAGATATAGATATACTTCAATACGCAGGGTACTTTGACATTTTATGCGTTTATTTATATTTAAATACATATTTTATATATTACACTATTTTCTCACACATATTCATAGAGATATTTTGATATTGACAAACATTACATATTCACATATATTCAATATATCAGATATTATTAAGGAAGTCAATATTTTCACAATAATGTTGGTATTAACCAACCAATACTGATGAATTTTCAGAATATATTTATATGAACAATATACTGTATGAGTTTAAACTTATAATATATATTTAATATCTTATAATATCTATCTTTAATATCTTATATTTTTAATATCTTACATTATCTTTAATATGTATAATAACTTTAATATCTTATATTTTTAATATCTATCTTTAATATCTTATATGGTATAATATCTATTATTAATATCTTATAATATCTATAACTTTAATATCTTATAATATCTATTTGTAATATCTTTAATATCTTATATCTTTAATATCTATAATAACTATAACATTTTATAATATGTTGTATCATAATATCTAATAATATCTTTGATATTGTATAATATCTCATATCTTTAATATCTTATAATATCTTTATAACTTTTAATACCTTATAATATCTTACAGTACCTGTCTTTAATATATTATAATATCTTTAATATCTTAAGTTTTTCTTTTTAGGAAAACAAATTTCTGAAGTTCAGTATCTGTTATCGCTCTCTCCAGTATTGATTGGGGTTTCCTTCCTAAACTTTGATGGAAATTTAACATTCTGATTATGTAATTATTTTCCCTTCTCATTACACGTGCTATCCATTTTAGTTGTTGTTGCTGTTGGTAGTCCTCAAGTGATGTAGTTTCTATTATTTGGTACAGTTCTTTGTGATTCTGTAGTGCCAGTCCACACTATAATCAGATGAAGTAGGGATATTCTTCTCTTAAACTTCTCACTTGTGAAACTATCTCTCTGGTTTCTTGCTTTCCAGTCAACTTTGATCTTTAAAAATTTGAATGCAATGTCAACCATAATCGCCTGGATTCTTAATTCTCATGCTTTTATTGTTATCTCTCCTTAATAGTCTTTTCCTTTTTCTCATATTCTTTCACATTCAGTAACACTTTATTGCCTCGCTTGAAGTGAAATGATAAAAAATCAAAATAATTAAAAGTAGTTTCTTACATTATTTACCAACATGTATAGTAAGTATCTGCCTCAAAATTACACCATATATAGGGTTCATATTTTCAAATGTAAATATGAGTTAAAATTTCAACAAACTACAAAAGTCATATTTTTTTTAAAAATGCACCAAAAATGTATTCAATACCAATTCATAAAATAAGTAAATTAATAAAACTAATAAATAGGTTTGTCTACCATCCAGTTCACACTCCTCCCTGGTCTTCTGAAAAGAAGTAGAGATTTATCTCATGTTTCCTGTTCAGAATTGAGTTTCTGATTCCTGCAAAAATTTACTTCAATTCTTTATTTCTAATGTCTCCACCTAAACTTTACTTACTATTTGTTTATTTTTCCCCTTCAATAGGAGTAGATAAGTTTGTCTATAATCTGTTTCACAATCCACTCCTGTCTTTTGGACAAGGGTAGAGATTTATCCCTTGTTTCCTGTTTAGTTTTGGGTTTCTGATTCCTTCCAAAGTCTTTTCATTCTCTTACACACCCAGTAGCCACTTGTGTCTTAGTGTCTTTGTCACTTTGCTTAGAGTGAACTGATGAACAAAAAAACTTATAAAACAAGAAACTATAGATTTCTAGATATTTGGTTCTAAGCAATTGTAGATTATTCTAGAATATTTTAAGAAGCATTTAATATTCTTGGCATAAGGATACAGTCTACCAGTTGAAGACTAACTATTGTTAAGTAACAATCATTATGCTGAAGTCTAATAAATATTCAACAGAACTTAGAGAGACCATATTTAGTCTTCATGTTAAAGATAGTTGCAGAGCCATCAATAAATGGTAACACTTTCATCAGTGACCTATTGGTTTGCTGGTGGAAGAAAAGTGGCTTGACAGTAAACTGTCCTTGATTTGGTATTCCTCAAAAGATTTCCAGCCATAGTTCAAGCGGAATTGAAAGAATCATAAACAAACAACCAAAGATTACTCAAAAAGAGTTGGTAAGTCTCCAAACAACAGGTAGACAAAAAGATATTCAATATTTCATCATAAATGGAGTAAACAAATACGACAAGTGATTGTAAATTTCTAGATGGTTAGTTCTAAACAATTTTAGGTTATTTTATAATATTCTATGTAATAGTTAACATTTTGGGGGTCATAGTACAGTGTATAATGTGATGACTAATGATCACTACAATAGCAACAATCACACTGAAAACTAAGCAACATCGAAAAAGGTTACAGTGTAATAGGTTAAGTGCTTCAACTTCATCTTTGCATTTACTTAATAGTGTGAAAATGGAAAGAACATATAATTGATATATACATTCATACAAAGATACACACTGGGATGCATATTTCACAGCAGAAACATTCATTCATTTGTAAATGTAGACATAAAATACAGAAACCTTGAGATTCTTAAACATACACAAATGTAATCTTGTAATCATAGATAAGACAAAAATGAGACGCATGCTCCTTGATGCAAGTTATATGAATGCATCTGTATGAGAACATGTGAATTGCACTCACGTGTTCTCATATTCCTAAACACATACATACACAATGGTGCATGTAATGTCCTGGGTAAGACGATAAACTACGTCCAGCAGCAAGACCTCTGATCACTAGGTTTTGAGGAGCGTGGAACCACCTCTTAATTGCTGGTGTTCCCAGGTCTATCCTGACCCGGGGTGGTAGCATTGGACATGCTTCAGTCGCTCTCTGTTGTAGAGTAGGACTCACCGTTCTTCCTACTCTTCCCTACAACTGTGACAATGGACTGTAGCTGGCAAGTAGCCGCATTTCAGTAGTATTTGATTTACTCATGTATTTCTGTTCTATGTATGAGTATTAATAACCTGGGTAAGACGATAAACTACGTCCAGCAGCAAGGCCTCTGATCAGGAGGTTTTGAGGAGTGTGGAACCACATCTTAATTGCTGGTGTTCCCAGGTCTATCCTGACCCCGGGGTGGTAGCACCTGTTAGGGTCCCAGCTATGGGCAAATAGTTGACACCCAAACTGGGGTCAAAACACTATGAAAGTGTAAAAATAAGTTTTAATACATACCAGAAATACTTTGTAAAATAAAAAATTATTACCAACAATACATTTTTATAAAAAAAAGATATTACCAGCTATAGTTTATTTTGAAAGAAAATATTACCAGCAATAAAAAATTTGTCGGCATTAAATAACCAATTGAGGTTGATATGCCATAAAACAAACCAAACAATGGTGTATGAAAACAGGCAAAAGCACAAAACACACCCACACAAACCAACATACACATAGACAAACACACAGGCACACATACATATGCACACAAACACACAAGCAGAAAAGCTCACAAACACACATACAAACATGCTTGCATGCACACACATATACATATATATACACAAACACAAAAATGCAGGCACATAAACACACATACAAACATGCTTGCATGCACACACATATACATATATACACACATATACAAAAATGCAGGCACATAAACACACATAGGCACACACATAACTCATAGAGCCATAACAAATCTTAGAGGTCAAAGTGTCATTCTTCCTTATCCCGCCATCATCCATATCAGTGATCCACCCTCACCAATCTGGCAAAACAGAAATTATCAATAGAGATAGCAATAATGCCAGGTAATTTATTGTATTTTAACCAGAAATTGCAGTTTTGTAATTGTTAAAAATTAAATAAAAACCAACTAATTTTAAATGTATTAGTTTGAATGTAAAGAAAGTTGGGGAGAGTATTATACTTGGACAAGATTAAAAAAATGTCTTGAGACAAGAGAAATTTGGTTCAACAGAAGAATGCAAAGAATCCCATTGTTGGAGCATGTGAGCAATGAGGAAGTTTTAAGGAAAATGAAAACAAAAATGGCACTTTTAATTAGATTCATAAAGAAACAGGTAACATTTTTAGGATATATAATAAGGAAAGAAGGCTTGGAGAATTTGACACTCACAGGATATAGTAAAAGCAAGTGAGACAGAGAGAAACAGTAAGTAACTTGTCTAATAAGTTTTGTTTAAATAAATAGCAGGACGGGAACTGAATGGAAAATGGAAAAGTAAAAAAAATCATTGTTCAGAGCTACAAACAATAGGAATTTGTGAATAGCTATGATCACCCACGTCCTAAAGGGACACGGAACATCATTGGGAACTAATAAAAATATTCAAACTAAAATATTTTCAGATGTGGTTACAATTAATTGGTCAGTTGGAATCACCGGTAACTCAAACTTAACCAGATCTAAGCTATAAGTGAACTATGTTTTGCAACAAAGCAGAAAAATACTTGACTGCATTAAGTATATCAATAAGTCTGTTAAGATGGTTAAAAGAAGAAAATCTCAGATAGTCCTTCCTTTTTTGGGTAACCTTGAACAACTAAAGATTGTTACTTACAGTGATGTCGCAATTGTTAACTTATCACATGGAGAATTACAAGAAGGATATTATTTTTGGTTTGTGATGATAGCAAGAACATGCCTGTGGTGTGGCAGTCTAAATATATTAGAAGAGTTGTCAAAAGCAGCTGAAAAATTAGCCATTACTGACCTTGCAGAAGCAACTATTTTCTACAGAAAAATTTATGCTAGAACTCCTTGGTTTGGATGATGAATTAAAAAATGTACCCAATATGTGTTACACCAATAATTCTTCTCTTCATGATGCAGTATGTTCTTCCACTCCAATTCTAGACAGAAGACTGCACATTGAAATTGCTATACTTAGAGAGATAAGGGTGAAATAGCAGGAATATCAAACAACAGAGAGATTGCAGATTCCTTCACAAAGAAAGGAGTTCCTTCATTTAAGATTCTTAGATATTTGTCTAAGCCAAAAAGATCTTGGCTACAAATAAAATAAAAATGTCATGCATTACTGTGTTCCAAATGACATGCAGAAACTAAAATTGGATGCTGTTAAGATGAGTTATAGCCATTGAACAAAAGACATATTTGGTTGTCTGCCCTTAGAACAGAGTCATATAGAGACAGAATCTTCCATTATCTCTGGCTAGTTATTGTGTGTAATGTCTTGGTCTGGAATCTACAATCAATCAATTGTAGATATACATTATAAAATGAATCTTTAGGACTAATATCCTCATCTGGATTGATTTTTACAGTCTCAGTGATTTCAGATGAGATGTTTTTACTATTATACAGTGATTAATTATGAATAGAAATCTCAATATTTTCGCTTAAAATCTTCCCTTGAGATAAATAGGTCATTATTATACAATGGTTATTTAGGACTAATGTCTTCAAAGTATAATGTCTCTCTCTTGCTTGTTTTTATCATAAGGCTTCTGAGACACAGCCATATTATTATAAAGTCATTCTTCCAGATATGTATCCTTATCTTGCTTGTTTTTATCATAAGGCTTCTTTGAGACAAGCTCCTGTGATTATAAAGTAATTATTTGAGTGTTTCATTGCTATCTTGGTTATTTATATCACAATACCATGAGTAGAAATCAGCAAAGTTAGCTTTCCAGACATTTTGCGCCTTCTTTGCCATATTGCAAGGCACTGTACTAGGTCTGCACACAGATATTCCTTTTGGTGGATAGCCTTGAGACATGGAAATTGTTTGGGGCCTTGCTGTATGTCTTAACACCTACAATTTCTCAAAGTTTGCAGAAGCAAAGCATTTGTTCCAATCAGCAGCCATGATACCAAAGATCATGAGATGGATCGGATGTTTGATCTTGGATCTGGCCCTGACATCAACTGCTGCCTTATTTACTGGTCATTTTGGTGGTTCAAAACAGCATCCAGTGTGAGGGATTTTCATTAGAGAATATTGTAACAGCAAATTCTTTCATTTTAATGATGTACCTGAAATTTAGCTTTTGAAATTCCTGGCCTTGGCAGACTCAATAAGATGACTTGGCATCCTTATCTATGGTTTAATGATGGTCATTCTTATGTTCTTGGGGTCCCCTTTCAGCTCAAAAATATCTTAGACATGGAT
Organism: Acanthosepion esculentum; assembly: GCA_964036315.1. Taxonomy (NCBI): domain Eukaryota; kingdom Metazoa; phylum Mollusca; class Cephalopoda; order Sepiida; family Sepiidae; genus Acanthosepion; species Acanthosepion esculentum. The sequence continues at coordinate 21,663,603 of OZ038480.1, forward strand.
GTTGTTGAATGTTTTTCAGTTTGGCTCTTGAAGGTTTAAGCAAGTCCTGATTCTAACTCTTGTTGATCCTAACACAGCCCATCTTACTATGACTGCTATTGTCTATATAATGTTCTTCTTGACATCACAGACAGTGTGCAAGGATACAACAACTATATTGGTCATGATTTAAGGTTAACTTGTTCATGAAACAAATCTGATATTCTTCGTCTTTTTAATAAGTCATTTTCAATGATCAATCAGTTATGTGCCATGCATGATACATGCTTAGGCAATCAGTATCTTTCAATGCATGTCTGATGCGGCAGATTTTTTCCCGCAGTAGAGTGCCATTTCTTTCTGCAGCAGACAAGTTTCCATCCAAGGCTATAGAAACCGGTCTGTTCTGCTATTTACCCATAGCTGGTGGGAGAAGAAGAGGATTCATACCTTTCCCAAGGGTATTTTGCATGTAAGTGAATGTAATGGATTCGACTGGAATTCAAACTTGGCTCTCTGATTCCTCAATCCGAGCCTCTATTCATTACTCCACCATGCCTCAATGATACTCCTTTATTAAAGGCTGACAGAATACTCTTTGTTCTGCATTTACATCATTTGGTATAGTGTTTGATGAGAAAGCTTGGTTTTATTTCTACTGCAAGTTTTGCTTCGGCACACTGTAGAGATAGGTTAATTGCCTGTTTCTATTCTTACCTATTGTTTTATCACAAAACTTTTATAAAGTACATTTTTGTTATAATTACACAATGATTATTTAGGGCAATGATCCCTATCTTGGTTGGTTCTTAAGAGAGTTTCTTTGAGACAAGATCATTATTCTTGTCTGGTGCTCCTGTATTATATAGAGAGGTTCTAGACAAAATCCAAAGAAGGGTCTGTAATGTTATCAATCCTGAAATGACTTCTCACTTTCCCAATGCTGTAATATGGTTTCCTCTGCTTTTCTATAAATATTTTCATGGCAATTGTTGTAATGATCTTCATGCTATGAGCACACACATTGAAATGTACTGCTAGATTGGCAACTAGGTCTCATAGTTTTACTGTTGAAATACCTCAATGTAGCCATAAGTTCTATTCTAATAGTTTCTTTTCTCACACTTTTCACCTGTGGAACTTTCTTCTGTTTTCTTGCTTCCCTTTGACCTATGATCTTCAAAAATTTCAATGCATTGTCAATCACCATATTCTGTCTTGGCTGTTTGTTAAGAAGACCTATTTGAGACAAGGAAGGATATTATTATGTTGATATTATGTATGTTGATATTATAATATTATTATGTTGATACATTCAGAATTACATCCTCATCTTCATTGTTTTTTAGAATTAATATTTGAGAGAAAGTGTTGTTATTATTATACAACAACTTGCATCTTCATCTTGATTGTTTGTATCACAGTATTTTAAATAATTAAAACATTCATCAGAGGATATTACAATTCAGGATAAATCACAAATGCAGTTTTAGTTGTATCATGATACTTGCATATGCATAATTCTGTAAGATACATATACATGTATATGGTAGGAATGAATGTAGAATTATGATACAACGATATACGGTTGCATCTCTAAAACTAAAAATTAAATCGCTAAAGATGCAGGTAAAATGATCGGCTCTCTGTATCAATGCTCCAGTAAGTACCCGACACCACATGCTATCCTCTACCTTTATAAGAGCCAGATCAGACCGAAAATGGAGTACTGTTACCATATCTGGATGGGAACTACCCTGACCTCACTTTCAAATCTTGATTGAGTTCAAAAGTATATCTGAGTCCTTGTTAGAGAAGAATTATTTTCCACCCTCAAAACTCTCTCTTACAGGTGGAATGTGGCAAGCCTCACACTGCTCTATCACTACTTTCATGGAAAGTACTTGGGCAAAAGTACATTCCTTTTTTCCGCCAGGTCAAATGTTTATGGCTAGGACCCATCGTGCCACTTACATTGTAGCAAACAACTCACGTATTCCATCAACAAACATATACACTTGAACATATACACACATCCATATACCAGGTGCAATGGGTAAACTATCACCATTTTATATTTATATTTTTAATTTCATGCATGTGCGTTATTGTTTTTGCTTTTTTTGAGTAGGGTCAGTTGGGCACCCTCTGTGAGAAAAAGAGCACCATAGCGCAATTAACTTGGAAACAAAATGCTGTCTTGCTTGGCATTGTAGCCAGAGTTCACATATAAACATTTGAGAATGTTTGGGTGACAATCTGAAGACAGTGCAGAGGATTTGGAAAGAGTTGAATGCATCTAATGTTGATTACAAAGGTGTTTGGAGTGGTCTCTAGTGATGGTGACATTATGCCGCCTGTCATCTTCCCACAGGGCCTCAGACTTAACACGGAGGTCTACATTTACAAGTTTTCCATTCATCTATGCATTGAATATTGCTGCCATATCTTGTCTACTACTGCCATTTTATATTTTTAATTTCATGCATGTGCATTATTTGTTTTTGACTTTGTTGATGGCAAAGTATAGTAGAGTCAGTTGGGCACAATCTGTGAGAAAAAGAGCACCATGACACAATTCACTCTGCCAGAAATTTGGAAGCAGCATGCTGTACTGCTTGGCATTTGCACCGGAAGCTCTAATATGAATATTTCAGAGTGTTTGGGTGTCAATCTGAGGACAGTGCAGAGGATTTGGATAAAGTTTGATGAGTCTAACGGTGATTACGAAGATGTTTGGAGTGATCACTAGTGATGGTGACATTATGCCTACATTCATCTTCCCACAGGGCCTCAGACTCAACACTGAGGCCTACATCAAGTGCCTTGAGGAGGTAGTACTGCCCTGGGTCAAGAGGGTGGTTGTTAGAAGACCCTATGTCTGGCAACAGGATTCTGCACCATGCCACACAAGCTGGAGAACCCAGTTATCATTGTCAGACAATTTCTGCGACCACATCATTCCTTAGATCTGGACCGCTAACTCCCCAGACTGCAACCCTCTTGATTATTATGTGTGGAGTGCAGTTGAGCAAGAGAACAACAAAACACCTTGGAGGCAGTGAATTGAAGGCAAGAATTATGGCAGCATTCACCAACGTAAAAATGGAGATTATCCGGAAGAGATGCAGGAGATTTACTCTTCAGTATTTTCGTGTAATTTTGGTAAATATATCTGTTAAAATGAGTTGTTAGTGTTATTTTCATTTTTGCATAATTTAGATGACAATTTATCCATTGCATCCTGTCCAGCATCACCTTTGGATGAAGACCAGCCTTTGGCACAGGTAATGTATACATGCATATGCAAATAAACACAATGATGTACACTTCTAACAAAATTCATAACCTGCTAACACTCTACAAACATTTAAAAAAATTATCTCCAACACATACAAGGTGATCAGGGATATAATTAGGAAGAAAAATAGATCTGACACCAATTCAGATACCTGGATTTATCAAATAAAGTGCTTGCAATGTAGATACTCTTACATTGATTAGACATCTCAGACTATAAAAGCCTGCATCTATAAACACAAGAGAGACCTACATTGGTACAAACTTTTAAATTCACTCATAATACACAGGAACATAACTGGCCATAGCTTTGATTTTACAAATTCCACCTAACTAAAAAGAGAGCATAATTCTCTCTGGTGAAAATACTTAGAGGAAGTCCTGGTAAATATTTTATCAACTATAAACACACATCAAAACACTATATTACATCACCAATCTTTATTAAATCCATTCTTAAAGAATCTAATGCATATTTAACTAACCCTACCCCGACCAGTGTCGATATAAAAACATCCCCAAATCAATATGTGGACAATCTCCAAACATAAATAATGCCTAGTAGATACAAACAAACACACACACACACAAAGGTGCATATATACATTATCATCCAAATCCTGCATAAACAAACTAGAATTATGATATACTTACACACATAAATTATACACACAAACACTTCTTGACAAGTCAAGTGCATGTGAAGTCTGCTTAACCAATGAAAATCAAGCAACACAAAAAGAAAAATACCAGAATTTTTTTCTATATCTCATTTTCTGATGAAGCTTTAATAAAATCGAAATATGTTAGATTTATAAATGTTTCTTATTTGTTCTTTATCTGATCATACTGTCTAATTTTGATCGATATTTGACTTATATTTGATCCCAATTCACATTTATGTAAATATAAACTTTCCATATTTTTATAAATAAAATCTTTTATTATAGATAATTACTCTGCAACACAGAAATATGGATAGGGACACAATGATTTATTTGAACTATTAGGAAAACTTGGTTAATGTGGAGCAAGAGCTCAGGATGCAAACTAAAAACTGGGAACATCAAAATCAAGCTGAAATTTGAAGGCATATTGAAATAACAAATGATGCCTTCCATAAGCTAAGCAAAGTATTAAGAGACAGGAAAATTTTGCGAAAAAGAAAAGAGTGCTGATATGCCATGCAATAGCAATCTCTTTATGTGACAGTGGACAATTTCCTCAGGGGTGAAGAGAAAACTTAAAGCATTAGAGACGTGAGCAATGAGGAAGTTTTAAGGAAAATGGAAACAAAAAGGACACCTGTACTTAAAATTAGAAAGAAACAGTTGAAAGCTCTGGGACATATAATGAGGAAAGAGTGCTTGAAGAATTTGACACTCACATGACATATGCAAAGCAAGTGGGGAAAATGTAAACTACTAAATGAGTTTGTGTAAATGGCTGGTAGAAAAGAAACTGGAAAGAACTGTAAGGGGACAAATATGGCCTAGAGCTACAAAGGATAGGAAGTTGTGGAGAATCATGAGCCCCATGACGTTCAGAAATTATGGACTGACAGATAGAAACACAAATAGATAGCAACACACACACACACACACACACACACGTGTAAATATAGATGTACATATTGATACTCTTTCCTTCGGCTGTGAAATTGAACATTTTACTCATGCGCAAATATGCACACATATACAAGCAGAAGTACATAATCACACCTGCAGAAATACAGTAGATTTTTACACACACACACACACACATATACACACACATATGCACAGAGATGAATATTTCCATGGTTTTATGGCGAAACATACTCACTCACATACATGCATAAACACAGAGAGATTTGAAGACAAACACAACGCAATATACAGAGACACATTTCCACACTTTTACATTTGGCCTTATGCACCAGTTTCTCATTGCATCTACATCCACTGCCTTGCAAAGTCTTTTCGGTCAGTGATTGCATTAAACTTAGTGAAATAATTGCAATAAAAAAAAGTACATGAGAAATTTGGGTTACAACTTCCAGACTCATAGTCAAAGTAGAAATGCTAAAGCAAGTGGAATCAGTAACAATTGAAACATGTGTATTCATATTTGTAGTACTATTAGCAATAGTATTATTAGTTGTCTTAACAACAACACAATTGGAATTTATAATCACATTATCAGCAGCCACTGAATTGGAGTCAAACTAAATCAGAAATTGTAGCCAGTCTCGTGAAGACTATTTTTTTTTATATTTAAATAATAAAGAAATAACAATACTAGAAAAATGAAATAGATATCCATGACTTCACAGCTTATTTGTCTGATTTTCATAATAATACTTGAAATAAGAGCCAAGAGAACTAATGCTAAAAGTAAGCAATAAGTTTTATTTGGGAATTTATCATGGCTCTCCACAGCTTCCTTTTCTTTTTTAAGATCTGTGAAAATTGCTACAATGCCTTTGGAACAAAAGCAAAATGTTTTCCCATTGTCTTCTTCAAAATTTAGAGTCCAAATTTGAGTTTGATCCTATCATCCAGATTGTTGGAATGAAATTCCGTATCTTCCATTGCTTTACTATTTACATTATTCAGACTAATGTCCTCATCTTTGTCGCCATATTTATTACAACATTTTGGCTGTTGTACACTGCAGCCTTCTTCAGGTGGTACAATGGCCGAAACGTAATAAATATGGCGACAAAGATGAGGACAGTAGTCCAAATAATGTAAATAGTGTACATAATAACTCATCTCAAAAATATAGACAGATTTGGTGGATGGAAATTATTTGGCAACAGTCATCTGGATTGCAAATCATGAAAGGACAGGGTTATATACTAACAAGTATTTTATCTTAAATGCTTACTTAATACAAGGCTCAAGAGCTTCTCAAGGTAGGGGTTACTGAATTAGATTAGTGTATGGGCATAAGAGGAGGACATTAAATGCAGATCATGAAGACATGTAGGATAAATAACAGTTAACTCTAGACTTGAAGAGATTAAAACTGCAGTAATTAAGGAAGTCTAATCTAGAAAGTGGTTCTCTGGTCCGAGTGGGACTTCTTCCTTATCAATGGAATACAAAGGAAATGAGGATGATTAAACCCTGTCTACATGTCATGGCAAGTTCTAGCTGTAAAGATCTGAACTGATGGAATTAAGGATTGTAGCACATCTGAACATTTGCCATGGAAATATCAACAGAGTAGTGATAATCATTTTTTTTAATAATTCCACACTAAGCAAGGCAATAGTGCCACTAAAACACAAGATGTTACTGAGGATGAAAGAAAATCAGAAAATGTTAGTGAGGTGAAAGGGCAATGGAATAGTATTCAGGAAAACAGAAGATTGTGATTGGTTGCACTTAAATCTTTGAAGATCATAGGTAACAGAGAAGCAAAAACCAGAAGAGAGTTCCACAGTCAATAAACTATTAGAATAGAATATATGGTTGCTTGTAGCTATTTCAATAGTAATACAATGAAAACTAGTTACCAATCTAGTACCATGTGTAGATTCATGTGGTCAAGGTACCAAGGAGAAAACCTCATCAGAACAGATGTCATGAAAATATTTATAGAAAAGATAGAAAGAAGCTGCATTATAGCAGTGGGAAACTGACTGAAGCAGAGATGCCATGTCAAGACCGATAACATTACAGATCTTTCTTTAGATTTTGTCAAGAATCTCAAGATATATAGCAGGAGCACCAGTTGTGATGTTTCATGTGAAAAAGGGGCTGGAAGTTTGAAAGTAATGATAATTATAATAATATTAACAGTACTAAAAAGTTCAAATAACTTACCATATAAATGAAAGTAATATTAGTATTAAAAGTAGTTATGCTACACATTATATATAAGTCATATCTGTTATTAAATAGAGTTTTTTTATTAGTTATAACTGCATATATAGTAGTAGTGGAAATGTTAATACCAGCATTATTAGTAGTTGTTGTATTAAGAGTTGTGGCTGTAGAAGGAGCTATGATGGAAGAAACGCTGGAGTGGTTATAGCTTAACTAATAAAAACATGGCTGAAATTTTCTTCACACTTAGAGTGATTTTGTTTTTGACTTAATCTTATCTTCCAAATTATTCACTGCATACAGTGCAACTGCGTGAAACATGCTTATAAAGAGATGAAAAGAAAAGGAGAAAGAAAAAATTGGGATGGTAGAAGGAAGAGTGAAAACAGAAAGAAAGAAAACTGGAAAGTGAGAGAAAGAGAAAATGGAAGCATAATGTAAGTTGTCAAGTGAGAAAAATAGAATTGTTGACAAGAGGAAAAAAGAAAGTAAAGAAGAAATGAAAAGATGAGAAAGGAAAAGAAAGTCGAAGACAGAACTTTCATGAAAGAAAGAAAGAAAGAAAGAAAGAACTGGAAACAAAAGCAAAAAATTGAAAGTAAAGAAAAGTAGAATAAGAAAGAAAAAGTGAGAACAGAAATGAAATAAAGATAAAACAAAAAAAATAGAAACTAACAAAAAAACAGGCAAACAACCAAAAATAAGTAGAAAACATGAAAAAAGAATAGAGGAAAACAACTTTCATGAAAGAAAGAGAAAAAGAAAGAATGTCACTCAAAAGACAGTAATGAACCAAAAATAAAATAGAAAAAGAAAAAAAGAGGAAAACGGCTTGAAAGAAAGAAAGAACTGAAGTCAAAGCAATAAACTAAAACCACAGCAAATAAGAAAAAAAAGACTAACCATATAAAAACAAAAAGAAAATGAAGAAATAATGAAAAGAGATGTGGCAAATAAAAAGAGAGAAAGGTTGATTCAGAGAAAGTATCAGAAAATATTACATGAATGATCGTATTAGTAGATGGATAAACAGTCTGAAAAAGAAAAGACACAGATTAGAAACCTGCAGAGATATTGAGCCCAAAAGATTGATAGGTAAAATAAACTTGGAAGAATAAAAAGAACACTTAGAAGATTCCTTCATTGCTTGTAAACAAAGAAAATAAAATGAAGAACATAAAAATGGTGGACATGTTTTAGAAATAAAATGAAGCGAAAATGAAAAAAAAATATAATGAAAGAAAGCTGCAACTTATAAAAAAAGCAGATAAAATAAGAAATCTTCACGTAAAGAAAGAAGAAAAATTATCCAAAAAATATGTTAAAGAATGCAAACAAAAAAGGAAAAGAAAATACATGAGAAATTGGTGAAGCAAAAAAAACAATAAAGTCAGTGAAAGAAATTAAATAAAATAAAAAGAAATGATAAATGAAAAAAAAATAAGACAAATAAATGAAGAAATGAAATCAGAGGAAATAAATAAAAAAAAAAATCACCTTTTCTAACTGGTATGAAAAACTGGTTGGTTTTATTTGCAGGTCAAATCTGTTTCACTTGAAACTACAGCCAAATAAATCTTCTGAGAAAGAGCCATTCTTTGACATTGTTGAGTGGCCGACTTTTCTGGTGACTTATCAGTGAGCAATGCACTTGACTTTGTTATTAGTAACTAATCCAGCATTAAGCAGCATGAGAATGTTACTAGTTCAAACTTTTTTCCACTTTCACTTTTATTTTCAACTTAGTTGTTGTTTCCACTCTTCTTATTTAGCTTTAAGTATTGGCTTAACTCCCAGCATACTAATTCTACCTTCCACAGAAGATAATTTCTGTTGTGTATAGGCTTCAATGTATGCCTATGATGGTTGATTTTTTTCTTACTTGGCTTCATAATCTAAATCTGCCTATTTAAAGATATTTCAATAATTTGCATATTAAACAAATGCCAATAAAATAACTCAGAAATGAATATGAAAGTAAGATGAAATCAGTTCGTAAATGGGTAAGTATACGCTGATGATCTTGTGAAAAATCATTTTTCAAAATGCATCAGCTATATCCAACTATTTTCTAAAAACCAATGATTAAAATGGTTTAAAGCAAATGAACATTCTTTGCCTTAAAGAACACAATCCTTCATCAGATTTTATAGACATGGTACAATAGAATCACAAACAATGAACTTTAGCAAATAACAAAACTGTATCACTTAAAGACTTCCAACAACAGCAATAATTAAAGTGGATAGCACATATAAGAACCGGCTGCCTAGTAAAAAAAGTGACAAATTTATTCTTCAAGAAAATACACCAGCTCTAATTGGTCCGTCTCAGGGGTCCTTTAAAGGCCCAGATCAGAATGTTATGGATGACTGTATCTGCAGTATTCTCCTCACTTGCAAAACCATCATCCTGACATCGTTGATATTGATTCATTGAAGTGAAACTTAACTGAAACTTGGAATGAATTTCCTCTTTCCATTATTTGCAAAGCTACTGCCTCCTGGTTACCACACTTACAACTCCAAATATTCAGGCAAACATTTTGAACGTCTATGATGATTGTTCAGTTTGTGCATGAATCATGATTGATTCTAAAATAGATTTCTTTCTGAATTTACAACTTTTTTTTACTGGGCACCCTGTAGTAGGGAAAATAATGATATAATCAAGATGTTGACTTTCCACACTCCCTTAAACAAAAAGCTAGGAAGAAAACTCTTATCAATACAAGAAAGAGCCATAACAGTGAATTTGAGAAAACTAATTGCTATGAGAAAACTATTTTAAGAAAAATATTTTATAAATTTCAACCAACATTAATGCTATCTGTTTGTCAATGAATACCAAATGTTACCTTTATGGAAGCAGCTAATCATACCATTACCATTGGTTAAAATATACCAGGCCCCTAGCAGTGGTAAGCACTGAAAAGTCATATTCTGATTCAGTGGAAAAAAAATACTGATATATGACACAAATGGGAATAACACTGGTGGGTACTAACTAATATGAATTATCCCCCCTAAGAATGGAGAGCAGAATGGATTAAATAAAGGGTTCAAATAAAAATTCTGAGCAGATTAATGAGTACTGTAATGGGAGAGAGGTGGAATAAAGATTTATTCTTCCATTTGTATTCCCCACGTTAAGAGCATTATTATATCCCTGATATAATAACACCATACTTCATGGAATGGCTGAAAGGAAAAGGAATAACAAACATGCCTTGTTTTTAGAGAGACTTTTATCATGTTATGTTATACACAAAATTATATATACATATATACACGTGTCCCACAGAGAGAAATTGTATCATATATATCTACATAGCATGTGGAGTGTAAGGAGAACTAAAAAAATAGGGTCTTACATATAATATGGAGATTCTTCTATGTTTCTGGAGAAGCCATGTTTAGGACTTCATATTCAAATGGGCCAGAGTCATCTACTATATCCCAAGTGAGGACATATTCTACAAAATGGAAATGGTGAGTCTGAAAACTGCTAGCAAAAAAGTTTCTCTAGCTGGTGAAGATATATTTCCAAAGGGAAATGGCACTATGGACTTGTAAACTGTAGCATTTGATGTAGGAGGCATGTTTTGCTTCAGCCAGAGCCCCTTTGTCCCAAAATAACTGCTCAGTTTGGCTGCTGAAAACAAACTGAAATTGACTGCTACTTTCATCACTGTATGGATTGATGTTACTAAGTGGCCCACATGACTATCTCAACCAGAGGGAGATAGTCGCCTTTTGTATCGTTACAGTATGATAACAGATAACCTGAAGGAAGCTTGAGAATACAGCAGTATCTATTTCTATATGCTGCGACCCTTTAGGACATGGGAGATCACGGCTCTCCACAACATCCTATCCTTTCTAGCTCTTAATAAGATTTGTGTTTTCCTATCTCTCCCAGCCCAATCCTGTCATCGATTTACACAAGCTCTATTGGGAAGGTTACTTGGTGCTGTCCTTTACCCATCTTGCCTTCAAGATATATCTTGTGTCAATGTCTCCAAGCCCTTTTTCCTCATTATATGTGTCCTAAAAATTTCAACCTCTTTCAGATTCTAAGTATATGTTAATCTTTCTGATAATATAGTTGTATATTATGCTTATTACAGTTCTTATGTAAAAAAAGAAAATTAAAAAATTATATTTTTGAGTGCTGAGTATTCATATTTTACTTTTTTTTAAAATTAATTGAAGGGAGATAACTTGTTCTTATATATATATATATATATATATATATATATATATATATATATATAATTATTTATTCGAAAATTATAACATAAATATGTTTATAAAATCACTACAAAAATATACTTGTATGTATATATATATATATATATATATATATATATATATACATATTTGTGTATTTAGGCAGCAATCCTTCTTTCATGCACATTTCATTAAAAACGACTGATAAGGTGTTTTTATTTAGTTTTTTATACAATTTCTCATGCAATCTAATAATGTTTTTCTTTTCGGATGATAAATTATATAAAAACTGTCCGAATGTTCTTTTTATCCAAGCACTTTCGGCTATACATTTAGCCATTTTCAAGGATTATATTTTAACTGTTAGAATTAGAAATAGTTTGTTATATGAAACATTTTATAAAACATACATAAGAATTTTACTTCCAGCCATATATAATTTTATATAAATGTCTTTATTGAAAGTTTTGCTCATATTTAGTACTTAAAGATAAAAATCTATATGTGGTGCAATTTTGAGATAAATATTCAATATATATGTCAGTAAATAATGTTTTTATTCATAATCAAAATATGTGTGTGGGCATTTATGTATGTGTGAATCTATTTATTACAAGAGTAGAGATTATTACTTAACTTTAAAAAAAATGGATGTTACTATGTAAATTAATCTTCTGAATTAAATTGTACAGCCAGAGCCAATATAAGTAACTGATTTTTTTGTATCAGAGTATTTCAAAAAGTATTAATAAGCAAACCTGATCAATTGTTTCACTTCCTGTGGATAACTGGAACTCTTCCTTTGTAAAACAACAAAAGAATGGCCCAATGAAAACAAAATGGAGGTCCCTTACTAAGCAGATTTACTCTTTGGCAGTAATGGTGGACATCAAGGCGTAGGGAAAAAAAGAAGAATGTCTATCCCTTTCTTTTATTTCTCTTTCCTTATCTATAGGTTAGCATTTTTTTCTACTTTCCTGGGTTGGAAAAACCATTTTTCTTAAGGAAATTGTTTTCTTGAAAGACCACAACAAATTTAGGATGACTTTATGGTCCTGTTAGTTTCTCATAGTAAAGTACCAAAAAAAAAAATAATGAAAAGATAAAATAATTCTTCTTCTCAATTGAATTTTCCCATCCCAAAGAATCTTCTGATTCTGTCAGCCAATTTTGTTAGCTAAGAGCTGGGAAAAGGTAGGGACAAGGAATAGATGAAAAATTAATAAATAAATGTCAGATGACAGCATATCCAATGGGAAATTAAAACACGTCTAAAGCAGAAGTGAAGAGAAAAACAAACAATTAAAATGGAAAGGAAAAGAAAAAAGAGTAGTTGAAATGAAAACAAGAATCATTGAAAGAAGGAGATTAGGAAAAGAGACAAGAAAGAAGAAAAAGACAATAATAATTACAATGATGGAGGAGGAGGAGATTGAGGATCTGGAGGAGAAGAAGAAGAAGAAGAAGAAGAAGAAGAGTTGTTGTTGTTGTTGTTGTTGTTGTAGCAAAAGGAGGAAGAATAAATTTAGGAGAAAAGAAACAGAAAACAATGAAGAAAAATGAAGGAGTGAGTAAACAAAACAAAAAAGTTAAGAATTAACATATGTTGATTATAAAAATTTCCTTTCATTATAATTAGTAATTCAGACAGTATAAGTCATATATTTGTAATAGTTTTAGTGTTAGGAATTAAAATGTTTAACAGTATTGTTAACTAATCTTATAATTATTATTATTAATAGTATTTTTAAAAGAAATAATGCTAATATTACTATTTATTTTAATTAAAATAATTCTGTGTATTTGCTGTTCCAAATATTGTTATTAATCGTTAAAACAAGCAAAAAATATAAACAAATCTCTTTATATATATATCAGTCATTGTATAAGTTGGTGCCTGATTTTCATTGTTAATATAAAATGACTGCAACTTGACACTGGTGTTTCTTTTGGTGCCTTTTTGTGGTGTGTTCTAGATTGAGACCTTACATTGTTCTATTGTGAGTCAGATATTGTTGAATGTTGGCTTTGCCCTTTCATCATATTATGCTCTATGAATTTTAGAAAGGAGTAAATGCTGGAAATGTAGCAAAAAACTTTCAGAAGGTTTGTGTGGATTGTGCTCCAACTCTTCAGACAGTCAGAAATTAGTTTAACAGATTTCTTTAGGATGATATTAACTCAAATGATCAAACACGATCAATTGTGGAGAATAAACTGAGGATTTTGATGGAAGAGATTGTTAAGAGCTTGAAAATGGATATCTCAATTTCCTTTCACTGTTTGATAAGACTTAGGCTCATGAAAAACAGCCAATTTAGGCAAATTGAAAATTTGTGTCATTTTCCACAAGGACAACACAAGACTACATGTTGCAAAACAGGCCTTGCAGAAGCTTAAAGAGTTGAAATGGGTACACATCCCCAAGAAATCACCATATTCTCTTGAATTGTCAGATCATATTTTTATTTGTTACAGTCTCTAAAGAACAATTTAAACGACAAAGAATTTGATTCTATACAGTCAGTTGAAAACATTCAACCAAAAATTTCTACAAAAATGACATCAACAAGATTGTAGACTATCTACTGGACTAATAATTTTTTTTTTGTGAGTATATAAAATTTTGTCCTTCATTATTCTAAGTGGGCACAAACTTTTGCAATGAGGTAAAATATCTAGAGAGAAATCCTTAAGATGTGAAACTGTGAGTTACCATGAAGTGTTGTTTTTGTTCACAGGTATATTATTATTTATATCTTAATTTTTACATGCACACACACACACATATATATATATATATATATATATATATATATATATATATATATATATATATATATATATATATATATATGAATAAATTTTAATTTACTTTAATCAATTATAGGGCCAAACCTACTCTGAAATTGACCAGTGCTTGAACATTTAAAAAAGTGTTCAATAGGCAATCTGCAGAGCAATTCTAAGAAACTTTATTTTAAAAAGATATAAATACTTCATTCACTATTGTAGTTTCAAACAAGCCTGAAGATCCAAACAGTGAAACTGCAGTAGCAGATAAGGTATTTAAATCTTTACAGTTTGTGAAAGATATTTTATATGATAATAGCTTTGAGTATTTTGAGTCTTTGCTTGCATTGAGTGCTCTAAAGTATTTTGAGATTATCTACTAATATTTATCTAATTTTGATAATTGTATTATGGTTTTTTGCAATGTGATGATCAATATGTGCACAAATTGCACTAAGTTTAGATAAGTGACAATTCAATAGACTGAACAAAACGTGAACTTTGAACAGTTATTTTTTAATTATTTAACCCTAAGCAAGGCAATAAAGTCACTAAGACACAAAGGGTCATGGAGAGTGAATGAAACTGAGATAATGTTACTGAGGAGAAAGGGGAAAAGCAGGATTAAAGGGGACAGATGATGATGATTGATATTGCATTTAATTTTTTAAAGATTGTACTTGACAGGAAAATATGTCTAGACACATAGCAGAAGCACCAGACCAGATGTACCAACAATATTCAATGCACACATGAATGGTAGATTTGTAAATGTGCAAGATCGATTCTGGAAAAAAAAAGATTGTCTAGCACATAGTGAACTGACTTTTCTAGCAGCAGATCTAGCAATTGATTTAATATAATCATTCCACTTCATGTCAGTGGAAAACATAAAAACGAGAAAGCACAGTGAGTCACTCTGCTGGAGGTTAGCATCAGCCATGCTGATGAAAGGCACAAAAAAGTCCTTTAAGATGTTTTGTTTTAGAGGTGTCAAAATTAACAAGCCACTTCTTGCTCTCGTTCACATCACTAGCAGAGCTAGGAGACAAGATGGGTGGCACTTAAGGGTCCGCTGTATAATTCTGTATAGGCTGTATTGAAATAAAATTGGTTTTAATGTCAGGATGCTACTCACAGTTAAAAGACCTTTTTCATTTTGAGTAACTTAAACTATGGCATATGTATTTAAGGGATTGTTGTCTCGACCAAAGAATAAATATTACCCAGTGATGTATTCAGTGATATTTTATCTTTGTTGACAATGTGAAACCCGAAATAGACCCAGGGTGTGTTTTTTCCATGCTGCAGCACTACTGTGTGTGGGAGACACATCTTGGTTGTTACATAATTTCAGTTATTTTTTTGGACAGAAGTTCATTTGAGGCTATGTGTTGCTCTATTTTTCATCCTTTTGGCCTGTTATTAATTTAATTAATATATGTTTATATATATATATATATATATATATATATATATATATCAGAGGGAGTCATTGTGCAGTATTTGTCATTTTTATGGGGTGTTAGGGATGGCAAACTTAACAGCTGCCTCAGGAAATACTCACTATAGATACCCCACTGATTCACAACAAATTGTAGGTCATTCTTACGTCAATAGCAAATTTGATTTTATCAAACCTATCAGACTTACAATTATGTGGCAACCATCGAGAGACCATGTACCTGCATCCAAAAAGTTATGTCTTAGCAGCTTATGGTGTAATGTTGTTATGCCCAGGCCCACTTGGGAGTGGCAGTCTTGATTTTCAATGAATGCATGTGAAGACACTCTCCCATAATGTTGCCATGTTTTCTTTCCTTGAAGCACACTTCTGTCTGGCAGGAAGTCTATATTTCTTATCCCCTCCCTCCAGCCATCAGTATAAATCGTATCTTCAGCATAAATGATCTTTGGTGATGTCTTTGATTTCTTGATATTCATGTCCATCACATTTATGATACTTTTGCAGATGTCCTTGAAGAAAAGATGAGGTCATTCTCATGTCCTCTTGCCAGTGGACATTTCCCTGTACAGAGTGACCTCATATCAATAGACTCTTGTTTCCAATGTTTTGTTGTCATAGTAAGGTGACACTGGAATGTCCTCTCCAGAGCATGGGCCTGGGTGTGGTTTTATGAGATATCATTAATGTTGTCCAGAGGAAAGGTAGGGTCCAATACAGCTTGGCACTGGCATCATTTTAGGAGTTGCAGAATGCAGTTGAAGATAACATTGGACTGTCTTAGGGACTCTGGATTTGTCTTGAGGATTTAATCTCAAGGCCATTAACATGATTGGTTATGGCTGCAAGGCTGTGGAGGTTTAAAATTAGTTTTCCTTCTTTTAGGTTGACTACCCTCCTGTGCTGATGGACTTACAATTAAGACAAGAATAAATAGTTGTATTATGAGAATAGATATCAAGTCAAGAACAGATGACATCATTTGTCATTGATGAAAATAAGGAACAGTGTGAATCCAGGATTAGAATCCTGAGGAGTGCCTATATTAATACAAAATTATCTAGAAGAGTAGCCATTTAGGACAACTTTTATAACATGATTTGGTAAGATAAATTTAATCAAAGCAATGAGCAGAAACCCTTGCAATTGCAAGGGATAACATCAAGTCTACATGTTTTCTAGGGATCAAATTTGGATATGGGAGCAGAAGTTCTTTTTTTTTTTTTGACAATGATGTTCATCCTGTACAAGGCCCATGAGCCACTTGAGGTAGAGAGTTAGAGAGTAGGAGACAGATTTTTCTTATTCAAAGATTGGAGGAATACAATTAAAAACTAAACCTTATTGGCTGCATTTAAGAATATATACACAGAAGTGGTGAAAATTCTATACTCAAATATATACAAGGAGAAATAAAAAATTATCCACACTTTTGCCATAAGATATAACAATTAATTATATGAAAAGTGTGTATATTCATTACTTGCAAATACAATAAATTCAAAGTTTGTATGTGTACAAATATTTGTTTCCCTTCACTATATATATATATATATATATATATATATATATATATATATAGTGAAGGGAAACAAATATATATATATATATATATATATATATATATATATATATATATAATGTGTATAGTCATCCACATAAAAGCCTGTTTCACTGTATCACAGCTCATCAGTGTGGCCGTGATCGAAACTCAACCGATTTGGCATCAATCAGAGAATCTACCCCCAAGTTATGCATACAGCAGAGAAAGGGAAATTTTTAATATATTATATATGAGATGAATGCAGACACCAGTAGCCAGATGTGCTCAATTTATAATTGAAAATTGATCCATGATACACTGAGGATACATGACCATCACCTTCCAAAGACTTGACTGTCCGAAAATTGGTTGCTATATTGGGATTCCTGCATTATTTTTGTGATATACAGTGGCCATTAATAATTAAGTATAACTCAAAACTTCAACACTAAGATAAAACTATTTTTAATTACAACTGTAATTAAATACTTAAAAAGAACAAAGAAGCAAAATTCAACCAAATATAATTAAACGTTTCAGTAAATACCTTGATTGTAGCATGGCTCGGCATAACGTCAGGTATATCCTAAATCAAAACCCAAATCATCAACACACAACAATTTATACTAATTCGACTGGATAGCTCCACTCAATAAGTCACTACAGTCAGTAGCCTGACACTGCCATTTATACACCTGGCGGAAAACATATAATAATAAATCCAGTCAGTAGTTACTCATTTTCTTCCTCTATAACAATTATATATTTTACATGTGCAATGGAGGCTGTTACAAAGCATTCCTTCATTGAAATACTCAGGTGACAACTATCACTGAAACAATCTACAGATTTATGAAAGGAGAAAGTGCTGTAAATTTGATATCACTTCCAGCAACCAGTGCCACTGCAGAAAAATCTGTCTCATACAAGTCTCGCGAATCCCTGGTCAGCTGGTGACAGATGTTGTGTCTCTTCTTGATACCTTTTTTTTACAAAGCATTACAAGATTATACTATTAATAAAGCATTTGCTTCTGATATCATAAAAACCCGTTGGGCAAGAACAATTCTGAATACTGATTCAGAATTATTATATTCTGTTTAGTTGAATACAGTATCAGTTGTTTAGGTAACAGATAAAAAACGTTTTTTTTTTTGGTGGGTGGGGTAGCCCAATGTAATTGCATCAAAATAATCAAAGACAGAGAATGTTACATGAATCAGTTGCTCAGACAATTCTGTGACCCAAAGAACCTATATAATCAGGAACTTGACAATTACTCAAAAAGTCCAGACAAAAAGCCCAAATTCCTAATTGATGTTCGGTGAATATTTTCTAATACTCTCAAACAAGCATCAATGTCAAAAGTTAAAAAGCTTTTTATTGATCTTCAATAAATCAATCAACAAACTATGTGATGGTTAATTCTTATCCACTTAAACCCCCTAATTTCACCAACACCTCACTTTATGTGCACACATTCCTGTTTTAATCTGAACAAACCCAGTTTCTCTTGACTGACCTGACAGTTCATTTGATTAATTCAAATACATTTCTTGGCAGCATAGTTATCTTTCTCAAGATTTCCACCATGTTGGCACAAACATCCAGACTTTCATATTTACTGCTCACATTTTTGATTTAACAGAGACAAAATTCAGCAGTCAAAACCCTATGAGTAGTAGAAAATGTAGATTTTATATCAGTATAGCAGACTGCTTGTTTATGAGTATACCTGCCTACTAGGGTGGCTAGTTATCACTGTTGCAGGCAGCGTACATGAGATATGGAACATGAAAATGACAGTTATACCATTCATTATCAGAGCACTAGGAATGCTGCTGATGCCTATGTGAAAAAAGACTGGAATAACTGGAAATCAGAGGAAGTGTAGGAACCATCCAGAAGATGGTATCATTGAAAACAGCAAAGGTACTGAGAAAAATTCTTTTTTACAGTCATGTTCACCCTGTAAAAAGGCCCAAGAATGACTCAAGGTAGAGAGTTACAGAGTAAGAAGCCCAGATTAAGGTGATATGTGAGGAAGATAATGGTTAACACTAGGTTTGAACTGGTTAAGATTGTAGTGATTGGGAGTTGGTTTCAAAAAGCAGTGGTTCATGAGAATAAGCTGCTTGAAATTTGAAACGAAGTGAAAAAACAATGAATAGGTATCTCACCTTGAGGAAGAAGTAAAACCTGATAATTGTGCCAGTCATTTACGAGGTGCAAAGAATAGTCTTGAATGGCTAGAACAGTACTAGTCTCTATTTAAGAGACATGCTGTCACTTAACCTCTCATATAAGCCAGTCATTATCAGAGTGCAGAGAATGGTCTTGGATGGCCTATGGAAAAAGCTGGAAGAAATAGAAATTAGAGCAAGACTTGAACTCTTTCAGAGGACAGAATTACTTTAAACAAAATACTAAGAACAATACTAGAGCATTTAAGAGACATTCTGTAACTTAACCTCTGGACAAATTAGTGATGAGTATGTATAGTGAAAAGTGAATTAAAAAATGAGTATGTATAGTGAAAAGTGAATTAAAAAATTGGAGTAATGGATAGCGGCTAGAATCGAGGGGTCGAAGATCTGAGTTCGAATTTCAGTCTGATCTGGTACATACACTTACATGCTAATATCCTTGGAAAGGTATGAATTCTCTTTGTCGTCCCCCATCTATGGATAAATAGCAGGACTGACTTGGTTCTATAGCCATGGGTGGCAACCAGTCCAGGAGAAAGTAACTCCGAATTCAAATCTGTATGTAGCCCTAACATAGTGCATACTTTACAGCTAACGAAAGGATTGTTCACACTGGCTTGATGATCTTGACTCTGGTGAAATAATAATGATGAATTTTCCAGATAAAATTTGTAAGAATTTATGAAAGAGTTTTTCTATAATTTGGTGGATGCCTGCAAGGAAATATTCAAGTTTTTTTTTTTATTATTATTCAAGGTCATATTTGTTTTATTTTCATGTAAAAAGAACAGCATTTTCAACTATAAATATGACATTTAGTTACAAATTCAGTATTTTCCGATATACATGTGACATGAGTAAAAAAGTGAATATCTTTATTATATTATTTCTTCAATTATATTATATTATATTATATTTATATTATATTATTACTCACTAGATGAGCCAAGTACTTGATGAACTGTGTTTTTTTTCACCTTATTAGCACTTGGAATGAGAATTAACAGCTTCTATGTCTATTTGAATTAGTGGCAAACCCTTCAGTCTAATATAACATATTAAATATTTGTGTTTGTTATCAAGTCCTGTCTTGATAGATTTCTCTTCCTATTAAATACTTACCTGTCTCTCTGTGGACAATATTTTCTGTTTCTATTCATCATTATGCAATAGGCATATATATTCGTGCTTATATCAAATGGTATATGTCTAGTTAACAAGTCTTTTCATATCTATTTTTTACATATATATATCAGTTCATATATATTACAGCTTGTCCATTTCTAACTCATTATGTTTATATCTAGCTAGCTATCTCAGCATGTCCCTTTATCTATCTCATCCTGTTCATTATCTATTTATCTCTCTATCTATATAATTTCGTTTGTTCATCATCTATCTCATTCTATTCATATCTATCTCATTGTTTCATATCTATCTATCTATCTATCTATCACAGACTATTCAAATCTATCTTTTTCGTTCTGTTCATATCTATCTATCTATCTATCACAGACTATTCAAATCTATCTATCTTTCTCGTTCTGTTCATATCTATCTATCTATCTTTCTCTCTATCTATCACAGACTATTCAAATCTATCTTTCTCGTTCTGTTCATATCTATCTATCTATCACAGACTATTCAAATCTATATATCTTTTTCGTTCTGTTCAAATCTATCTATCTTTCTCGTTCTGTTCATATCTATCTATCTATCACAGACTATTCAAATCTATCTATCTATCTATCTTTCTTGTTCTGTTAATATCTATCTATCTATCTATCACAGACTATTCAAATCTTTCTTTTTCGTTCTGTTCATATCTATCTATCTATCACAGACTATTCAAATCTTTCTTTTTCGTTCTGTTCATATCTATCTATCTATCACAGACTATTCAAATCTTTCTTTTTCGTTCTGTTCATATCTATCTATCTATCTATCACAGACTATTCAAATCTTTCTTTTTCGTTCTGTTCATATCTATCTATCTATCACAGACTATTCAAATCTATCTTTCTTGTTCTGTTCATATCTATCTATCTATCTTTCTCTCTATCTATCACAGACTATTCAAATCTATATTTCTCGTTCTGTTCATATCTATCTATCTATCTTTCTCTCTATCTATCACAGACTATTCAAATCTATATTTCTCGTTCTGTTCATATCTATCTATCTATCTATCTATCTATGTAACTTAGCCTGTTCATTATCTATGTATCTCATTCTGTTCATATATATCTCATATTGTTCATCTTACACTCTCTCTCTCTCCCATTCTCTATCTCACTATATAGAAGAATAACATGATCAATATATTGCACTATAAATTAATGTCAAAAATAAGAATAAATATCTTATTTCTACTTAATCAAGCAAACATCTTGATCAGCACTCTTTCTCTCTATCCCCCTATTTCTTTCACTCCATTTCTATATATCCCTCTCTCTACACCTCCTACTTGATACCTTTTACTTTCTTCATCCCTTCTCTCTAATGCCCCCTCTCTATTTTCACTATCTAGCCTATCTCTCTCCATATATATCAATTAATAAACAAATAGTATGAAGTATAACACATTTCATCAAGAGACAATAAATAAAACTACAAAGTTGAGATGAAGCCAACTGAAAAGAGACACATGCAGACATATGTGTCCTGTGTATATTTGTATTGTGTATGTGTGTCTTGTGTGTGGGGGGGAAGTAACATTATGCCTGTTCAATTGCCTGAAAATCGCTTCTCAATGTGAAAGTTTTAGTTATGAGCTAAAGTTATTTGTTTTTTTTTATCTGTTTTTACAATTGTTCTATCAACCTATTGATATTAAGAGTGCCTTTCATATAGAATGCTTATCCATAATATTTAGTGAATATTGGATATTTATTGGATTTATGATTATATATATATATATATATATATATATATATATATATATATATATATATATATATATATATATATATATGATTTAAAGAAAAACAGACCACTTTAAGGCTCCATTGTAATAGTTTATTTCACCAAGGGCTTTTAACTGTCCTTGGGTCTTCAGACATCACTTTCAAAAGGTGAAACGAAAAATGAAATTAAAATTTACATTTTTGACGGGCAGTATTAAACTTATATAAGTTGACATAGAAGGTGGTGAGGGATGGTGTTAGAGACATGGTCGAGTCTAGAGAGGGAAGGGAGAATTTTAAAATTTATTTTTATATTTCTTTATAATACTTAATATTGAGGAAGGAAACGTGAGGTAAGGATATATATATATATATATATATATATATATATATATATATATATATATATATATGTATGTATGTATAGCTAGTATTTGAGGATACCCATCTACTGGGGTGGTTAGCCAATCCCTATTGCAGGTGCTTGCTCAGGCGCATTTGTGTTTATTCAACACCCACAGAGCCCACCTGTGGTTTATACTGCAACTATGCTGAACAGACCTTAGTTACAGTTTCTGGGAAAGAGTGTGTTATCTAGCATCATCAAGAATTTGAACAAGGCTAGCACACTCAAGTCCTCGGCCACAATAACTTGTGACTTCATGCTAGAACAGCTATCGACAGCTCCCAAGGATTCCGCCAACCCAATTTTACTCATAAGGCTTGGGTCAACCCGTGGTATGATTTTCAGGCACTTTCCAAAGGTACGACATGCTGGGATTGACCCCTCCAGTCCAATAACATCAGGAAGTCTCCTTCCTGACAAATCAACCAAGCTGAGATTTGAATACGGGTCTCATGGTCAGAATGCAAACATTCTAACCACTTGGCAATGTGCCCATATATATATATATATATATATATATATAGATATATGTATGTATGTATATATATACACACACACGCACACATATGTACACACACACATATATATCATTGTGTATTTTGGTAGCAATCCCTCTATTATACATGTTTTATTAAAAACAACTGACAAAGTACTCTGATTAAGCTTTTTATTAAATTTTTTTACTGTCATACAAATATTTTCTTTTCAGGACATAAAGTGTGTAAAAACTGTCTGAATGTTCTAATATAACTGAGTGCTTCCAGCTATTCTATTAGCCATTATCAAGGATATTTTTTGTTTTTTTAATGGTGTGCAGTAATATGAATCTATTTCTGGGGTGTATAATGAAATTTGTTTGGCTTTGAAAAATATTATATCATCCATGATTGCATCACATTTTTGACACACCCAGACACTATTGTCTTGACTATCAATTAGTTGTTCTATGAGCATTGTCTGTGATGGATGTTACTCTAAGGAAGCATATGAAAATTGTAATGTTGTGTGAACACAATTTCAAGC
>OZ038480.1:21692274-21737274 GCA_964036315.1 Acanthosepion esculentum
TCAATAGTTTGTTGCAACAGTACATAGGTGAACAAATTACTTATACCAAATAAGCACATATCGTCAGTGCTCAAAGGACAGTTCTGAATATAGATGGCAATGTTCCTTTGCATCTGATTTTGTCTATAGTTGGATCAGTGCAGTACAAGTTAGCAAAGTGATTGGCTGTGTTGTTAAAGCCTGTGCTTAAATGTTATACAAGTAATTGTGTTAAGGACTCGTTTTGCCAGTTATATGCATATATATAATGACCAGCTAATTGATTCTGAGCACACCTGTCTGATAGGGCAGGTAGCCAATCCTTGTCGCAAAAGCTTGCACATTTATGTTTGCTTAAAACCCATAGAACCCACCTGTGGTTTATACAGCCACTTAGTGCAGACCTTAAGTTTCTGGGAGAGAGTGCATAATTTGGCATGATCATCAATTTAATAAAAGCTAGTATCCTTAAGCCCTCAGCCATGATGACTTTTTGATATAGAACAACCATTGACAACATCTGAATAGTTCTATCTACCAAAATTCCTTCACAAGGTTTGGGTTGACCCATGGTATTGTTTTCAGGATTTGTATTGTTTTTCAGCTGGCATCCCAAGGTTGTTAAAATCAAAAAATCAACTCCTTGATAAATCAACCATGGTGAGAATCAAACCCAAGTATTATGGTCAGAAAGAGAACATTCTAACCACATGGCCACATACCTATTTAACTATCTCTGTGTGTGTGTATATATATATATATATATATATATATATATAATCATTTATTTAAATATTATAACATAAATATGTTATAAAATCTCGCATTTTGATTGGTCATTCTGACTTATGCTACAGTGTTTACCCCTAGCGAAGGACCGTTAAGGAATTTGGAATTTTTTTAAAAACCATTTATTCTACATTCAACATCATCACTTGATAAGACACTGGATGTATCGAAACGAAATGACTATTTTTGTAGTGATTTTATAACATATTTATGTTATAATTTTTAAATAAATAATTATATCTGCTCTACTCTGTATTGAGCACTCTTTTAAGAATAATAATTGTTGGTTATTGGAATTTACTCCGTATATACCAATCCCACACTTGGGTGGGTATATATATATATATATATATATATATATATATATATATATATATATATATATATATATATACTACTATTACAAATCAAGGTATTGGCAAAACCAACATAAAGCCTGCCAAATGGCCAAAGAAAATAAAAAAATTAGAAATAAAATCCAAAATCAATGAAAAAAATTAGAGAAAAATTGATAAAAACTGGGAAAAGGAAGCGTAACCGGAGAAGAAAAAACCAAAAGACCGATACCTACCTAAACCATAATAGAAAGTGATCTATGTCGAAATCACCAAGATGGAGCAATTATTATAATTACAAATTCCTTAACGGTCCTTCGCTAGGGGTAAACGCTGTAGCATAAGTCAGAATGACCAATCAAAATGCAACTCAACGACAAAGCTCAGGAGTATATATATATATATATATATATATATTTAATGTATGCTACATTTATGGGGTAAAAAGTGCTCAATATCAGAGACAGAGCATATGTAAATCCACTTTCATATATATATATATATATATATATATATATACATACACTACAGTTCAAAAGTTTGAAGCTGACACCATAATTAGCATGGGAAGAAGGGTGAAAAAAATGAAAAAGAGCTCTGAGAGTCATTGAAAAAAGAATGGATTCAATTATTAAAACTTTTACTTTGGGAAAGTATTGCAATGAATGTCAAATATTTGTGCTGCAGTAATCAAGGCTAAAGGAGGATATTTTGATGAGAGCAAAATTTAATCATAAAATGTTTTTTTCTTTTTGTCATAATAAAATGTCTAATAAAAAAATCATTTCTCATTTTTTTTTAACCATGTATAATCATTTTCTCTTATTTGAAGTACAAAATCTTTTGGGTCAATTTAAAAAATTACCAGAGATAGCCTCAAACCTATTTATACAGTCGTCATTCATGATTAATTAATTCTAAAGTTGACTTATCTAAGTATTTGCCAATCTATTAAACACCCAAATCTACCTACACTTGTTGGAAATAAACTGTCATTGTCAGTTTTGTAGTATTTGTTTTTTAATAAAAGACTTACTTTTAAGTATATTTTATTATTAATTTTTAATTATTTCACCCTGAAACATCTAAATATAAAAAATATCAAATTTAACTGGAAAGCCAGAAGTCAGAAGTGCAAGAGAAGAAACTGTTTTCATCTTAAATTCATAAAGTCTAGATACCATAGAGGAAAGTTGATCAGAAAAATTACCATGAATGCATTTCTAGAAAAGGAATAGGGAAGCTATACTATGATGGTGGGGGGAGAGTGACTGAAGCCAAGATGCCAAATCAGGACCAGTAACATTGCAGATTCTTCTTTAGATTTTATCAAGGATCTCTAAATATTTAGCAGAAGCACCAAACCATATGTTGCAGCAATATTCAAAGCAAGGATGAATGGTAGACTTATAAATATATAAGATAGATTCAGGCAAGAACAATTGTCTTGCACAACAGAGTGATCCAACTTTCCTAGCAGCAGAACTAGCAATGGATTCGATATAATTTTTCCATTTCATGTCAGCAGAAGACATTTCCTGATGATTTGAATTTAGCTATGATAACTCAACAGAGTAAAAATTCTGTGACTAAATAACCAATCACAAAGTAAAAGTGCAAACTAAGGTTACTATACAAATAAAAGGAAGAATTTATGTCCTCTGTATTGAAGCTGCAAAGAATATTCTTGGATATCATTTTGTAACGAATATGAGATAAGTAAAGTAAATGAAAAAAAACTAACAAAGAATAATCAGACTAATTTAGTTTGCATTGGAATCTTCTTCTATGTACCATGTCCCTTCAAGACGTTCTCCACAACTTCCAATCCTTTGCAGAGCTTAGAAAGTTGTCTTTTTACCATTTCTCTCCTAATCCTTGTGTTTGTTAGATAGCTTACCCATGGCTTTCCTATTGCCTGTACCTCTTGCCTTCAGTATGTTCTGTGAATGTCAAAATCTCCAAGCCCTCTTTCCTCATAATGTACCTTAGAAATTTCAACTCTCTTTCTGATTATAAGTATAAGGGTCCCTTTTGTTTCTGTTTTCCTGAAAGCTTACTATGTTACTAACAGCTTCAGTTAATGGTATTCTCATTATCCTTCTGTAGAACCATATCAAGTCTCTTCTCCAATTATGAGGAGATTGTCCAGTATTCACTGCCATATAGAAGGACCAACATTGCATAATAGTTCAGCATTCTTTTCTTTGTTTTTAATGAGATTTTCCTGTTTGTTAATACTTTGCTTAACGTTTGGAAGGAAAAAATTAATGAAAATGAATTAAAAAGGGAGAAAAAGAATAAAATCAATCATAAATGTAAAAAAAAAGACTAAAATAGAGAAAAACGAATAGAAAGACAAGAAGAATTTAAACAAGCAAGAAAAAAGTATTAAATTAAAATTAATGAAAAAATAAAAAAGGAAATACATGAAAGAAAAAATATGACTGAAATTGTATGAAAAGTGGTGGAAAAATATAAAAAGGAAAAAAAGAAAAGGAAAATAGGAAACTTAAAGAAGAAGGAAAGGAAAGCAATTAAAAACAGCAATATATTCAAAGTTAAAAAACAACAAGGAAGAGATGAAGCAATATTAAAAGAAAAAGAAAAAGAGAAAAACAACAAAGAAGAGATGAAGCAAGATTTTAAAAAAAGAAAAAGAAAAAGAGAAAAACAACAAAGAAGAGATGAAGCAAGATTTTAAAAAAAGAAAAAGAGAAAAACAACAAAGAAGAGATGAAGCAAGATTTTAAAAAAAGAAAAAGAGAAAAACAACAAAGAAGAGATGAAGCAAGATTTTAAAAAAAGAAAAAGAAAAAGAGAAAAACAACAAAGAAGAGATGAAGCAAGATTTTTAAAAAAGAAAAAGAGAAAAACAACAAAGAAGAGATGAAGCAAGATTTTAAAAAAAGAAAAAGAAAAAGAGAAAAACAACAAAGAAGAGATGAAGCAAGATTTTAAAAAAAGAAAAAGAAAAAAACAACAAAGAAGAGATGAAGCAAGATTTTAAAAAAAGAAAAAGAGAAAAACAACAAAGAAGAGATGAAGCAAGATTTTAAAAAAAGAAAAAGAAAAAGAGAAAAACAACAAAGAAGAGATGAAGCAAGATTTTAAAAAAAGAAAAAGAAAAAAACAACAAAGAAGAGATGAAGCAAGATTTTAAAAAAAGAAAAAGAGAAAAACAACAAAGAAGAGATGAAGCAAGATTTTAAAAAAAGAAAAAGAAAAAGAGAAAAACAACAAAGAAGAGATGAAGCAAGATTTTTAAAAAAGAAAAAGAGAAAAACAACAAAGAAGAGATGAAGCAAGATTTTAAAAAAAGAAAAAGAGAAAAACAACAAAGAAGAGATGAAGCAAGATTTTAAAAAAAGAAAAAGAAAAAGAGAAAAACAACAAAGAAGAGATGAAGCAAGATTTTTAAAAAAGAAAAAGAGAAAAACAACAAAGAAGAGATGAAGCAAGATTTTAAAAAAAGAAAAAGAAAAAGAGAAAAACAACAAAGAAGAGATGAAGCAAGATTTTAAAAAAAGAAAAAGAAAAAAACAACAAAGAGATGAAGCAAGATTTTAAAAAAAGAAAAAGAGAAAAACAACAAAGAAGAGATGAAGCAAGATTTTAAAAAAAGAAAAAGAAAAAGAGAAAAACAACAAAGAAGAGATGAAGCAAGATTTTTAAAAAAGAAAAAGAGAAAAACAACAAAGAAGAGATGAAGCAAGATTTTAAAAAAAGAAAAAGAAAAAAACAACAAAGAAGAGATGAAGCAAGATTTTTAAAAAAGAAAAAGAGAAAAACAACAAAGAAGAGATGAAGCAAGATTTTAAAAAAAGAAAAAGAAAAAAACAACAAAGAAGAGATGAAGCAAGATTTTTAAAAAAGAAAAAGAGAAAAACAACAAAGAAGAGATGAAGCAAGATTTTAAAAAAAGAAAAAGAAAAAAACAACAAAGAAGAGATGAAGCAAGATTTTTAAAAAAGAAAAAGAGAAAAACAACAAAGAAGAGATGAAGCAAGATTTTAAAAAAAGAAAAAGAAAAAAACAACAAAGAAGAGATGAAGCAAGATTTTTAAAAAAGAAAAAGAGAAAAACAACAAAGAAGAGATGAAGCAAGATTTTAAAAAAAGAAAAAGAAAAAAACAACAAAGAAGAGATGAAGCAAGATTTTAAAAAAAGAAAAAGAGAAAAACAACAAAGAAGAGATGAAGCAAGATTTTAAAAAAAGAAAAAGAAAAAGAGAAAAACAACAAAGAAGAGATGAAGCAAGATTTTTAAAAAAGAAAAAGAGAAAAACAACAAAGAAGAGATGAAGCAAGATTTTAAAAAAAGAAAAAGAAAAAAACAACAAAGAAGAGATGAAGCAAGATTTTAAAAAAAGAAAAAGAGAAAAACAACAAAGAAGAGATGAAGCAAGATTTTAAAAAAAGAAAAAGAAAAAAACAACAAAGAAGAGATGAAGCAAGATTTTTAAAAAAGAAAAAGAGAAAAACAACAAAGAAGAGATGAAGCAAGATTTTAAAAAAAGAAAAAGAAAAAAACAACAAAGAAGAGATGAAGCAAGATTTTTAAAAAAGAAAAAGAGAAAAACAACAAAGAAGAGATGAAGCAAGATTTTAAAAAAAGAAAAAGAAAAAAACAACAAAGAAGAGATGAAGCAAGATTTTAAAAAAAGAAAAAGAGAAAAACAACAAAGAAGAGATGAAGCAAGATTTTAAAAAAAGAAAAAGAAAAAGAGAAAAACAACAAAGAAGAGATGAAGCAAGATTTTTAAAAAAGAAAAAGAGAAAAACAACAAAGAAGAGATGAAGCAAGATTTTAAAAAAAGAAAAAGAAAAAGAGAAAAACAACAAAGAAGAGATGAAGCAAGATTTTAAAAAAAGAAAAAGAGAAAAACAACAAAGAAGAGATGAAGCAAGATTTTTAAAAAAGAAAAAGAGAAAAACAACAAAGAAGAGATGAAGCAAGATTTTAAAAAAAGAAAAAGAAAAAGAGAAAAACAACAAAGAAGAGATGAAGCAAGATTTTAAAAAAAGAAAAAGAGAAAAACAACAAAGAAGAGATGAAGCAAGATTTTAAAAAAAGAAAAAGAGAAAAACAACAAAGAAGAGATGAAGCAAGATTTTAAAAAAAGAAAAAGAAAAAGAGAAAAACAACAAAGAAGAGATGAAGCAAGATTTTTAAAAAAGAAAAAGAGAAAAACAACAAAGAAGAGATGAAGCAAGATTTTAAAAAAAGAAAAAGAAAAAGAGAAAAACAACAAAGAAGAGATGAAGCAAGATTTTAAAAAAAGAAAAAGAAAAAAACAACAAAGAAGAGATGAAGCAAGATTTTAAAAAAAGAAAAAGAGAAAAACAACAAAGAAGAGATGAAGCAAGATTTTAAAAAAAGAAAAAGAAAAAGAGAAAAACAACAAAGAAGAGATGAAGCAAGATTTTAAAAAAAGAAAAAGAGAAAAACAACAAAGAAGAGATGAAGCAAGATTTTAAAAAAAGAAAAAGAGAAAAACAACAAAGAAGAGATGAAGCAAGATTTTAAAAAAAGAAAAAGAAAAAGAGAAAAACAACAAAGAAGAGATGAAGCAAGATTTTTAAAAAAGAAAAAGAGAAAAACAACAAAGAAGAGATGAAGCAAGATTTTAAAAAAAGAAAAAGAAAAAGAGAAAAACAACAAAGAAGAGATGAAGCAAGATTTTTAAAAAAGAAAAAGAGAAAAACAACAAAGAAGAGATGAAGCAAGATTTTAAAAAAAGAAAAAGAAAAAGAGAAAAACAACAAAGAAGAGATGAAGCAAGATTTTAAAAAAAGAAAAAGAGAAAAACAACAAAGAAGAGATGAAGCAAGATTTTAAAAAAAGAAAAAGAGAAAAACAACAAAGAAGAGATGAAGCAAGATTTTAAAAAAAGAAAAAGAAAAAGAGAAAAACAACAAAGAAGAGATGAAGCAAGATTTTTAAAAAAGAAAAAGAGAAAAACAACAAAGAAGAGATGAAGCAAGATTTTAAAAAAAGAAAAAGAAAAAGAGAAAAACAACAAAGAAGAGATGAAGCAAGATTTTAAAAAAAGAAAAAGAGAAAAACAACAAAGAAGAGATGAAGCAAGATTTTAAAAAAAGAAAAAGAAAAAGAGAAAAACAACAAAGAAGAGATGAAGCAAGATTTTAAAAAAAGAAAAAGAGAAAAACAACAAAGAAGAGATGAAGCAAGATTTTAAAAAAAGAAAAAGAGAAAAACAACAAAGAAGAGATGAAGCAAGATTTTAAAAAAAGAAAAAGAAAAAGAGAAAAACAACAAAGAAGAGATGAAGCAAGATTTTAAAAAAAGAAAAAGAGAAAAACAACAAAGAAGAGATGAAGCAAGATTTTAAAAAAAGAAAAAGAAAAAGAGAAAAACAACAAAGAAGAGATGAAGCAAGATTTTTAAAAAAGAAAAAGAGAAAAACAACAAAGAAGAGATGAAGCAAGATTTTAAAAAAAGAAAAAGAAAAAGAGAAAAACAACAAAGAAGAGATGAAGCAAGATTTTAAAAAAAGAAAAAGAGAAAAACAACAAAGAAGAGATGAAGCAAGATTTTAAAAAAAGAAAAAGAGAAAAACAACAAAGAAGAGATGAAGCAAGATTTTAAAAAAAGAAAAAGAAAAAGAGAAAAACAACAAAGAAGAGATGAAGCAAGATTTTTAAAAAAGAAAAAGAGAAAAACAACAAAGAAGAGATGAAGCAAGATTTTAAAAAAAGAAAAAGAAAAAGAGAAAAACAACAAAGAAGAGATGAAGCAAGATTTTAAAAAAAGAAAAAGAAAAAAACAACAAAGAAGAGATGAAGCAAGATTTTAAAAAAAGAAAAAGAGAAAAACAACAAAGAAGAGATGAAGCAAGATTTTAAAAAAAGAAAAAGAAAAAGAGAAAAACAACAAAGAAGAGATGAAGCAAGATTTTAAAAAAAGAAAAAGAGAAAAACAACAAAGAAGAGATGAAGCAAGATTTTAAAAAAAGAAAAAGAGAAAAACAACAAAGAAGAGATGAAGCAAGATTTTAAAAAAAGAAAAAGAAAAAGAGAAAAACAACAAAGAAGAGATGAAGCAAGATTTTTAAAAAAGAAAAAGAGAAAAACAACAAAGAAGAGATGAAGCAAGATTTTAAAAAAAGAAAAAGAAAAAGAGAAAAACAACAAAGAAGAGATGAAGCAAGATTTTAAAAAAAGAAAAAGAGAAAAACAACAAAGAAGAGATGAAGCAAGATTTTAAAAAAAGAAAAAGAAAAAGAGAAAAACAACAAAGAAGAGATGAAGCAAGATTTTAAAAAAAGAAAAAGAGAAAAACAACAAAGAAGAGATGAAGCAAGATTTTAAAAAAAGAAAAAGAAAAAAACAACAAAGAAGAGATGAAGCAAGATTTTTAAAAAAGAAAAAGAGAAAAACAACAAAGAAGAGATGAAGCAAGATTTTAAAAAAAGAAAAAGAAAAAAACAACAAAGAAGAGATGAAGCAAGATTTTAAAAAAAGAAAAAGAAAAAGAGAAAAACAACAAAGAAGAGATGAAGCAAGATTAAAAGAAAAAGAAAAAGAGAAAAACAACAAAGAAGATGAAGCAAGATTTTAAAAAAGAAAAAGAAAAAGAGAAAAACAACAAAGAAGAGATGAAGCAAGATTTTAAAAAAAGAAAAAGAAAAAGAGAAAAACAACAAAGAAGAGATGAAGCAAGATTTTAAAAAAAGAAAAAGAAAAAGAGAAAAACAACAAAGAAGAGATGAAGCAAGATTTTAAAAAAAGAAAAAGAAAAAGAGAAAAACAACAAAGAAGAGATGAAGCAAGATTTTAAAAAAAGAAAAAGAGAAAAACAACAAAGAAGAGATGAAGCAAGATTTTAAAAAAAGAAAAAGAAAAAGAGAAAAACAACAAAGAAGAGATGAAGCAAGATTTTAAAAAAAGAAAAAGAGAAAAACAACAAAGAAGAGATGAAGCAAGATTTTAAAAAAAGAAAAAGAGAAAAACAACAAAGAAGAGATGAAGCAAGATTTTAAAAAAAGAAAAAGAAAAAGAGAAAAACAACAAAGAAGAGATGAAGCAAGATTTTTAAAAAAGAAAAAGAGAAAAACAACAAAGAAGAGATGAAGCAAGATTTTAAAAAAAGAAAAAGAAAAAGAGAAAAACAACAAAGAAGAGATGAAGCAAGATTTTTAAAAAAGAAAAAGAGAAAAACAACAAAGAAGAGATGAAGCAAGATTTTAAAAAAAGAAAAAGAAAAAGAGAAAAACAACAAAGAAGAGATGAAGCAAGATTTTAAAAAAAGAAAAAGAGAAAAACAACAAAGAAGAGATGAAGCAAGATTTTAAAAAAAGAAAAAGAGAAAAACAACAAAGAAGAGATGAAGCAAGATTTTAAAAAAAGAAAAAGAAAAAGAGAAAAACAACAAAGAAGAGATGAAGCAAGATTTTTAAAAAAGAAAAAGAGAAAAACAACAAAGAAGAGATGAAGCAAGATTTTAAAAAAAGAAAAAGAAAAAGAGAAAAACAACAAAGAAGAGATGAAGCAAGATTTTAAAAAAAGAAAAAGAGAAAAACAACAAAGAAGAGATGAAGCAAGATTTTAAAAAAAGAAAAAGAAAAAGAGAAAAACAACAAAGAAGAGATGAAGCAAGATTTTTAAAAAAGAAAAAGAGAAAAACAACAAAGAAGAGATGAAGCAAGATTTTAAAAAAAGAAAAAGAGAAAAACAACAAAGAAGAGATGAAGCAAGATTTTAAAAAAAGAAAAAGAAAAAGAGAAAAACAACAAAGAAGAGATGAAGCAAGATTTTAAAAAAAGAAAAAGAGAAAAACAACAAAGAAGAGATGAAGCAAGATTTTAAAAAAAGAAAAAGAAAAAAACAACAAAGAAGAGATGAAGCAAGATTTTTAAAAAAGAAAAAGAGAAAAACAACAAAGAAGAGATGAAGCAAGATTTTAAAAAAAGAAAAAGAAAAAAACAACAAAGAAGAGATGAAGCAAGATTTTAAAAAAAGAAAAAGAGAAAAACAACAAAGAAGAGATGAAGCAAGATTTTAAAAAAAGAAAAAGAAAAAGAGAAAAACAACAAAGAAGAGATGAAGCAAGATTTTAAAAAAAGAAAAAGAGAAAAACAACAAAGAAGAGATGAAGCAAGATTTTAAAAAAAGAAAAAGAGAAAAACAACAAAGAAGAGATGAAGCAAGATTTTAAAAAAAGAAAAAGAAAAAGAGAAAAACAACAAAGAAGAGATGAAGCAAGATTTTTAAAAAAGAAAAAGAGAAAAACAACAAAGAAGAGATGAAGCAAGATTTTAAAAAAAGAAAAAGAAAAAGAGAAAAACAACAAAGAAGAGATGAAGCAAGATTTTTAAAAAAGAAAAAGAGAAAAACAACAAAGAAGAGATGAAGCAAGATTTTAAAAAAAGAAAAAGAAAAAGAGAAAAACAACAAAGAAGAGATGAAGCAAGATTTTAAAAAAAGAAAAAGAGAAAAACAACAAAGAAGAGATGAAGCAAGATTTTAAAAAAAGAAAAAGAGAAAAACAACAAAGAAGAGATGAAGCAAGATTTTAAAAAAAGAAAAAGAAAAAGAGAAAAACAACAAAGAAGAGATGAAGCAAGATTTTTAAAAAAGAAAAAGAGAAAAACAACAAAGAAGAGATGAAGCAAGATTTTAAAAAAAGAAAAAGAAAAAGAGAAAAACAACAAAGAAGAGATGAAGCAAGATTTTAAAAAAAGAAAAAGAGAAAAACAACAAAGAAGAGATGAAGCAAGATTTTAAAAAAAGAAAAAGAAAAAGAGAAAAACAACAAAGAAGAGATGAAGCAAGATTTTTAAAAAAGAAAAAGAGAAAAACAACAAAGAAGAGATGAAGCAAGATTTTAAAAAAAGAAAAAGAGAAAAACAACAAAGAAGAGATGAAGCAAGATTTTAAAAAAAGAAAAAGAAAAAGAGAAAAACAACAAAGAAGAGATGAAGCAAGATTTTAAAAAAAGAAAAAGAGAAAAACAACAAAGAAGAGATGAAGCAAGATTTTAAAAAAAGAAAAAGAGAAAAACAACAAAGAAGAGATGAAGCAAGATTTTAAAAAAAGAAAAAGAAAAAGAGAAAAACAACAAAGAAGAGATGAAGCAAGATTTTAAAAAAAGAAAAAGAAAAAAACAACAAAGAAGAGATGAAGCAAGATTTTTAAAAAAGAAAAAGAGAAAAACAACAAAGAAGAGATGAAGCAAGATTTTAAAAAAAGAAAAAGAAAAAAACAACAAAGAAGAGATGAAGCAAGATTTTAAAAAAAGAAAAAGAAAAAGAGAAAAACAACAAAGAAGAGATGAAGCAAGATTAAAAGAAAAAGAAAAAGAGAAAAACAACAAAGAAGATGAAGCAAGATTTTAAAAAAGAAAAAGAAAAAGAGAAAAACAACAAAGAAGAGATGAAGCAAGATTTTAAAAAAAGAAAAAGAAAAAGAGAAAAACAACAAAGAAGAGATGAAGCAAGATTTTAAAAAAAGAAAAAGAAAAAGAGAAAAACAACAAAGAAGAGATGAAGCAAGATTTTAAAAAAAGAAAAAGAAAAAGAGAAAAACAACAAAGAAGAGATGAAGCAAGATTTTAAAAAAAGAAAAAGAGAAAAACAACAAAGAAGAGATGAAGCAAGATTTTAAAAAAAGAAAAAGAAAAAGAGAAAAACAACAAAGAAGAGATGAAGCAAGATTTTAAAAAAAGAAAAAGAGAAAAACAACAAAGAAGAGATGAAGCAAGATTTTAAAAAAAGAAAAAGAGAAAAACAACAAAGAAGAGATGAAGCAAGATTTTAAAAAAAGAAAAAGAAAAAGAGAAAAACAACAAAGAAGAGATGAAGCAAGATTTTTAAAAAAGAAAAAGAGAAAAACAACAAAGAAGAGATGAAGCAAGATTTTAAAAAAAGAAAAAGAAAAAGAGAAAAACAACAAAGAAGAGATGAAGCAAGATTTTTAAAAAAGAAAAAGAGAAAAACAACAAAGAAGAGATGAAGCAAGATTTTAAAAAAAGAAAAAGAAAAAGAGAAAAACAACAAAGAAGAGATGAAGCAAGATTTTTAAAAAAGAAAAAGAGAAAAACAACAAAGAAGAGATGAAGCAAGATTTTAAAAAAAGAAAAAGAGAAAAACAACAAAGAAGAGATGAAGCAAGATTTTAAAAAAAGAAAAAGAAAAAGAGAAAAACAACAAAGAAGAGATGAAGCAAGATTTTTAAAAAAGAAAAAGAGAAAAACAACAAAGAAGAGATGAAGCAAGATTTTAAAAAAAGAAAAAGAAAAAGAGAAAAACAACAAAGAAGAGATGAAGCAAGATTTTTAAAAAAGAAAAAGAGAAAAACAACAAAGAAGAGATGAAGCAAGATTTTAAAAAAAGAAAAAGAAAAAGAGAAAAACAACAAAGAAGAGATGAAGCAAGATTTTTAAAAAAGAAAAAGAGAAAAACAACAAAGAAGAGATGAAGCAAGATTTTAAAAAAAGAAAAAGAAAAAGAGAAAAACAACAAAGAAGAGATGAAGCAAGATTTTAAAAAAAGAAAAAGAGAAAAACAACAAAGAAGAGATGAAGCAAGATTTTAAAAAAAGAAAAAGAGAAAAACAACAAAGAAGAGATGAAGCAAGATTTTAAAAAAAGAAAAAGAAAAAGAGAAAAACAACAAAGAAGAGATGAAGCAAGATTTTTAAAAAAGAAAAAGAGAAAAACAACAAAGAAGAGATGAAGCAAGATTTTAAAAAAAGAAAAAGAAAAAGAGAAAAACAACAAAGAAGAGATGAAGCAAGATTTTAAAAAAAGAAAAAGAAAAAAACAACAAAGAAGAGATGAAGCAAGATTTTAAAAAAAGAAAAAGAGAAAAACAACAAAGAAGAGATGAAGCAAGATTTTAAAAAAAGAAAAAGAAAAAGAGAAAAACAACAAAGAAGAGATGAAGCAAGATTTTAAAAAAAGAAAAAGAGAAAAACAACAAAGAAGAGATGAAGCAAGATTTTAAAAAAAGAAAAAGAGAAAAACAACAAAGAAGAGATGAAGCAAGATTTTAAAAAAAGAAAAAGAAAAAGAGAAAAACAACAAAGAAGAGATGAAGCAAGATTTTTAAAAAAGAAAAAGAGAAAAACAACAAAGAAGAGATGAAGCAAGATTTTAAAAAAAGAAAAAGAAAAAGAGAAAAACAACAAAGAAGAGATGAAGCAAGATTTTTAAAAAAGAAAAAGAGAAAAACAACAAAGAAGAGATGAAGCAAGATTTTAAAAAAAGAAAAAGAAAAAGAGAAAAACAACAAAGAAGAGATGAAGCAAGATTTTAAAAAAAGAAAAAGAGAAAAACAACAAAGAAGAGATGAAGCAAGATTTTAAAAAAAGAAAAAGAGAAAAACAACAAAGAAGAGATGAAGCAAGATTTTAAAAAAAGAAAAAGAAAAAGAGAAAAACAACAAAGAAGAGATGAAGCAAGATTTTTAAAAAAGAAAAAGAGAAAAACAACAAAGAAGAGATGAAGCAAGATTTTAAAAAAAGAAAAAGAAAAAGAGAAAAACAACAAAGAAGAGATGAAGCAAGATTTTAAAAAAAGAAAAAGAGAAAAACAACAAAGAAGAGATGAAGCAAGATTTTAAAAAAAGAAAAAGAAAAAGAGAAAAACAACAAAGAAGAGATGAAGCAAGATTTTTAAAAAAGAAAAAGAGAAAAACAACAAAGAAGAGATGAAGCAAGATTTTAAAAAAAGAAAAAGAGAAAAACAACAAAGAAGAGATGAAGCAAGATTTTAAAAAAAGAAAAAGAAAAAGAGAAAAACAACAAAGAAGAGATGAAGCAAGATTTTAAAAAAAGAAAAAGAGAAAAACAACAAAGAAGAGATGAAGCAAGATTTTAAAAAAAGAAAAAGAAAAAAACAACAAAGAAGAGATGAAGCAAGATTTTTAAAAAAGAAAAAGAGAAAAACAACAAAGAAGAGATGAAGCAAGATTTTAAAAAAAGAAAAAGAAAAAAACAACAAAGAAGAGATGAAGCAAGATTTTAAAAAAAGAAAAAGAAAAAGAGAAAAACAACAAAGAAGAGATGAAGCAAGATTAAAAGAAAAAGAAAAAGAGAAAAACAACAAAGAAGATGAAGCAAGATTTTAAAAAAGAAAAAGAAAAAGAGAAAAACAACAAAGAAGAGATGAAGCAAGATTTTAAAAAAAGAAAAAGAAAAAGAGAAAAACAACAAAGAAGAGATGAAGCAAGATTTTAAAAAAAGAAAAAGAAAAAGAGAAAAACAACAAAGAAGAGATGAAGCAAGATTTTAAAAAAAGAAAAAGAAAAAGAGAAAAACAACAAAGAAGAGATGAAGCAAGATTTTAAAAAAAGAAAAAGAGAAAAACAACAAAGAAGAGATGAAGCAAGATTTTAAAAAAAGAAAAAGAAAAAGAGAAAAACAACAAAGAAGAGATGAAGCAAGATTTTAAAAAAAGAAAAAGAGAAAAACAACAAAGAAGAGATGAAGCAAGATTTTAAAAAAAGAAAAAGAGAAAAACAACAAAGAAGAGATGAAGCAAGATTTTAAAAAAAGAAAAAGAAAAAGAGAAAAACAACAAAGAAGAGATGAAGCAAGATTTTTAAAAAAGAAAAAGAGAAAAACAACAAAGAAGAGATGAAGCAAGATTTTAAAAAAAGAAAAAGAAAAAGAGAAAAACAACAAAGAAGAGATGAAGCAAGATTTTTAAAAAAGAAAAAGAGAAAAACAACAAAGAAGAGATGAAGCAAGATTTTAAAAAAAGAAAAAGAAAAAGAGAAAAACAACAAAGAAGAGATGAAGCAAGATTTTAAAAAAAGAAAAAGAGAAAAACAACAAAGAAGAGATGAAGCAAGATTTTAAAAAAAGAAAAAGAGAAAAACAACAAAGAAGAGATGAAGCAAGATTTTAAAAAAAGAAAAAGAAAAAGAGAAAAACAACAAAGAAGAGATGAAGCAAGATTTTTAAAAAAGAAAAAGAGAAAAACAACAAAGAAGAGATGAAGCAAGATTTTAAAAAAAGAAAAAGAAAAAGAGAAAAACAACAAAGAAGAGATGAAGCAAGATTTTAAAAAAAGAAAAAGAGAAAAACAACAAAGAAGAGATGAAGCAAGATTTTAAAAAAAGAAAAAGAAAAAAACAACAAAGAAGAGATGAAGCAAGATTTTTAAAAAAGAAAAAGAGAAAAACAACAAAGAAGAGATGAAGCAAGATTTTAAAAAAAGAAAAAGAAAAAAACAACAAAGAAGAGATGAAGCAAGATTTTAAAAAAAGAAAAAGAAAAAGAGAAAAACAACAAAGAAGAGATGAAGCAAGATTAAAAGAAAAAGAAAAAGAGAAAAACAACAAAGAAGATGAAGCAAGATTTTAAAAAAGAAAAAGAAAAAGAGAAAAACAACAAAGAAGAGATGAAGCAAGATTTTAAAAAAAGAAAAAGAAAAAGAGAAAAACAACAAAGAAGAGATGAAGCAAGATTTTAAAAAAAGAAAAAGAAAAAGAGAAAAACAACAAAGAAGAGATGAAGCAAGATTTTAAAAAAAGAAAAAGAAAAAGAGAAAAACAACAAAGAAGAGATGAAGCAAGATTTTAAAAAAAGAAAAAGAAAAAGAGAAAAACAACAAAGAAGAGATGAAGCAAGATTTTAAAAAAAGAAAAAGAAAAAGAGAAAAACAACAAAGAAGAGATGAAGCAAGATTAAAAGAAAAAGAAAAAGAGAAAAACAACAAAGAAGAGATGAAGCAAGATTTTTAAAAAAGAAAAAGAGAAAATCAACAAAGAAGAGATGAAGCAAGATTAAAAGAAAAAGAAAAAGAAAAAGAAAAAGAGAAAAACAACAAAGAAAAATGTAACAATTTCAAGTCAAAAGGATTTTTTTTGTAAGGAGGGGAACTAAAACAACAGAATAAATATAGCAAGAACAATAACAAAAAAAGAGCTAAAAAGGAAAAAAAAGGAAAAGAAGCCAATCCCTTCCCTCCTGCCTGCTGTATAAGGAACCCACAGCCGAGTCTGAGGTCCCCAACCATGAATAAATGCGGAATTGCCGCAGGAAAGTGTGTAAAAATCTGTGCCAATTTCACTTTGTCTGTGTTGTGACCATTCATTCATTCTTCTTTTCTACCGGGCCCCTTCAGCCATAAACTTGCAGTTTATATGCCCTTTTCCACCTCTGAACAATTAAACGTCTTGGCATGCCTGTGCCTTTAACTGAAAGCCAAGTGATAAATTACAGCTCAAACACACCAACCCTGGTTTGCCTTATGCTTCAATTTCTTTCATTCTTTTCATTCTTCTCTTTTTTTCTTTTTTCTTTGTCCTTTTCATCCTTACCATGTTGCTGTTTGCAGGAGTCTTAGTTTTCTAAAACATTCTGTTTCTTCTAATCAGCTCTGTGTTATTCAAAATGAAAACTGCCATTCAGTGAAATGAAATGGGTAATCTGCTTTTTTTCTTTTAAGGGCATTTTTTTACTTAGTTGGGAAGGAAAAGCATAGATAAGAAGTAGGTGTATTAGGAATGAAGAAGAAGGAAGAGACAATAAAAAGAATGAAAGAAACATCACCTATAAAAAAAATGAAAGGTAAGAAAAAAAAAACTACAAAAAGAAAAGGAGAAAACAAAGAAAAAAGAATCGAGACCAAAATAGAGGAAGTAAAGACTGGAAAAAAAATCAAGAAAAAAAACATCAAGAAAGTAAAGAAAATAGAAGGAAGCAAAAATGTGGAATTATGGTTAGAGAAAGAAAATGAAGAGCAAAATGTGAAAGAAAAGTAAGTAGAAGGCAAAAGGAAAAGAAGAAAAAAGAAACAATAAAGCAAAGAAGGAAGGAAGGGGAGGAGAGAGGAGGAAGGTAAGAACAAAGAAAATTCTAAGATTAAAAAGAAAAGAAACCAACAGATACCCAGTGAAAAAAAAAAAAGTAAAAAGAGAAAATGTAAGCGACAAGAGACAGAAAGGAAAAGAGAATAAAATGAATGAAAAACAAACACAGTTGGGTTGTAATAAAGAGAAATTTGAAAAGAAAACTGAAGACAATAGAAACTAGAAAAAAAACAAAAAAACAGGGCAAACAAGGATAAGAAAGAGAAAAAGGATTTATCTTAAAAAAGATAAAAGTCAACAGTGTCTACAAAAAAGGAGAAATCTTTAAAAAAAAATCAACAGTGAACATGGTACTAAAGTGAAAAATTGTCAGAAAAAAAAATTTTTTTTAAATGTCTTTTTTCCCATTTACCTTAGATTTTGATAGTCTGTTATTTGTTGGTTTCATTTCTCAGGTTGTTTCTTTTAATTACCTTACAAAAAGGCATGAACTCACAAATATTCCAATCTGTTTAAAATAGCTTAAATAATAAATTCATCAAAATTACCCACAAAGAAAACTTGAGTGAACAACTAATAAATTATTTTTTTTAAATCTGAAGAATTAAACACTCTTTAAATAATTTAATTAATATCTCTACTATAGAAAAATAAAAACTTTTCAAACAATCACCTGAAGATACTTTGAGTAACAAAGTTCATTTGACTTCTTAAGTAGAAATAGTTAATTATTAATCTGTCATTTTTACATTAATGCCTTTTGAGAAGCCATGGATCCATCTTTTATCTCTCCAGCTATGGGTTAAATAACAGGGTAAACTGGATTCTCTAGTCTTGGGTGGTAAGCAATCTAGAAGAAGGAAAACTCTGAATTTAAAACTGTAGAGAAGGCAACAGGAAATTACTCCACTATCCTTCGGTAGTAGTCACAGTAATTCAGCAATAATAAAGAAAGGAAAACTGTTGAGAGTTATGATCACTTATGTCTTGACGAGCATGCAAAAAAGTTATTTTCTTAAGTTACTTGGAAACCAC
Source organism: Acanthosepion esculentum (assembly GCA_964036315.1). NCBI lineage: Eukaryota > Metazoa > Mollusca > Cephalopoda > Sepiida > Sepiidae > Acanthosepion > Acanthosepion esculentum. The sequence goes on from OZ038480.1 coordinate 21,710,197, forward strand.
ACATCAAAGTGCCTAACATAATGAAACTGATGTAAATGATTTTCAAGGCTTGATTTAGATATTTTAGTTTAACTATGTTTTGCATTCTGTAATATTGATTGTTTTCAAGTGATGTCCTGATTTGATTATTATTAACTTCAATGATTATATCCAAGAGTGGAATATCATTCACCTAGAAATCTTTACTGGATTTACTTTCTCTATAAACTGTAGAATTGTTAATTCTTTTAATATAGAATCATTTTTTTCTTCTTCTGTCCTTTGTTGCCCTTGGTAAGCTGTCTTTTTGCAATCTCACTAAATCCCTGTTCTTCTGTCCATTTACTCAAGCTAACTAGGTAGGTTATGTACTGCTTTCCTCTGTCTCTTGACTGTCCTGTCAGTGTCAAATTTTCCAAGCCCTCTTTCCTCATTATGTTCCCTAGAAATTTCAACTCTTTCTTTCTGATGTCAAATGCATAAGTGCCCTGTTTGCATTTTCTCTAAAACTTTGCTTACATGTTCAGTTCAAGATATTCTCGGCATCCTCCTGTAGAACAACATTTCTGTTGCCTCAATTTTCTTCTTCATTTGTGAGAAGCCATCCAAGAGGATTGATATTATGTGAGAGATAAGTACTCTTTTCTTTGTTTCTAAGGAAATTTTTCTGTTTCTTAATAATTTGTTTAATTTTCTTTGAATGGTTATAACAAGACACCTTCAGATTTCAGTGTCACAATTTTCAACCTCTGTTAAAACACTTAGATATTTAAAATTTTTTCACTGGTTTCTAAATGGTAATTTGCATGTTGGTCTTTTCTTTTATTTTCTCCCATCTTCAATGTTAGAATCAGAACCAAAATATGCTAATGATTATGATTTTTACCAAAATACTTTTGATATTATTGCATCATTCTTAATATAACATTATTCTGATTGAATTATTCTTATTATGCAATTATCTTTGCTTTATTCTCATTAGTTTGACTTATTTTTATTATACCTTTATTATTTTTGCTTTATTCTTATTATACCTTTATTATTATTGCCTTATGCTTATTATACCATTATTATTATTGCCTTGTTCTTATTATACCATTTTTATTATTGCCTTGTTCTTATTATACCATTATTATTATTGGCTTGTTCTTATTATACCATTTTTATTATTGCCTTGTTCTTATTATACCATTATTATTATTGCCTTGTTCTTATTATACCATTTTTATTATTGCCTTGTTCTTATTATACCTTTATTATTATTGCCTTGTTCTTATTATACCTTTATTATTATTGCCTTGTTCTTATTATACCTTTATTATTGCCTTAATCTTATTATAGCATTATTATTTTTGCCTTATTTGTATTATACCATATTACATAATTTACAAGTATATTTATGCATTGGCCTGTCATCAAATAAAGCGTATTAGACTTAGAAATTATTTTTATCAGAAAATTAAAAGTAAGTAAAAATGATTCTAAGTAATATCCCTCTAATTAGCTATTATAGACATAGAATATCATATCTATCTCTTCTCCATGACCCAGGTATGTGTTAAATAGCAGGGAAGAGTGGCTCTCTAGCCTTGGGCAGTAACCTGTTTAGCAGAAGGACAATTCTATATTCAAAAGCATGGACAAGTAATGGGAAACCACTCCGCAACCTTTCCTAAGGATACATGGTAATTCACAGATAATAAAGAAAAGTAATCTGTGGAGAGCCATGATCACCTACATTTGAAAGGAGAAAGACTGTTATGAATTGAAAGGTAATGAAGAACTACTCCACTGTCATTTTCAAGAAGTCATGGTACTTAACAGATAATAAGGAAAAGGAATATGTGGAGAGCTGAAAGGTTGTTGGCTTGACTAAAAAAAACATATCAGCTTACTGGAATACATCAAGATCCAGAACCAGGGCTGCCTTCTCATTCCTTCAAAGAACCCCTTCCTGACTGACCATGTCTTCATGGGTGTAGCCATACACACCACACTTGGCCAATTGTGGGTTGATGAGACTATTTAATTTATAGTTGGAGGTTTTGAATTCAAAGTTATCCTGTTGCTACCTAAGCTATAGAACACAGTCTGTGCTCCTATTTAACCATAGCTGGGAGGAGAAGAGATGGATTCATACCTTTCACTAGGAAAATTACATGTAAGTGAATGTAATGAACTTGATTGGAATTCAAATTCCGCTATCTGATTCCTCAATCCAAGCCACTATGCATTAGTCCATTGTATCTCCATCATTAACTAAAAAGACAACGTAAAAAGTTTTGATACTTAGTTATTTAGTCTGATTTGGGGAAAGTAGGTTGGGCTGAGTAATTTTCAGCTCTATTTTGTGTAATAATAAAAATAAATTTGAATAACAAATATACATCTGTAGAGATAAATTAATGTACATTTTCAGTGCTAAATCAGAAGAAAAAGCAAACAGGAGATTTTCTGTTGTCTGAATAAAAATACTGCTCATGTGGGAGCTTCTTTTTGTTGTTTTTATTGTGGTTAATGTCAAGAAACATTTATGATTTTCTTATTGATCAAAACAGATATACAAATATTTATTCACTGGTTCTGTTGTAGAATTATTGGCCTTTTGCTTAGATGACCCTAAGCTACTTGGTGACCAATTGCCCTCTGGCAACAGAATTATTTTGTAGTCATTTATGTGAAGCAACTTGAGTGAAAAATGACTTCCAACTTAATAAAACAGAAGAAGAAGAAGGTGAAGAAGAAGAAAAAGAAGATGATGGAGAAGAAAACAGTCAAGATGGCAACTTGATTGCTACAAATAATAATGAAAAAGAATCAATAAAAACAATGGAAATGATAATTATTGATAGTCATAATCATAAATTAGATAGGAAATTGAAAAATGAAATTAATAAATAAAATACATGTTAAAATGAAAAATAAAAACATAAAATATAACAAAATTCAAGTTTATAATAAAAATAATAATTATTCACTTTTTAGCACAGCTTAATGGTTAGACAATGAGATTATAAGCTAAAAAGTCAGAGGTTCTATATTAAAATAAGAAAGTTAGAAACATTTGTCTATTTCAACATATTTAAATATTTGACATTCACTTTAACTTTATTTCGAGATGCATTTTTGTTTTTTAAGCATATCACCCTAAGCAAGGCGGAAGTGCCACTAGCACACAAGGGGTTACTAGAGGAAGGGATTTACACTGTTGAGAAGTGCAAGATAAGAAGCTGTTGAAGTAGAAGAGACAAATACATTTAACTGTTTTGACAGTGAAAGGGTGGGACCAAGGTGACAACTTAGTAGCATGCTTAATATAAATCAATGAATAAATCTAAAAAATAATATATTTTTAATTATTTGGAAAATTTTATCAATAAGAATGCAATTTTCATGTGAAGAAAATGTTTGGAAACCCCACACGTATTGCTACTTAAAATGTCTTAAATTAGAATCATACGCATCATGTCAGATGCAAATGATTAGAACATTGTTAGAGTGGATTTTGAAGGAGACTCTCTTATTTAAACTTTTAGTTTGGTATGTACTTCATTGATGAAGTGAGTGGTATCACTATGGTAAGATCAAAAGAGCTCTCTGAGGCTTATAGAAAGAAGGTAGTAAGAGCATATGAGTTTAGAAAGGATTTAAAAAGACCTCAAAGCAATTAGAAATCAGTCATTTCACTGTCTGGAAAATAATTTACAAGTGGAAGACGTTTAAAACATGTGCACATCAGGCTGTCAGAGCAAGTTCAGCCCAAGAGCATACCACAAGTCACTTAAAGAAGTCTCCAAAAATCCTAAAATCTCATCACAGGACTTACCAAGTAGTTTTTGCTACACTATGATATCAAAGTATATATATCTACTATAAGAAAGAAACTGTACAATGTATTAAATCTTTACTATCAAAAAAGAAATATCAAAGCAATAATAAATTTTTGTCAAAGGACACAGAGAAAGACCAGGACTTCTGGAATAATATACTTTTGATAGATGGATTGCGAATAGAATTATTTAGACATGATAATAGAATGCAGATATCTGAAAGAGCAATACAAAGGCAAAAGTATACATCATTCATGTCTTTCTCCATCTCTGAGGAGATAGTAGGACTGGTATTACATAATAGTTCTTTTACATGTGCTTTTATAGATTATGTAAAAGCATTATGATGGAAGACATCACAAAGAACAGTTGAAACTGTTAGGTAACCTTGACATATTTGGGAAAGATATTAGAATAATCCAGAATCTATACTGGCCACAAACCACTTGTATATATGGATAGAAATGAGCAATTAAGATCATCCAAAAAAAAAAAGAGAGAAAAAATACAAAAAATAATGCCAAAGTATGGCACAAAATGACACAAAGAAATTAGGAACAAATTCAAGAAGGCTAAAAAGGAATGGTTCAATGAAAAATGTACAGAAATAGAAAGGATTGTCACAGATAAAGCAGATATGCATAAAAAAATAAGAAAACTAATAGGACTAAAGACATATTAAGAAACACGACGGGAAACTGATATCAGAGAAAGAAAAATATCTCAGAAATAAAAGGAAGACATCAATGAACTCTTCCATGACAAAAGAGAAGAAATGACAATATACAGAAATATCAAAGGACCAGAAATATTAAAATATGAAGTGGAATCTGCACTGGCCAAATTGAACAGAAACAAGGCCAGAAGGAATTGTAATAGAGAGGCTGGTAGCCTTAGATGATTTCAGCATTGACATGATTACAGAAATAATAAATGAAATATACAAGAGTGGTGAGATACTGGAAGACCTAAGTGGATCCATTTTCATAGCAGTCTCAGAAACCAGTTACAAATAAATGTGAACTCCATTGAACAATCAGTTAATGAGTCATATAAAAAATTATCATCTTAATTCTGATGAATACAGCAGAATCAGATTGGAAGGACATTTGAGCAAGGAATGTGATATTTATGCTCAGAATTATATCAGAAAAAGTAATTCAAATGCAGAAAGGAAATGTACCAGTGTTTTATAGGTTATTCAAAAGCATTTGATAAATGACATTAAAAAGAACTGCTGGAATTGCAAGTTAACCTTGGCATATTTGGGAAGGATATTAGAATAACCCAGAACCTATAATGAAAACAATACAGATAGAGAATGAACTGTGAAGATATGAAAATAGAAAGAGATGTAAGACAAGGATATGTCTTCTTACTGGACTTATTCAACCATTACAGTGAGGTGATTTTGAAAGAATTAGAAATCTTACCAGGATTCATTATTGGCAGCCACAATCTTAAAACACAAGATATGCAGATGATACAGTGTTGTTAGCAGATATAGAAAAGAAACTACAAGAACTCTTACAGAATGTAGTGAAAGAAACCAAGAAGAAATGACTAAACATTAATTGCAAGAATAGATAGAATGCATGGTTGTTAGCAAATGGAACAGCCTAGCATGGGAATTACAAATTGGAGATACCAAAAATCAAAAAAGTATAACAATTTAAATATCTGTGAATTGTTTTAACAGAGGAAAGAAAATGCAACACTGATATTGGGATAGTAAAAGATGCCTTCCAAAAGCTAAGAAAAGTATTAAGGAACAAAAGAATTTTGTTAGAAACAAATAAAATAATACTGAACTATTATGTAATACTAGTCCTACTATCTCCTCAGAGATGAAGAAGAGACATGAAGCAACATAAATGTTTTTATGTAGAAGGTTGCTGAGAATGCCATGATAAATTTTATAGTAAATGAAAACAAAAAGAACACTTCTACTTAACATCAGAAAGAAATAGTTTAAATTTCTAGGGCATATAATGAGGAAAGAATGCTTGTAAAATTTGATAATCACAGGATTGATTGAAAGCAAGTGAGAGAGAGTACATAACCTATCTAGTGAGCTTGAGTAAATGAATAGCAGAACAGGATATAGGAGAGAAAGCAAACACAACATTTATTAAGGAAATTGTGTAGAGCCATGATCACCTATGTCCTGAAGAAACACAACTCATGTTGTGCTAAACAATTTTTTCTCCAGAATCTATCTTACAAATTTATAAGTCTACCATTAATCCATGCTGCAACATCCGGTTCGCTGATCCTGCTATACATTTAGAGATTCTTGCTATAATCCAAGGAAGAATCTGCTATGTTATTGGTCCTGACCTGGCCTCCCACCTTCAGTCACTTTCCCACTGCCATAACGTAACTTCCCTGTGCCTTTTCTATAAATACTTTCATGGTAATTGTTTTAGTAAAATTTCTTCTATGGTACCTAGACTTCATGAATTTATGCAAAGTACTAAATTTGCAGTACAGTCTCATCATTTTACAATTGAAATTGCTAGACATAATTGTACATTCACTGCTAACCGTTTCTTTAATCACTTGCGGAAATCTCTTCTGACTTCTAGCTTCCCAGTCAAATTTGATCTTCAAAAATTTAAATGTAATGTCAATCATTATCTTCTGTCTTCTTAATTCTTGATTTTTTATTGTTCTCTCTCCTTAATAGTATTTTTCTTTTTTTCTCATACTCTCCAACACTCAGTAACCCCCTTTGCATCTTACTGGCTTTATTGCCTTTCTTGGACTGAAATGATTAAAAGACACACAAAAAAGACAGCATTTGAATACCAACTTTTACCAACTGTGAAACATCAATGGAAATATCATCATTTTGCTGCATCAGGGCATATCCAGCTCATCATCATAAAAACATCACAAACTCATCACGGTGCGTGAGGCCAATCTGTCAGAAAATTGAAGCTGAGGTGCATGTATACTATGCAACTAAAAAATGACCCAAAACATTCCAGAAACTCCCCCAAGGATCGACTCAAAAAGAAAGAAGTTGTGAATTTTGTAATGGCCAAGTCAAATTATCCTACAGCATTTCAATAGGATTAATCCTGAAATGCTGTAGGGTAACTTGAAATGGGCAATGCATGCTAGATACTCCTCAAACATCACACAGCTGAAATAATTCCGCACAGAAGAGTGGGATAAACATTCTCCTAATATCAAGAGCTGGTAGACAGTTACAGGGAATATTTAATTGCAATCATTTCAGCCAAAGGGGCAATACCAGCTATTAGGGCATAGGGTGTCCTAAATCTTTCATGAGCAAAAATGGCACTTGTATTCAGCTTTTGTTAAAGGAAAACAAAGTAACATTGTTTGTCCTCTTAGATTACTTTTATCTATCTATCTATCTATCTATGTCTGTTTATATATATATATATCACAATTTGTTCATACCTATTTATCTATCATATTCTGTTCATATCTATCTATCTATCTATTTATCAATCACAATTTGTTTATATCTATCTATCATGATTGGTTAATATATATGTATATATATATCTATATATATACATATATATAGGTTAAAAAATGTGTAGTTTAGTAATGCAAGTAGATACTATTAATATTAAATATTAAATTAAAACTGATCCACAAATGATCATCTGTATGAGGTAATTGTTTGGATCTCATTAATTGTAATTCTTCCAAACACACACACACATACATATATATATATATATATTGTTTGAAAGACGATCCAATAATGATATATTCATCTTTCAGAAATGTCAGATATTATTTGGGGATATTCTAAAATTTTCAAATGATTGTATATAGACAGTCATGTTGCATGTTCTTCTCCTCGGAGAAATGGTACACAATAATGTTTCTGAGATGATTGATATAGAACATTGATGCAAAGTGAAGAAACTGAAGGGGGCAGTATGTTGGTCTGTTGAACATGTGTATAAATACAGTTTTCTTTGCTTTAGTCCACTTGGCATAGTTTGAAATCACCTGAGAATTTGATGTATCAAATTAAACTAGAAGTAATGTCTTTTAATCAAGCTAAAGATCTTATAACATTCCGAAGTGACAATTTCAATCAAGAGGATGATTTTTTTCCATATATCTGATCATGGCTCATACTCTCAACAATTGAGAGCAGTGCTAAATGTCAGCTAGAAACAAACATATGGCCAATTTAGAAATATATGGGAACCTACCAAAAATTATGGGCACAGTCTGTGAAAAGTAAGAGCAGTTTAGTGACCATTGCTGGAGAAGTAAACAAGTTGTACTTTGTCTTATTCTTTGGGAGCTAAATTATGTGGAAATATCAAGAGGTAAACCAGCAAGAACCTTTGTAAATCAACTCATAGATAACATCACCTGAATCAGAAATAAAGTGGTCAATATAGCTATAAATGACAGGAATGGTTGGAAAGAATTTGGTCAGAAGTGTTAGCTTGATGATGTTTTTTTTGTATCTGTCTGTCTATATTTCTGTGATGAGGTATTATGTACACTATTTACATTATTCGGACTATTGTCCTCATCTTTGTCACCATATTTATTACAACGTTTCGGCCGTTCTACACTCCGGCCTTCTTGAGGTGGTTGGAATGTCGAACTGAACCCTTTATTTTGCTCACTGGGGTAGCCTGTTCTTGTTCCACGTGCCATGTTTAATGGACGTCAGTTATCAGTTATCTTCTGTTAATTCCCCTCTCCAAGTTCTCTACTGCCTTAACCAGGTATTGAACTCACACTCTTTGAGTCCTGTCACTTGATTTATCTAATGCCTTTATCCACTGTGGAGAACTTAAAATTTCCAAGGCACAGAATGAGGAAAGTGGGCTTGGAGGATTTGTAACACAAAGGAGATACTAATGGTAAGAGAGGGCAGAAGGAACTGGTAAGTAACAAGCTTGTGTTAATTGATGGCAGCACAGGGACTGTGACAGATAGCAAGGAGACAAACATTACTTAGAGCTACAAAGGGTAGGAACATGTGGAGATATATAATATACTGAGGGAACATAGAAAAAGAATGGCTTTAACAATAAACCATTGGTCAGGAAATAAGCCTCAATTAAACAAATGAATAAAGTAAGTTTTTATGGGGCAACTTTGTCTTATGGGCAAACATGGTGACATCTTTTTACTGAAAGAATCAATGTGGCTCAGATCTGGATTATGACAAGGCCCAAACTTGAGCCTGATAGATTTGTTCACAAGACATATAGTGATGGCCTTTGAACAGGTGTATTGTTTTGGTTAAAAATTCCTCTTTAGAAAACAATTTCCACTGCTCTTCTGCATTCCAAAGCATTTATTTATCATATTTGTTTTGTCTTGTTTTGTAATCATGTACATTTATATTTTATATATATTGTGCTGGACAATTTTTCTCCTTCTTGCTCCTGCTATATATTTAGAAATCCTTGATAAGATACAAAGAAGAATCTGTTATGTCATTAATCCTGACCTTTCATCTTGAATTCAGTCAAAACACACCATTGTAGCTTCCCTGTGTCTTTTCTATGAAGAATTTCCTAGTAAATCTTCTAATCAACTCTTCCCAATGATACCTAGATTCTATTAGTTCAAGTACAGTAATAGATTAGTGGTAAGATTCCATCATTTTACAGTGGAAATGACTAGATGTAACCATAAGTTCTATGGTAACAGCTTCTTTTCTCACACTTCTTGCTTTTGGAACTCTTTCCTGGCTTCTTGCTTCCCAGATGACTTTCATCTTCAAAAATTTAAATGCAATAACAATCATTATCTTCTATCTTCTTAATACCTGTTCTTTTATTGTCCTCTCTCCTTAATAATGTTTTTCTTATATTCTTTCACATTCAGTAATCTTCTGTGTCTTAATGGCTTTATTGCCTTGCTTCAGATTAAATGATTAAAAGAAAATGTTTTATATTTATATATGTTTAAATTCCTCTCATGAAATCTGATGAAATTTAAAATTTGTCCTGGGAACATTCTAAATGCTAAAACCTATCAGATGACATCCAACCATGCAAAAAGACAGAAAGTTGATAATATATGAATATGTAGATGAATTAAGTAAACAGCAAAGGCTTACAATGAGATGTTTCTGGAAAATCAATGCCAGTTTTAATTCTAGTGTTTGTCATATTTAATTACACTTCTTCTTTGAATATATAGTCATATATCAAATATATAGACAAATAGCATCAGAAAAGCAGCTATATTGTAAGGTAAATATTCTCTTTTGAGGTTTCAACTCATTTTGTTTGTTTATTTTTTGTGTATTTATGGTTACATGTGAAATAAATATAAAGTGGTCATAAAATAATAAACATAGCCTTGCTACCAATCTCTCTTTTAATCTAGATTAACAGATATGGGGAACTAGTTTGTAACTTTTAATATTTCAAAAACCAATCTAGTATTATTTCATGTCATGTTCTGACCCTAAGTTTTCTCCAGTTACAATGAACCATAACCTTCACAGATAATACACACCATGAAGTGACATATCTATTATGAAACTAACAACGCTTAAACTTCAAGTGCTTGTTATTAAAATAAGACCATTTTAACGAAAGAATCATATGCCAATGGGCTGAAATAGCTAATTTTGGACTTAAAATGTACTTTAATGTTGATTTCATATGGCCTCAAAATTACCATGTAATTTCAAAATTTTCTTAGGGATTTGAAACACCCAATCCACCAGTTGTATGAGTGCTTTGAGATTGCCAGAATCTATTCATAGCCTACATTTTGGCAGTTGGGTCCTCAAATCTATTGTTTCTGGTGGTGAAACGGGCACATATCTGCTCAAGCTACAAATAGGTTCACAGTGGATTAATCGCTGCTGCTATACCACCTCATTACCACCCACATTACCTTCATATTCCATGGGTAAGATTAAGTTCCACTTGAGTATCATCTTCCCATGAGCCACTGTTTTATGGAACTGACTCCCAAGAGGATGCTACCCTGATCACTGCAATCTTAATCTGTTCATTTCCAGGATTGATTGATTTGTTTTCTACAGCTTGTCAACCCTTTGCAGGTTGTTTAAAGCCATAAAATATTTTTAGATTTTAACAATTTGAGTGGGGGAATAATAGGGATTTAGTGATACAAGTAATAATAATAAACTTATAGCTGGGGGGGTGAGAAGAAGTGGGTTCATGCCTTTCTCAAAGATATTTGTACGTAAGTGAATATAGCAAACCCAACTGGAATTGAAACTCGGCTCTCCAGTTTACAATTCCAAACCATTATCCATTACACCACTCACACATCTAAGCTTACACTACCTGGTATTCCCAAGTAGTCACCCATCTAAGTACTGACCAGGCTTGATGTTGCTTAACTTTGGTGATCTAATGGGAACTGGTGTTTCAAAGTAATGTTGGTGTAGAGATACATAATGTTGGTGTAGGGATATCCTGAAGGGATAACCATTATCTTCACCACGTATCTCCATAAACTCTGCCTATTACTCTGTAATCCTCTACCTCGAGTGGCTCTTTGGCCTTGTACAAGGTGAACATCATTATGAAAAAGAAAAAAAATTTCCGCTTTCAATAATTCTGTGTATGACAATAAACTGCATCTGGCAGCAAGGCCTCTGGTTGCGAGATTGGAGTTTTTGAGGAGCATTCTGAATTGCTGTATTTCCTAGGTTCATCCTGACCCTTGGTGGTAGCACCTGTTAGGCTCCCAGCTTTGGGTATACACTGAAACCCCAAACAAAACACTATGAAATTATAAAGATACATTTTTATAGTAAAGGTACCAACAATACAAAAAAACTACCAACAATGCATTTTATCTGTAGTTGAAGGCATACAAATGTGTTTCAAAATATTTTAAATTGAAGACATACAATTGTGTTCACAATATTTAAACTTTGGCATTAAATAATCCATAGAAGTGTTGATATTCTGCTAAACAAAACCAACTAACCAATCCACACTCAATGAGCCTCTTTAAGTCTCATGTTCATTCCAGACCCCAAGTGGACCTCATATATACTATCTATGCTATACAAGTTGAAAAATGGTTGACTCACTGTATCACTCCAAGAAGTATGTGACTCTTTATGACAGGATTTATCTTTAAGAGAGCCAAATTAAACCTACAGTGTATTACTGCTATATCTGTATTGGAACCACTCAGTCCTCACCTTCCATTGGTAGAGTTTAAAACTGTTTACATGCTCTTGTGTAAGATGACTTATTTTTTACTCTATAACCTCTTGTTCTACTCTAGAACTATTTCCTTGGCATCATTTCAGATGAGCTCCATTCTTCAGTTCCATCAGTTTTTTACTGCTAAAATATTAGGTTGGTGCAAAAATAATGTTGTTTTTTGACATGATCTTGAACGTCAAAAAACAACATTATTTTTGCACCAACCTAATATGTCATGCTGCTTCCATGAGATCACATCCCCCTTATTTCAACAATGACCCAAAATAAGAAAGAAATTCCAGACAAGTAGTTTTTCCCCCCCAAGAATGGTCTCATTGTGAATCAAAATGCTGCATGGGTGCTTTCATGGCCACATTGACCTTAAAATCAAAGTATACATCCTGCTTTTCTGTATAATCTTTACTTCCTACCAAATTCTTTTCTGTTCATATCTCATATATTTTTCATGATTACAATTTCAAATGCAACTCTCTACCTTGAGTGGCTCTTGGACCTTGTACTGGAGGAAATCAGTTTTACTTTTAATATTACAGCTGTCTATTCAATGTAATGCCATAATATATCTATTTTCCTACTATGTGGTTTATCTGGAGAGTCATTTCTTTCTGTCATAAAAGCAACAGAGTTTGATTTAAATCTTTTTTAACCAGAAAAAAACTTCAAAGATTTTGTCCATGGACATCTCAAATATCAAATTTATATATAATCCAGAAGTCAAATGGAGCCAACAATTTTATTCTTGTACTTAAATAAACTATTCTAATATTTACATACATGTGCAAAGTGAATGTAACTAAAGCAAAAGTGGTTTCCAGTAACAGAGTAAATCTAGAACTCTTGCAAAGAATCAGAATTTAAGAAATAATGAAATAAATATAACATATTTTCAAACTTGAGACAGTCATCTAATAATTATAGCTGTCATTTATTTTGTGTATATTTAGTCACCGGTAGAATTTTTCTCTTCTTTCTTCTATTTAAAATATTTGTGGATTTTTCCACCCACCAAGAAACAATTTTTATATTTAAAATTATAATTTAAAATCTAAGTCAGGTGCAACTAAATGATTTAATAACTATTCAAATCTATTTATATTCAAATTCAGATTAATTTTTGCATGTGCAATGAAAGAATGGTAGTGAATTTTGAAAATATTGGACAATACCAAATTGTAAAAAATGCAGGCATCCAAAAGAAATATCGAAGCAATCCGGGTTCGATTCTCGGTAGTGGATGCACACTGTTGATGAGTCCCAGATAGGATGAAATGGACGTCGAGTGATTTCTGCATTCTGTTGAGGATTCTAAGCTCAACGAATTACTATATAATTAGCCTAAATCCCCAAATCAATTACTTACATATATATATATATATATATATATATAAAAAGATATATATATATATATATCTTATAAACATTTATATATAAAATATATAGATATATATATTATATAAAAGATAGATATATATATATATATCTTATAAACATTTATATATAAAATATATAGATATATATATTATATAAAAGATATATATATATATATATATATCTTATAAACATTTATATATAAAATATATAGATATATATATTATATAAAAGATATATATATATATATATATATAACTTATAAACATTTATATATAAAATATATAGATATATATATTATATAAAAGATATATATATATCTTATAAACATTTATATATAAAATATATAGATATATATATTATATAAAAGATATATATATATATATATCTCATAAACATTTATATATAAAATATATAGATATATATATTATATAAAAGATATATATATATATATCTTATAAACATTTATATATAAAATATATAGATATATATATTATATAAAAGATATATATATATATATCTTATAAACATTTATATATAAAATATATAGATATATATATTATATAAAAGATATATATATATATATATCTTATAAACATTTATATATAAAATATATAGATATATATATTATATAAAAGATATATATATATATATATATCTTATAAACATTTATATATAAAATATATAGATATATATATTATATAAAAGATATATATATATATATATCTTATAAACATTTATATATAAAATATATAGATATATATATTATATAAAAGATATATATATATATATATCTTATAAACATTTATATATAAAATATATAGGTATATATATATTATATAAAAGATATATATATATATATATCTTATAAACATTTATATATAAAATATATAGATATATATTATATAAAAGATATATATATATATATATATCTTATAAACATTTATATATAAAATATATAGATATATATTATATAAAAGATATATATATATATATATCTTATAAACATTTATATATAAAATATATAGATATATATATTATATAAAATATATATATATATATATCTTATAAACATTTATATATAAAATATATAGATATATATATTATATAAAATATATATATATATATATATATATATATATATATATATATATATATTTTATAAATATATATATATAAAAGATATATATATATATCTATTTTATAAATATATATATATAAAATATATATATATTATAAATATATATATATATATAAAATATATATATATTATAAATATATATATATATATAAAATATATATATATTATAAATATATGTATATATAAAATATATATATAATATATATATTTTATAAATATATTGATTTTTTTTTTTTTTTTACAAAACAGTGCTCAATGTAAATTTACAGAGATTTATATTCAAAATATTTCTGGCACTTAAAAGAATCCAATAAAACACCTACAGTAAAATGGAAATTAATAAGAAAAGCTAGAATATGTATGTCATTAAATGACCCATGTCCTTTGTGCATACATGAGAAACTATATATTACTAAGTTTATAAAAAATAAAAATTTACTGAATCAGAGAAATGAAATAGCTATTCTTTGCCGTCATTGTCAAAACTTTTCCTTAAATAATATTTAAAATAAAATTTAAAAAATGGGAGCTGGTAATATACATACTTATATTTCATATGAAAAAATAATTTTAAATAATTTAAGTAATACTATTTCATTTACTTGCTTTAAAAAGAAATATAGTCTATTAGTAATTAAGAGTAAAAATATTTTAAAATTGTAGTTAAATAAAATGCATTCTGACCCAAACACCCCTAGATAGAATCTTTAAATATACAAAGTGCAAAAAATATGCCAAAAAACTTTTTGCCATTAAAAAATAGAGGAATAAAAAAAATAGACAACATGCGTTTAACGGATATCAGAATTCATTAAAAAATACACCCTTACCCTCCTTAAACTTAACCTCTTTTTCGAACGTAAATCATAATTGATACAACCATAGTTAATAAAAATGAACATGCTACTGCCCCTGTCTGAATGATTGGATTTTTCTGTATCCTTGGAAACAGGAAATTATGAATTTATATGTGCATTTAAAACTTAGTAAATTTAAAAATAAGTTATTCCAATAATTCGCTTGAAGATGAAACAGAACTAATGCTTTTAATTTAATTATATAATTAGATTTGAAGTTTTTAGCTTCAGTTTTTGAAACATGGTTATTACTGCATAGCAAAAAAAACATATTTTAAGTCATATTTTAAATATATATATATATATATATATATATATATATATATATATTAACTACTTCAAACATTATTTTTAGTGTATACGTGTGTTTGAAATGAGCACCGATTTTTACTGTAAATGGTGTGTATCACATCCACAGCCTGTATCCTCAATAGAATTTAATAAACAAAATGTGCTCTCTAGCAGGGTTAGAACCTGTGTCCCTCTTTGTAGGAGAATACTTCAAACAGCACATCTATTGCAAACACAGCAGTCACTAAAAATGCCATTGAACTGATAATAATACAGAATTAAAAATGAAATTATTAATTCTTCATATATCTATCTATCTATCTATCTCTCTCTCTCTCTCTCTCTATATATATATATATATATATATATATATATACATACACACACACACACACATACAAATATATCAATATATATATATATATATATATATATATATATATATATATATAATTATCAGGCCATATATATATATATATATATATAAAAACGCATACACACATACATATATATAAATATTTATATACATAATCATCAGGCCATATATATATATATACATACATACATTATTGTCATCTACAGACTGTTTCGCTGTATCACAGCTTATCAGTGTGGCTAGACGTCTGGTTGCTTCTAGCTAGGATTGAAACCCGACTGAATTGGCGTCAGTCGGAAATTCTACCACTAAGCCGTTGGCACACGGCAGGGATGAAAGTGAATTTTAGCGTATTTATTTTAGATTTTTAGATAAACACATGGTGACTGACAGTGACTCAATTCTACCAATATATATATACACACACATACATATATATATATATGAAATAGAAAATTTTAATCTCTATGGAATTTCCAAGAGGATATAGATCCAGGGAGAGCTGAATGTCAAGAGACAGACCAAGATTATTAATTAATAAATATCAAACCTATGGGATTTTAAGTCTTTGATATTTATTAATGAATAATTATATATATATATATATATATATATATATATATATATATATATATATATATATATGATGGACTCTCCCATTGTTTTCAATGTATGAGTGTCTTTCAGTTCTGTTTTTATGCTTATGTATTGTATGAGACAACAATCCTGCACAGGATTTGCAAACAAGTCCACATAAAGAGTTGAACGTCATATGGGCTGATATATTAACCCGAGATTTAGTATTGGTTCTTAATTCTCTCAGAGGGTTGAGATGATTCTTTTCAAAGTTAGTTATACTTTGGTAGCAGGTGTTTCTCCAGTTGCTCAGTTTTCAATAGTGAGTTCAAACTCTTCTATAGAGATGTTTGCAGCATTTTAAGTTTGTCCTTGAAGTGTAACCAAGGACGGCCTATGTTATGTTTACCATGAAAAAGTTGGCTATACATGAGGATTTTTCTGACCATCACTCATTCTGATGGCATAACCAGCCCATCTGAACTTGCATCAGAAAGGATTCAATACCACCGACGCCACATTTGATGAAAAGATCAGGGTTAGAGATTTTGTCCTGCCGTGTATAACCGCATATTGAACGAAAACAGCGTTTATGAAAAGCATCAACTTAATTGATGTGCATCCAGTATGGCATCCATGATTCTGACCCATAAAGATGTGTGGTGAGAATGACTGCTCGATAGACACTGGTTTTCATTTTCAGTAAAATGCCACGAACATCCCATAGATACTTAAGTTTCCCAAAGGCATTGGTTGCCTTTGATATTTGATTGACTATCTCGTCATCCAAAGAGGCACTTGAATTGACTTTACTTCCTAAGTAAATGGATGATTTCACATACTTAAGGTGGTTGTTGCCAACAGCAATGGGAACAACTGGAAAAATATGGGCAGATTTTTGTTTTACACCCTTGACCTGCTTAGGTGTGGGCCTTGGTTGATGGACAACTTCAGTTTTCTTTATGCTTAATGTTATGGGAACTTACCCTTAATAGACTGTTCTGTACCTCATAAATACTGCGCTTCAAGAGGGAGCAGCATACACAGAGCCAGTGTGAGTCAGTCACAGACAGAGTCGCGTCAGACGATTACTGTAAGACATTGGAATAGTGATACTGGTCGAGACGACATAGTTCTCTCTAACCTAACCTGATTGTTATTACTAACACTTCTACTTCTTTTGTACATATTCTGTTTGTAATATATCTGTGTTATTCCATACCTGTGTTTGAGTTATTCTTCATTGGTTCTACCTTGGACCATCACCGTCGTTCAAGGAACCTGGACCATAACACTTACAGTTAATCTGAATGCATTGCAAGTGGTGGAAAAACGAGTGACAAGTGCTTGAGATTCTTTGATTGAGGTGGCCATGATCGCAATGTCATCAGCAAACAAAAGATCACAAATAATGCTTGTTCGAGTCAGTGATTTTACTTTAAAATGTTGGTGGTTAAAGAGGCCGCCACTTGTGCAGAATTCAAATTTCACACCCATGTCAAGATCACTAAAAGCATGGTGTAGCATGAGCAAATGTACAGGGGCCATGGCACAACCTTGTTTTGTGCCATTTGTTATATCAAAGGCTTCTGAAAACTCTCCATTAAATAGAACAGATGCTTTCATTCCTTCGTGAAATGAGATGATGACATTTAGCATACTCTCAGGTATGCCAAGCTTTTTGAGTACTTTCCAGAGGACACTCCTGTTTAAAAATGCTTTGATAAAGACAGTATAGAGTTCATGGTTCTTCTTGCAAACTTTCTGAACAACTTGATGAATTGAAAAAATCATATCAGTGGTTCCACAACCTGAACGAAAACGACACTGAGATTCAGGATAGATGTCATCAAGGAGATATTTGATTATTCTATTGAGAATAATATGAGCGAGAATTCTGTCAGCGATACTTAGAAGTTCAGTGCCACATGAAATATCACATACAACCTTTTTGCCTTTGTTCTTGAACATATGTTTTATGCAAGCATCTTTGTAGTCCTGTGGAACAAAACCAACCATCTATATGACCTTAAAAAGTTCAAAGAGTTTCTTCGGTAGTGTCTTCCCACTATATTTAAAAATTTCAGGGGGAATAGCATCTTTTCCAGGGGCTTTGTTTGAGGAGAATTGCTTGATAAAATCCTGGATTTTCTTTAGGCATGGCCAAAGAGATAACTGGGAAATTTCTGGTCGCTGATGAGTTGAAACAATGATGTTGTCATTGAAGGCAAAGGTGGAGTTAAGGACATTTGCAAACTTCTTGTCTGTGTGGAGTATGTTACTGTCAGACGATAGAACAGATGAAATTCCATTTCCTTGTGGGCCATACACTTTTTTAAGCCTTTCATAGAATGCTTTCGGATCTTTTCTGTCAGGTGCCACCTGGAGTTCCACAGCCTTAGCAGACCACCATGTATATGGCCTGATGATTGCGTTTAGCATGAAACAGACTGTTGCCTCTGGGTGTTTACTTTTATATTTACATATGCTATGTCCCTGATATTGAATACTTTATCCTATAATATAGCATACCTTAAAACTATATTTTTTCACACACACACACACATATATATATATATATATATATATACATACCCAAGTATAGGATTGGTGTATACGGAATAAATTCCAATAGCCAACAAATACTATTCTTAAAAGAGTGCTCAATACAGAGTAGAGAAAATATAATCATTTATTCGAAATTTATAACATAAAAATGTTATAAAATCACTACAAAAATATCCATTTTCTTTAAACACTTCTGGTGTCTTATCAAGTGATGATGTTGAATCCTGACTCAATTGATAAGACACCAGAAGTGTTGAGATGAAATGGCTATTTTTATAGTGATTTTATAACGTTTTTATGTTATAATTTTGAAATAAATAATTATATATATATATATATATATATATAGACAAAACACACTAGAGGCAAAAAGTTTGGGAGTGTCCTGCATGTCATAAAAAAAATACCCTAAAAAGAGATATTATGTATTTTTAGAAACAAAAGATCAAATTTCAGTAACTACTGTATATTTTATTTTACTTTTCAATTTTTCTCCAGGCTCCTCTTACTACCAAAGAGCTACAAAGGACAGGAAATGGTGGAGATCCATGATCACCCACCTCCTGAAGGGACTCAACACATAGAAGAAGTTTGTGAAGAGTAATATAAAAACCAGTAAATGAAATCACTATTCCATTGCAAGATCGATATAAACATACTCGTAAAAGTTTTAATTGATATAGTTACAAAAGAGACTAAAAACTGACTCATACATATTACAAAAATACTTACTAAGTTTTTATTAATGTTGGGCTCTTCCTTTTACTGACAACAATACATTCTGTTTTCTTACAATTGATGTTTAGTCCTTTCTTCTTACCTTCCTTCATAACCTTCTGTAGGATTTCCTGTAGTTTCCTTTCTGTGTTTATAGAAATATATTGATGTTGTTTAATGATTCAATTCTTTAGTTTATAATGTCAAATTATTTTATAAAAACTTCATAACATAACAAGGATTCAGTTTTTCCTGCTAATGTCCCAAATCAAAAAGGTTGTTTTTTTTCCTGTCTGATGTGATTGAACACTTAAGAGATTCCAAACTGTCCAGTTCTCTTAGCACTGATATCATCCGACTCATCTGCAGAGGAATAATTCCGGAAAACTATCTGATTGAACTTTCACCTTAGAGCATCTATTTCAGTAACACAAGGGGCCAATTCCTCACTCTGCCCATAATTCTACACCCCCTTACTTGTCAGTGTGTGTCTGCAAACTGATGCAGAAGAAGAAAGTTATCGTTCTGCTATTAAGTTGCACTCCATTGATTTTTGTTAAAATACTGTGGAGGCCAATTTATCATCAACAATCTGGCTCAGTCCAAGATTTCTAAGACTGTCGGGCAGTGATTGGCTAGTGCCAAAGACTGGTTTCAGCTAATCGAGTCAGCATCTAGACACAACAACCAAAGCTCGGTCGATTTATTACCGATAACAATAGCTAAATATTATTATTATTATTATTATCATATCATAATTTTGCTTGTTTCGTTGTCCCTTAGTTAATTAGTTAGTTAGTATGTACATTAATTACATGTCCCATAGATACAATTAACTGTTTTTAATTGTTATATTTTGTTATTACCATTTTAAAGTAATATATAAATTTTTTACAGATATGTACAAATATTTTACGATATTTGTTGTTCCTGAGATTTGTTATGGACATATTACATATAGATTAAATTTTTTACGGATATGTATAAACATATTAGACATAATACTGTGTGGGTGTAAGGAATTGTAAGTTTCTCTGACTGTCCATACAGTATATCTGAAAAGCATCAAGAATACCCCTATCCCCTCCTCCAGATTGGTGCACAAATATTTGCCCAATTAATGTAAAAAGTTTCTCCACTACTTTCATTTCAGCAATATGTATCCATCTTTTCTCTCTCGATCTCTTCTTCTTTTATATGCCCTGTCCCTTCAGGATGTTGGTGATCATGGCTCTCCACAATTTCCTGTCCTTTGTAGCTCTTAATAAATTTTGCCTTTTTGTTATCTCTCCTAAACATTGTTCTTCTATCCATTTACTCAAGCAGGTTATGCATTGTTTTCCTCTGTCCCTCTTGCATCAGACATTCCAAACTCTGTTTCCTCATTATGTCCCCTAGAAATTTCAACTGACTTTTTCTGATTCTAAGTCTTCGTCTAATATCAGTCCTACTCCTCTTTCATTTTTCTCTCTGCCTGCACATAGGATCCTGTGTTTGTCATTGATGAAATTTCCATTGTTTTCCCAGCTTGTTTCACATGTGGCTAAAATATTTAAGTAAGTGATCTGTTTATAATAAACAGTATTAACAACATTTACTGGCCTGAATGTCCGAGAAATTATGAGTCCTCTGACAGGAATTGAACCTGTATCCTACACAAAACTATCATATAGCATGACATGCTATACCATTTAGCTATAAAGGAAGTGTCTGGTTAGAAGGACACATATTTCCTATGAAATTTCTCGAACATTCAAGCCAGTAAATGTTGTTAATACTGTTTATTATAAACAGAGCATTTACTTAAATATTTGTGTCTATATAAATAACGTATAACAATAAAATATCTTGAAATAATTGTCGGACTTTGTCCATTTCATAGTGTGTGATGTCATTTGTTTACGTTTAGATATGTTTCGAGCAGATATGAACATTTGAGGGAAATCATAGAAAATTGTAGTTTAAAAGCTGTAAAATTGACCTTGTTAACCAGACGCTCCTCCATAGCTAAACTCCTATAGCACGTCAGGCCATATGATGGTTCCGTATAGGATACAGGTTCGATAGAGTGGGATGCTTATTTTCTATGAAATTTCTTGGATGTTCAGGCCAGTAAATGTTGTTAATACTGTTTATTATAAACAGAGAATTTACTTAAATATTTGTGTCTATATAAATAACATATAACAATAAAATATATTAAAATAATATGTAGTATATGACCATATGGGTACTTAATGAATATTTATAAATTATTCCTGTTAAAAACTAAAGAAAATATGTTGTGTCATAGAATTTCTATGGATTCAGCTAGTTATTATTATTACTATATTTAATATTAGTCTTACTAGCAATTAAACTATGTTCCATTACTATCATCTTAAACAGGAGTTCTTAATGATAGTAGCTGATTGTTAACACGGTAAAGGACATTTTGATATTAAAATTTCATTTTGCTTTATTATTTTTATTATATAGTAAATTTTGTTTTAGTATCTCAAAAAGTCCTTTTTGTTTCCACTTTACTTAAAACTTCTTCATAAAGAAACAGTTGAAAATAGTGAGGAAGGAGGACTTGGAGAATGTAACACTGACAGGATCTATTCTATTTTCCAGTGATTCTTACAAATCTAACAAAACAATTTGTAAGAATCACTTGAAAATCCTTTGAATTATTCAGCTAGAAAGAGAACAGGTTAAAATCATTTTGTGTCAGTCCCACTGATGCCAAGACGATGTCAGCTCTACAAATGGTATCAAGATGGCTAAATGTCTTACCTGAAAACCTAGGAAAAAAACTCAATTAGTTTAGTGGTTTTTTAGATATTAAACATCTTGTGGGATGGACAATTACCCATGCTGTTACAAAATTTAGACAATTTTGCTGTTACACCCAGTATATGCTCATATATATTTCTCTGGCCCAGTCAGAACCCACAAGGTTTTAAAATTTAGTATGGAAACCTAGGGGCCTATCCCCCAAATCAATACATCTACTTTGGGAGGGAGGTAGGGTTAGTCATTGGCACCTGAAGTATCCCCAAAAGGGGAAATGCCACATGGTAGGGATGGTTAAGTAATTATTTTTTCTAGTCCCATGTATACATAAAACACCACATTAAAC
Source organism: Acanthosepion esculentum (assembly GCA_964036315.1). NCBI lineage: Eukaryota > Metazoa > Mollusca > Cephalopoda > Sepiida > Sepiidae > Acanthosepion > Acanthosepion esculentum. Next base: position 21,733,225 of record OZ038480.1, read on the forward strand.
TTGGCCATATGCTACATTGTTAGAGTGGGTATATATACAAATACTTACATTCATACAGACACACACACATCTTTTACAAGCCATGTCACTTAGGTGATCATTGTTCACTACATCTGTATTTTGTTACTTTTGACCCTTTAAACCACATCACTTGAGGACTTTCAACAGCAGCAGCCACTAAAATGGATACATGTAACTCAAATAGAAAATAATGACATAATCAAGGTATCAACATTTGTCTACTTGAAATAAAAGTGTAGGAAAGAAACTCCCATCAAAGATAGGAAAGATAGATTGATTGATTCATTTTTTTACACCTTATCAACCCATTTCAGGTTATTTAAAGCCATAAAATATTTTTAGATTGTAAGAATTTTTTGGGAAATAATAATGATTTGGTGATACAAGTCTTACTAATTAACCCACAGTTGGAGGGAGAAGAGGTGGATTCATATCTTTCTCAAGGGTATTTGTGCAGAAATGAATGTAACAAACTCAACTGGAATTGAAACTCAGCTCTCTGATTAACAATTCTGAGCCATTACACTACCTACACATTCAAGCTTACAATGCTTGATATTCCCAAGCGGTCACCCATCTAGGTACTGACCAGGCTCAGTGTTGTTTAACTTTTGCGATCAAATGGTAACTGGTGATTCAACATGTTATAGCCATAAGCCTAATACTGGAAAGAGCAATAACATCTACTGGACTTGAGAAACCTATTTGCCTGAAAAATTGTTTCAAGAGAAATATTTTATAAATTTCAACCAACAGTAGTACAGGTTGCTAAGTCAATGAATGATGAATATTTCCTTATAAGAAATGGCTAATACTGCCATTACCATTCTTCCTTGTTCCCTGTTCTGCTATCCATCCACACAAAGTCAGTAAATATGTTCCATGCCATTTTGTCTTGGCTCTCTTGCCTTCAGTCTCCTGTGCATATTAAATTTTCTAGGTTCCTTTTCTCAACAAGCGTCCCAGAAATGTTAATTCTTTTTCTGATTTTATGTATAAGTTTCCTTGTAGTTTTTATTTTCCTTAAAACTTCCTTGTTGTTCACATATTCAGTCCATGGTCTTCTCAGAATTCATTGATAGAACTCCATCACTCTATCCTCTTCTTCATCTTTGAGGAGATTGTCCAACCTTCCTAGCCATTATTTTGTCCTATGGGACCCTAGAGGATTAAAGCATTGGGTCATGAATTTGCTGCCACAGAAATTGTGAGTTCAATCTTTGGGCCTGGTAGTGTGTACTTGGACTCAGTGAAAATGTGATGAGCAATAACTGAGCAGTACTAAAAATAATAAATATTTGATATACCTATATGGGCAGTGGGATGATATACCTATATGGGCAGTGGAATGAAAAGAGTTCAATTCGGAATTCCCTGCTAAAGGCCAGAGGGTACAATGATAAAAATGCTATGATAACAAGCTCAAAGAGGAGTACAATAGTCTACAAGTAAATAATGAGAAAATACATGAAAAATAAAAAATTCTAACTTTGAATGGAAAATACATTCAATATAAAAGAATGGAATTTAAAAGTAATCATCATCATCATCATCACCATCATCATCATCATCATCATCATCATCATCATCATCATCATCATCATCCCCCCCCCTTGACTTTTGTAATCGTCGTGGAGATCCGAATGCAGAAACCATATTGAATCTTTCCACAACAGTCTATCGATGACAGCCATCAGCAATTCTGGTATAGTCATACTTGTCCATTGTTTGACATTGTCCAACCAATTTTTGTGTTGACATCCTCTCCTACATTCACCTTCAATGGTGTCAGAAGAGCATGTTTTGAAAGATTTAAAATATATAACCTAGTGGATTAAAGTATTGATTTGCAAATTTGCTGATATCGAAATTGTGAGTTCAATATCTGGATCTGGCAGTGTATACAGTGAAAACTGAGCAGAACTAAAATTAAGAATTATATGATATGCCCATATGGGCAGTGGAATGAAAACAACCTACTTCTGTAAAGAGTTCAGTTCAGAATTTCCTGGAGATTACCTGGATCGACATATACCTGATGAAGGCCGTATAGTACAACGACCAAATGCTGGGATAACAAGACCAAGAACGAGCACAATAGTCTACAAGTAAATAGTATAAATAAAGAGAAAATACATCAACATTTAAAAAAAATTCTAACTTTGGATGGAAAATACATTCAATACAAAAGAAGGGCATTTAAAAGTATACATCATCATCATCATCATCATTACCCCCTTGACTTCCTTTCCAAAGTATAATTCAATTTTAAGTTGGTATCAACTTGCTACAGATATCATACCTTATTCAGAATGTTCAATAAATAAAAGGTTTTTGTCTGAAATGGATTAACATAATACATTGTAATAAATTGTTTACTATAATTTGGATCTGTCTTTTGTTTTACCAGGTCTAAATTTATATAGATGTTTAAAAGCTTTTCTTCACAAACACTACTATATAAATGGAAGATGCTGAATTAAGTATAATCTGTTTATGCTTGACTGGAAACTAATAAACCATTTTAAATACAGGTCTCTTCTAAAAACATAAGAAGTGATCTCATGGACAATTATTCAGCTTCTTTGGCTGTATTTGAGCTCACACTGTGAAAAACTGATTTGGCAGGTGGATAGAAGCAAAGTTTTTCCATTTTGAATATCTCAAGAACAGTTTTTGAAGCCTTGATGTAACTTAGCAGACAATGAGAGAAGCCCATAGTCCACATTTATGTAGAATCCCTCTTCTAGGAGGTTACTCAGTTGACAATGAGACACCTTTGAATGTTTTTGTGTACAGCATTGCATTCATATTTAGTTTTGCTTAAAACATAGACATTTACCTTGGGATCCGTCTACCCAGATTGTAGATGCTATCACAATGTCAGTATTCCAAATGTTCAACGACAACAACACATCTTTTAAATGAAACATGACAGTTTATTTTCTGAAAGAAAAACAGGAACAGAACATCAACTGAAATAACATTTATATATTCATTTCAGAATACAATAGCAATAAAATATTCAATTTTCCTTGCAGTGAAGTTCATTTTATAAAGTACTTAAGTGTTCTTAGTACTGTGTGAAATGTATGGACAGACTTATTTTGTGATGGTCAGCCTAATGTTTTTGCAAGTTTGTAGACAAAAGCTTAGTAGGCAGTTACTGGTTAATCCCTTCTATTGTGTGCATGACAAGGCCTTAGTCAGTAGCTGCTGGCTGTCATTTTTCTATTGTGTGCATGTGTGTGTATGCATATGTAGATCAAACTGGACTCCCAAATTGGTTTGAGTCTTGAGAAGTAGTATGCTTCTATTTTTATATCCATATTGGAATTCCAAATAAAGGTGCAATCTTTTTGAATACAAGGTTTTTATCGGCTCAAATGTCACACAGTCTCTTGAAAATCTTTTCTCAAATTTGTAGGAGTGGTAAATTGGTGATATTGTTATTTTCTAAATGATCCAAAAATAACATGTAGTAGTTCTTTTCAAATCTTTTCATGCCTTGATGGGGACTTACATGACTGCTCAAGTTGCTAGTACTTTGAGCTAGCTCTGAGTATAACTATTCAAGTATTTATAGTAATTTATTTTTTCTAGCCTTTAGATCTGCAAATTTATTCATGCCACTTTCTACATTTATCTTCTTTACAAGATCATTTTCTATTGACAAAATAGCCAAAGAATTTCATCTATCTATCTTCATTCATGGATGGCCATGAGTATGTTTTTATAATCTTTAGTTTTGGAAGATCCCAAATACATGACATGGCAGTATGATGGTGCTCTCAACCTTGATGGTGACCTGTGTGACTGCTCAGGTTGCCAGTACTTTGAGATAGCCCTGAGTATAACTATTCAATTATTTATAGTAATTTATTTTTTCTAGCCTTTACTTCTGCAAATCTTTTTATGCCTTGGTGGTACCCCAGGTGACTGCCCAAGTTGGCAATACCTTGAGCCAGACTTCCTGAGGAGTAAGGAAAATAAAAGAAGCCAGAAGATGAAGATTGGTGCTGCAAGATA
>OZ038480.1:21742274-21775976 GCA_964036315.1 Acanthosepion esculentum
TTAAAATTAGCAAGCCATTCTTTACCCCAGTTAACAGCAGATTTTAGGACATTTTTGAGATCAGCTGCCAATTTGACCTTATCAAACCTATCAGACTTACTATTAAGACAGGAGTAAATAGTTAATAATAAATTGGATATACACCAATATACCTTAGTCTTTGCATAGCAGTGGCAGCATACACATGAAATTAAATGGCACATTTCTTAACCCCATTAATGCAGCGACTGACAGAGACATTTTGAAAAATATGTAGTGTTATAGTGAAGGAGATCTAACTGCCTAGCAAGTATAAAATTGGTTTCCAAAGTTTAATTCTGAAAAAAACATGTTTGGACAATGAACCCAGACTGAGTATTGATTTTTCTTTGAAGATGAAGTTCTAAAGTCATTAGTGAAATGTAATCCATATCAAAGTACTTGGGAATTAGCAAAGATGTTAAACACTTCACAATGTTCTATATGCTAACATTTAACAAGAATAAGTTAAGTCAGCAAGCTGGTTGTTTGGGTTCTACACAATCTTAGCCAAAGGAACAAAGCAGATTGTTGATAAACAAAAATGGAAATTACTTATGGCTCACCATGTGTGTGTGTGTGTGTGTGTGTGTGTATACAAATATACATATACGTGATTGTAAAAATCAACTGAAGATAATACAAGCATAGCAAATAAGCAACACACCTGCACTTAACATTACTTGCTTTGAAAACAGTCAGAACATATTGGTTGTGTTTTGAACACTAAACAAAAAACTTCAGTATGAACAAAATTACTATTGCTCTTGTACAAAACTCGAAAGGAAACTAAAAGGAAACATACTAACAATGAAATTACCCCCCCCCCACCAATACTAACCAAAAGAGCACGGAACAATAAGCACTAGGGACAATTTCAGCACACTCATAATCCTCTTAAAAGTAAAATTGTAAGAATTATAAAAAAACTGAATAAAATCTTTCAAAATTTACCTTTTCTGTTCTATTTAATGAAATATGCATAAAAGAAGGATTATTACCCAAATATACAATATATATGATAAATACATGACAAATTGGAAATCTTTTTTTGACATGCAATATATTTACAATTCCAATGATTCTCAGCCAATCTTTACACACACATACACACACACAAATTTTGGTTCTACATAATCAAACGACCACTTTTAAGTAAACAACATGAAGTTGGGTGAAGAAATGGCATAGAAAGTGATTTCCCAACATTAATTTTTAGCAAGGAATGTTGGGCTACATAAAATGAACCTGCTGACTGGGTGAGGTACTGGATACTACATGAAAATAGTCAAGCAACACAGCTTAAAAGGCAATAGAAAGGCGATGGAATAATGCTTTGCGTGAGTATTGTAAGTAATAAAATTATCCTTGACATTTGATGATGGCATCAAGATAAATGCAGAAAATTGTTGCAAGTTCTTGAATAAGTCATTTTCTGAGGGGAACACTTAAGAATCCATAAGTTCAACTTGTATCACATGAGACAATTCTCCTTCAAATTCTGCAAAGCTGTCTGTTGCCCAACTTACCAAAAATGTTTTTTCAAAGACACCAACTTAACAGAATGGCCTTTAGCCTCTGCAGATATTCATCCAGTAAAAAATATTTGGTCCTACATTAAGATATATATATATGTGTGTGTGTGTGTGTGTGTGTACTTTGCCTATATATATATATATATATATATATATGCTGTAAAAAAACAGTAATCATGAAAAGAAGTTCCCTGGAATGATATAAAAACAGCTGCAAATAATGCCAAAGGTGAAAGTCAAAATGTGTAAAAGAGGCATGAAGGTTATAAAATATCAAGCAGCATATATTATCAGATAAACTAATTGTTGTAGAGTAGCTAGCACCCCTTCAGCACTCTACCAGATGGTCTGGCTCATAGATTTAAATAGTCTATGATTAAGGACTTCAACAGTTGATTAATGAGTTGATACTAAGCTGATTAATATTCAGACTGATCTTACTTTATTTGGCTATACAGCATTTGACTCTCCTCTATTCCTTCTAAGTTGTCTTGTTAATTGTTTTGTAACTTATTGTTCTGTTTTTCATATATATCCATTAGCACCGGATACTGGTGCTGAATAAATATATTAAGCACTTATTCTTTGTGTTTCATCCACCTTGACAATACAACGCTAATAAAATCATTTATTCAGGTCTATGAGATTTTTTTAATCAAATATTTGTTTTATAACTTTTATCATTTGGATTTATTTAGAAATCAAATATATCGTATTTTGCATAATAAAATCTGCCATCTTCTAAACAATTTATCAACAATATTTTAATAAGCATAGATATTATATGCAGAAACTAATACATTTCTCACATTAATAGATGCCTATCCTAAATGTTTTACCAACACCATTTTGTTGATACCAATTTTATTGTGAAAACATTGACTTCCATAATCATATCTGATAAATATCTATAAATAATGTTCATCCATATTATTAAATATAAGTAAAAACGTTCAATACTTATCAAAGATCAACTCAGAGTTTCATAATTTTTTAATCATTCATTGGCACACTTGACAAGAATGATTGCATTGATGACAGAAAATCTATTTTATAAATGCATATTTTATGTTTAAATTTAAATTTTGCAGTGACAAATGTCAATCTCACGAGTAACTTGCAACAATCAGATGGCCAAATAATCATCTATAAATTTCAAGTTAAAGTTACAGAAATTAATCATGTAAATTTCTCTCAATAATTAATCATGGTTTTTGCCAACTGTCCTGATGAGTGATTAAAAAAACAATGAAACTTGACCTTTGATAAATTTTGAACATTTTTACTTATGTTTTGATAATAATTATTGCTATAATTTTATATTGCACATTTCATTAACAGAAATTCTATTATATTTGATATAAGCTAAATGATATCATTTTGCACATATTATTTGCTAGTTTTAATAGCTAGCATTTTAAAAAATTTATTCTATATATATATATATATATATTTGTGTATTTAGGCAGCAATCCTTCTTTCAAGCACATTTCATTAAAAACGACTGACAAGGTGCTTTTATTTAGTTTTTTATATAATTTCTCGTGCGATCTAATAAAGTTTTTCTTTTCAGAGGATAAATTATATAAAAATTGTCCGAATGTTCTTTTCCGAGCGCTTTCGGCTATACTTTTAGCCATTATTAAGGATTGTATTTCAACTGTTAGAATTAGAAATAGTTTGTGTGTGTTTTATAAAGTGATTCATTTTTTTTTGTTTCAAAACACGGTCAAGATATTATGTCCATGTTCAAAGTTAATATTATTAAGGGTTGGTTTGTTTAATTTTATAAGTAAGGCTTCCATTATTTTTAGCCTTTTTTTGCAAGTGGATGATGCTATTATATTAGTGTTGTCGACAAGTATATTCCGAATAGTGTCTTCTCATATATATATATATATATATATATATATATATATATATGAGAAGGTAACATCTTGATGTTATTGGTGTTTAGTGAGGTGATCCCAGTGTGGGTGGTACCTTTGGAAAGTGGCTGAAAACTTTACTAATTGTTGAACCAAGTTGTGTGAGTAAATATGTGTAGCTGGAACTGTTTGAAAGCTATTGATGTTTGTGCTTGCACAAAGTCACAAGTCATCATGACTGAGAGTGTGAGAATACTGGCCTTGTCCAAACTGTTGATCACGACAGACTATGCACTCTCTGCCAGAAACTGCAACTAAAGTCTGCTCAGCATAGTTGTTATATAAAACACAAATGAGCCTGAGCAGATGTCTGCAATAGGGATTGGTTAGGCACTCTAGCTGACAGGTTTACTCAGAAAATGAGAGTATCTGGGCATCATTTATTTTTTTAATCTAATATAAAATTAATGATACTTGATATACAAATGCTGATATCTCCTGATGAGTGGACTAAACGATTACACAAAGGTTTGTCTATGAAACTCTGCAGTCAGGGTGCTGAATATAAAATCAATCAGCTAAGTGGCAAATTCTATATATGTATTGATCTTATATATATATATGTGTGAAAAGTGTGTGTATATAAATATATATATATGTCTAATATATTATATATATTATTATTTATGTATTATATGTGTGGCACTCATTAGAAAGCACTCAATATCAGAGATAGAGCTAATATATTTGGTTGGATTGATGTGATCTTCAGTAAAGTGAATCAAGTTCTCTCAGTCACCGTGTGTTTATCCAAATATAAATATGCTTAAATTCACTTTCATCCCTGTCATGCACCAACAGCTTAGGGGTAGAATCTCTAACTGACACCAATTCAGCTGTGTTTTGATCCTAGCTAGAGGCGACCAGAATTCTAGCCACACTGACGAGCTGTGATACTGTGAGTCTGTCTGTGGATGGCAATATATATATATATATATGGCCTGAAGATTGCAGCCAAGCCATGAAACAGACTCTCACTGCTTGGTGTCTACTTTTATATTTACATGCAATCCATCTCTGATATTGATCACTTTTACCAATAAACAGTGCATACCTTGTAACTCTTATTTTTATCATATATATATATATATATATATATATATATATATATCAGAATAACTATAATGAGCATGAATCCCATAATCCATTAGTGTTATAGGAGCACTACATGCATTGCAGCTACAACGTTAATGATGTTTACTGGGCAAAATAGGCTGTTGGAGCCTATGGAAAAAACAACCCTCTTCAGGTTTTTAATTCAGAGTTGCCCTATATATATATATATATATATATATATATATATATATATATATATATATATATATCAGTTACACTTATTAAAACATGTAAAATTATGATAAATTAAAAGATTTCAAGGCAAGCAGAATTATCATCAAGATAATAGAAAAAGAGGATAACAATAGTCAATAAATGAATAAAGGTTCTATTGACTTATCTTTTGACAAAACTGCTCATCAGGGTCAATTGCATGAATGCCTAACCATTCAATATGATGAATGTGACAGTCACACTATAGACAAACTTATTCAATAAGATCATAGTACAATCTGAGAAACCACAGCTGAGTACCTTTTCTAGTATGTTCAGTAAGGTTCTCTCTGATTGATTGCCAATTTATATCAAGTCTATGCAACAACTAGTTCTTGAGATATTGAAATTAACTGTATACTTTCTGAACAAACCTTTTTGTATAGATGCCTTAGAACACATATGTAATAGCATAGACAGACTTGTTTTTGGCTCATTGTGCAATGTTGACTTTGACTAAATATTTGGAAGGTTGACAGCAACCTACACTCGAGAATGAAAAATGAAACAATTAAGAAAAATCTTTAATATTGGCAAAATGAATAGAGAACTTTATTCAAATGATTTCCTTTTTTTCTTCTTCAACAATTGGCAATAAGGAGTTTATGAAGTTTTTATTATCTTGATAATCTTACAAAAAAAATGAAAGGATATATAACATCAAAGGAAGGCAAAGGTCAGTTATTTATTAAACAAAACATTCATGCTTGTAACAAGTTATTATAAAAATGAAGATGAAAAATTACTTGCCAAAAAAAACGAGTGTTTATTTTACAAATTTACATTATTATTCAAAGTCCTCAAAGAACATTTTATATTTTCCAAAAGAGCATCTCTTTTTGGCCATTATCAATTTTCTGTGGGGTCAAATTCAAGTCATTTGCACAATTCTCATTGAATCGCCGTTCTTAACCAATCATGGCTATATTTGGATGCCTTCAGTATTTAGTATCTGATACATACAAATTATATTATTCTTTGTTAGTTTTAATTTATTTTGACAGCAGTGTTATTCATTATATTTGTTATGGACCATGTTTTCTTTTTTTTAAGAATCTCTCATTATTATTTACTTGTCTGGTTGCATTTTTCCCAAGAGCGCATCAGCACAGTACCAAGCAGATACATGCACATGTATTGTACTGGACTAGTGATCTGATCTGCAATCACAAACTAGTGATGACACACTCTCTATCCTACACTGGTTTAAAATAGAAAATTCGTCAAGCATCGTCAAAATAACTTGTTAGAGTTCATGGCATTTCTCAGGATGATTGGGTTATTTACTATCACTTTTAAAAACAATAAACATTTCCGAGAAGTGAAGATAGTTAAAATAATAGCGGTGACAAGACACAAAGGTTAAAGATTGCTGGAAATTGAATATGGAATTGGCTGCACTAGGAATAGTTTTGAAAAAAACGTTAGAAAGGAAGTGACCATCAACATTGGAAAGAGCGATAACAGCTACTGGAGTTAAGAAAACTATTTTCATGAAAAATTTTAATAATAAGATTTTATAAATCTCAACTGACAGTAGCAATAGCTACTCGGCCAATGAATGCCCTATGTTTCCTTATAGGGAAATGACAAATATTATCAGTTGCATTATCATTAATATCTTTTTTTCTCTCATTTATGATTGTAAATATTAAATTCAGTTTATTAGCTTGAGGTTAAAGCTAAAATAAAAGCTTCAAGAAAGATATTTCCTTTTTAAAAAAATTCATTTTAAATATCATTTTTCTTTAGAGGTACCTATATATATATATATATATATATATATATATATATATATATATATATGTGTGTGTGTGTGTGTGTGTGTGTATATATATATAGGTACCTCCAAAGAAAAACGATACCTAAAATGAATTTTGATATATATAGATATATATATATATCTATATATATAGTGGAGTAGTGGCTCAGATTGAGGAATCAGAGTGCTGAGTTCAAATTTTTGTTGAATCAATTACATTCACTTATTTGCTAATGCCCTTGGGAAAGTTATTAAACCTCTTCTTCTGTCTCCAGCTATGGGTAAATAGCAGGATAGACTGGGTTGTATAGTCTAGGTCTAGGAGAGGGACAATTCTGTAACCTTTGGAGAGTCATCTGGGGACATTGTGGCACCAGGTTTCTGTATTCAGCCTTTCAAAAAGTGTGGTTGGTTCTGCACATAGACTTCACCACTATAATCAAATCATATCTGCTGGTGCCTGGGCTGTCAGTTCCGAGGAACTGAGCTGCTTCATCCTCATACATTGAATACAACAGGAGAATCCACTATATATATATATATATATATATATATATATATATATATATATATATATTTAGTCATGGTCCCTTTTTTTCTTATACTTATATTTTTGTTTTGTGGTAGTGCAAATTGTTATTCTGTAAAAATGTTTACCTACATATTCTTCTGATGAAGCATTGGTTGAAAAAGGTCATTCCTTAAAGATGAATACATTCCTGTATTTTCAAATCTATATATATGTTCTCTGGTGTCAAATGTCTGTTTATATATATATATCCTAAAGTGCCAGGAACAACCTACCTAGGTTTCACCTAAGCAGATCTTCATATATATATATATATATATATATATATATATATCCTAAAGTGCCAGGAACAACCTACCTAGGTTTCACCTAAGCGGATCTTCATATATATATATACATATATATATATATTTATATATATATAAAGTGGACATTGAAGTCAACACAGAGTGGTGAGTGTCTGTTTCATTACATTGATGCAATTGCTTCATCCACCACAAGGAAAGTTGGTTCCCTGTGCCGGGCCAGGAAATTCTTCTCCCTAGAATTGATCCTCCAAATTTACAAATCAACCATCCGCCCTTGCATGGAGTATTGCTGCCATATATGGTCTGGAGCCCCTTCTCTTTGCCTCAGGGTTCTTGATAAGATCCAGAGACAGGTATGCAATGTAATTGGTCCCAATCTGGCTTCTCGTCTGCAGTCTCTATCTCACAGACACGCTGTTGCCTCTCTCTGTCTCTTTTACAAATACTTCCATGGTATTTGCTCCGATGAGCTGCTATCACGGGTTCCCAGGCTCCATGAATTCAAGCCTCGTACGAGGCTGGCATCCCGTTTCCACCCTTTCACTGTTGAAACTGTTAAATGTAGACGTCTCTTCTACTCCAATAGCTTCATATCTCGCATCTCACGCCTATGGAACTCCCTTCCTTATTCCTGTTTCACTGACAACTATAATCTCCAACTATTCAAATGTAATGTCAATCGACATCTCCAGTTGCATTGATCTATCCACTATCCTTCTCCACATCCTTTCCTCTATCACTCCTATCTGATCTTGCTCCAAATGCTCTGTAACCCCTTGCATGGTAGTGGCTTCCAGCCTTGTCTGGGGTGAAAAGCTTAAAAAAAAAATGCAATCATCGGATGGCCTGATGATTGCACATAATCATGAAACAGACTGTCACCGCTGGGTATTGCCTTCAATGTTAAGTTTTATATTTCCATACACTCTATCCCTGACATTGAGCACTTTAACCCATAATATAGCATAGCTGAAAATTACATGTATGTATATGATGTATGCTTGTGTGGTTGTATTATTTGTGAATGTGTGACTGTATGCATCTGGATGTGATTTACCTATGTGCATCATAATTGTTTGTCCATGAGTGTGTCTGTTCAAAAGTAGTGTTTGTGTGTCAATGAACGCATGTTTGAATGTGCATGTGCATTGATTTATGTATGTGTGGGCATATGTATATATGTAGGTATGTATGTATGTATGTATGCTGTTTTTTTAAACTAACTCATTAGTCATATATTAGTTATTTTCATCAACAATAAGATATTTTAAAGCTTTGTGTGTATTTGTCATCCACAGACAGACTGCTTTGTCATATCACAGCTCTTCAGTATGGCTAGACATCTGATTACTTCAAGCCAGGATCGAAACCGGACCGATTTGCTATTAGTCAGAGATTCTACCCCTAGGCTATCATGCCACAGCTGAGAGGTAGAGAAATTTTTTAATGTTTTCTATGCGAAATATGTCAGTGGCCTGGAGAGCTCAATTCAATTTGGTCGAAGAGCAATGCATTAATAGCAGTATGAGCCACTGTTTTTAAAATTACCCTTTTCTCAAGAGAGCTCAACCTGATTTTCCAGGAGCATATATTGTCATCCACAGCCAGACTGTTTTACTGTATGTATATATATATATATATATATATATATATATATATATATATATATGTGTGTGTGTGTGTGTGTGTGTGTGTGTGTTTGTGTGTGTGTTCAAAATATATATCTAAATGAAAAAGTATCTGTAAAGATAATATTAATAGAATATTTGGGAAGAGGAAAATATTTTATGCCAACGTGTTTTGTTCCTTGAGGAAATTTATCAAGACAATTCATTTAGTAACTTGTATTAATAAAGAGAAGTAATGTAAAGAAAAATAACATTAAGTGTTCAAGTCTTTTAATTAGAGAACACTCTAATATCCTCTAACATCTAACTGCATGAGGGAAAGGTACACAATGGAGGACTTTAACATATCTAAGTCTTTGGCATCTGAAACATAAGTCAATAAATGTTGTTGTTTTATGGAAAAAAAGAAGCCTAATGCATACTGAACATATTTTAATTCAGTCAGTTATGTGCCATGTGTGAGTTTGCGATTTCTTTTTGTGGTTGACCAGTTGCCATCCAAGGCTATAGAACCCATTCTGTCCTGCTATTTACCCATAGCTGAGGGGAGCAAAAGAGGATTCATACCTTTCCCAAACTTATTAGCATGTAAGTGAATGTAATGAATTCAAACTCGGCTCTCTGATTCCTCAATCCGAACCGCAATCCATTATTCCTTTTTCTTGCAGTAGGTTGCCATTTCTTTCTGTGGTAGACCAGATGCCATCCAAGGTTATAGAATCTGGTCTGTCCTGCTATTTACCCATAGCTGGGGGGAGAAGAAGCGGATTCATGTAAAGGATTCAACTGGAATTTGAACTCTGATTCTTCAATCTCAGCTGCTACCCATTACTTCACCGCGCCTCTCTTTTTAAATGAACATTATATTTTAATTGAACATCAAAAAGTCAGTAATTAATAAATACAATGTTTACCTTTTGACTGTATTATCTGAGTAGATATTATGTATAAATAAAACTATTATAAAAACTAATAATTAATAAAAACATGAAAATTAGGCAATGAATTAAGTAAATGATATTGGTAAACAACTTTAACGACATAAAATAAGCAGATAATACAGTGTTGATAGTAGACGAAAGAAAACTACAAGAATTCTTACAGAACTTTGTGATGGAAAGTACAAAGCATCAATTGCAAGAGGACAGAATGCATGGCTGTTAGCAAAATGGTGAGGCCAACATGCAAATTCCAATTTAGAGATGACAAAGTCAAACAAGTACAACAATCTAAATATCTGGAAAGTGTTTCAACAGAGGATGGAAAGGGTGACACTAATATTCAAACGGATAGTTGAAGATGCCTTCCAAAAGCTCAGCAAGGTATTAAGAAAGAGGAAATTTTTACTGAACTATTACATAATATTAGTCCTCCTATATGACAGTGAATGCTGAACAATCTCCTCACAAATGAAGAAGAACCTTGAAGCAACAGAAGTGTATTTCTATAGAAGTATGCTGAGAATACCATAGACAAAACATGTGAGTAATAACAAAGTTTTAGAGAAAATGGAAACAAAAAAATATATTTATACTTACCATTACAAAGAGAGAGTTGAAATTTCTAGGATTCATAATATAGAAAGAGGACATGGAAAATTTAATACTCACAGGATAGATTGAAGGCAAGAGGATAAAAGAAACAATGCGTAACCTCAAGCTAGATTAAACGGATGACAGAATAGGGTTTAGGAGAGATAACAAAAAGACAAAATTTATTAAAATCTACAAATGACAGGAAATTGTGGGGAGACATGATGGCCAATATCGTGAAAGTACACGGCACATGGAAACAGGAGAAAAATAATAATGTCCTCAAAAAACTTACTGATTTTTCAAATTCTAACCTGGTCTAGCTTGCTTTAATTTTGACATAGAATTCTTTACCTAAAAAATTATGTGATAATGAGCATCATTTACTTTGCCCTTCAAATAGAATTGGAAACCTCGGATCCTTCAATGCTCTAAACACTGAGCCATGCAAATCAATGTCTTTCAAGAGAGAAATACAAGCAGTTAGTCCATAAGTCTAAGATTCAAATGACAATCTTTACAAGACATCAGAGTCATGGTAAAATTTTGCTGGTGTGCATTGGGTTGAACCTATTTCCAAACAAATGAACAGAATGCTAGAGACTTCAACAAACACAGACTCACTCAAGTTATTTCTATCTTGCACCAATAAAATAAATATTTAATCTAATTTATTCATGAATTATTCAGAAGTTTTACTCATAATTTAATAAAAGCAAAACTTGGTTTGTCTGATATTTTAGCTGAAAAGGCAAGTATGGTTTTTTCTGCAGAAACAAATTGGTGGTTTCTAAATAATATAATAAAAAGCATATGATAAGGAGATGCAAACTACTTGGAGCAATGCTACTGAACTTCAATGCATATACATAACATTCAAATTCATTAGCTTTGAAATTCTTAATTAGACCATTCAACCTTGAATGCTGAAAGGATTATTTCAAATATTTATTTTAATTTCTAATATGAATATAAGTCATTGTTGTTCATTCATAATATTATTATTGGTATTGATATTACATGTGGTTAAATGTTTTAAAAGTTTACTTTCTGACCATGAGAGTCAGGTTTGAATCTCACAAAGTTGGTGGATTTGTAAGGAAGGTGACTTCTTGATGTTATCAGCCTAGGGAGATGATCCAAGCATGAGGCACCGTTGGAAAATTCCTGAAAATTATACCATAAGTTGATCCAAGACTTGGGAGTGAAGCTAGGGAGACAAAGTCACAAGTCATCCTGATCGAGGGTTTGAATGTACTGGCCTTGTTTAAACTGTTGATCATGTCAGATGATGCTCTCTCTCTTAGGAACTGTAACTAAGGTCTGCTCAACATAGTTGCAGTATAAACCACATGCATTCTCTGTCAGTGTTGAGCAAACACAAATGCTTCAAAAACAGGGATTGGTGAGCTGCCCTAGCAGACAGGCAATACGTGTGGCCAGTTATTATTATTTACATTAAATAATAGTCGAGAGAATAGAGAATTAAAGCTTGTGAATTTGGTGCATAGCAAATGCGAGTTCGATCCTTGGGATGGGTAGCCCATTGATTGATTAAGTGCTCATTACTAAAAGTACAAGATGAGATATCCTAGACATTGAAAGTGTAAAGAGAACTATCTATCACCATAGGTTTAATAAATAGTTCAATTCAAAATTCTTTGAAGCTAACATAGATCAACACCTACCCACCTGAAGAAGCCCACAGGGTACAAGATAAAGACATTAATTCAAATGTAAATAATGATAACTTTTCAGCCTAGAAATTCTTCTTTCTTTTTATGCGCCGTGCCCTTTCAGGACGAAGGCAATCGTGGCCCTCCACTTCTCACTATCCCTTGTGGCTCTCAACCGGTTTTGTGTTTCTGCCAACTCCCCCAGACTACGCTCCACCATCCACCTGCCCAAGCCTGCCACGTATGTCATGCGCTGCTTTCCACTGTCTCCTTTTCCCTCTATTAATCCTGTGTGTATCAGATTCTCCAGGCCCTCCTTTCTCATCACATGTCCCAGAAATTTCATCTGCCTCTTCCTTATGTTAAGCAAAATCTTCTCCTTGTTTGTATCCTCTCCAAGACCTCATCATTACTCACATGCTCAGTCCATGATATCCTCAGCCTCCTTCTGTAGAACCACATCTCCACTGCCTCGAATCTGTTCTTCATCCTTGAGGATACCGTTCAACATTTGCTGCTGTATAGGAGGACAGATATCACGTAGCTGCTCAGCACTCTTTTCTTTGTCAGCATAGAAATCCTTTTGTTTCGCAGTACTCTGACCAGCTTCTGGAATGCATGAATATTTATCACAACTTATCAATTTTTTTAAAATGCTTTTTTTTAAAATGCTTTTACTTTTCTCAAGATTTGCAAAATAATACATTTCTAGTGTTATTATTGGTACGGACCTGGCATCACAGATTCTGTCACTTTCCCACCACTATAATGTAGCTTCCCTATGTCTTTTCTATAAATACTTCTATGGTAATTACTAGAATAAGCTCTCCACTATGATAACAAGAATTTATGAATTCAAGTGCAGTACTATATTGTCAACAAGGTCTCATCAATTTACAGCTGAATTGGCAAGATGCAACCATTAGTTCTATGCTAAACGTTTATTTTTTCATACTTCTCACTTGTGAAAAATTCTTCCGGTTCTATGCTTTCCAGCTAACTTCAATGTTCAAAAATTTAAATGCAATATCAATCATTATCTACTATCTTCTTGATTACTCTTCTGTTGTTCTTACTCCTTAATAATGTTTCTCTTTTTTCTTATTCTTTCAGTCAGAAACTCCTTGTATGGAGTGAAATTATAAAAAAAAATTAAATATCGTATTCAAGTGCTATTAGATTAAAAAATTAAAATTTTTTGAATTAAAGAAAAGAGTGCTGAAAAGCTATATAATATCAACTGTCTTTTATAGCAGTTAATGTTGGATCATGTCTCCACAAATGAAGAGGAGATTGAAGCAACATGGATAGGTTTCTACAGAAGGATGCTGAGAATACCATGGATGGAACATGTGGGCAATTAGGAAGTTTTAAAGAAAAATCAGTGAAAACATTGAGTAATCTACTGAAAGAGATTTTGTAAATGGATGGGAAAAAATGAAATTGCTTAAAGCTACACAGGATAGGAGCATGTAGAAAATCATGATTGCACATGTCCTGAAGGGAAACGGTATATAGAAGATCGAGAATTTAATATGGATGTCATTGAATAGTGCCAAACTGATTCAGAAATATTGAAACTGTCAGTTGTATATAACTGCATTCACAGATCAATGGTTAAAAATGGCTTTGAGTGAGTGAAGCCTGTTGATATTGGCAAAGACCATGCTGCTTTGAGCATTGCAAACTGGCACTACAGAATCACAAAGAACTGTACCAAATAACAGAAACCACATCACTTGAAGACTATCAAAAGCAGTAATGACTAAAATGGATAATCCAAAGAGAAAATAAATGACATAATTAAGGTGTTGCTATTCCACACTACTTCAAATAAAAGGTTAGGAAGGAAACCCCCATAATAAATTCAAAAATTTCCTTCCAATCAAAAATATCCAGAAAATTGTCCCAAGTTTTCCTTAAAAGTAAATTTATGACAGATCCTAAATAACTTCTTAAATGCAAATGATACCAAATCTTATTTTCTACTTTTCTTTCTTCACTTTTACAATCCGATATTTAATTTTTTTTTAATATCTTAAACTGGAAAAATTAAATTATAAGAGAATGAATTTACTCAAGTGTAAAGGAATTGAAGTTTTTGTATTTTGAATACTTTTAAATATTTTATCTTCATCTGTTTTTTATGTTCTGCTATTTTTATAACTTCAATTTTATCTACATCATTGAACCAAACTTGATTCTTTCTTCACTGTTGTCTTCAACTTTCTAATTGCATACATCTTTTATTTGGTATATAGATAAAAACTTTCTTTCATTGAACATCTTTTCATTTTAAAATCATGCACTTTTGAAATTTTTTTCATGGAATAAGCCCAACCACATTCCTTAATGTTGTGTGCGAGTTTGAGAAAGGAGAAAAAAAGGGGAAGAAAAATTGAGTTACGTAAAGTTAACTTTTTTTCAAGGTGAAAGGAAGAAGTTAAATGCATTGTGGGAGAATGTTTAGAGGAGTAAATGGGTATGAGGTGAGGAAGGTCTGCTTCTAATAATTAGTCACATGAAGACAAAAACTAAAACAAAAATTAAAACTGGACAAAGACTCAGACAAAGATGAAAACAGAGATTAAGATTAAAACTATGACACGATGAAGACACTGACTAAGACTAAGACAAAGACTAAGACGGAGTCTAGGACAATGATGAAAACAGAGACTATTACTAAAACTAAGACTAAAACGAAGAATAGAATAAAGATGAAAACAGAGATTAAGATTAAAACTATGACAAAGATGAAGACACTGACTAAGACTAAGACAAAGACTAAGACGAAGACTAAAACTAAAACAAAGACTAGGACAATGATGAAGACAGAGACTAATATTAAAACTAAGACTAAAATGAAGAATAAAACTAAAACTATGGCTAAGTCTAAGATGTAAACAAATAAGATTAAGGACAGAGACTAAGATTAAGATACAGACGAAAATTAAGACTAAGGTTAAGACAAAGACAAAGATAATAACAAAGAGGAAAAGAAGCAAGCAAGCAAGCAAAGAAGTAGAATTGTGCAAGAGCAATTGTATTTATTTTCCTTTGTACTTTTTTGTTGTTTTAATAAAATCAAAGTGACAGCCTGAACCTTACAAATCCAGAAAAGAGATATAGAAATCTGAATGAAATTTTACATTTCTTTTTCTTTTCATTCCTATCGTTCTCTTGTCCTTCATTTTCTTACCATTTTTTTCATCCCTTTTTACTGCCTAAAAAGAGGAGCAGTTGATTTGGAAATTAGAGGAACACTGGAGACTGTTGACACCTTTTTTTCTTCTTTTTATTTCTTACTCAACACACACACTCAAGTAGAATTTTGTCCAAATTCTCTAAATGGTTACATTTTAATTAATTTAATGAACGGATAATTGAAAGTTTTAAGATTATTAATATAACAAATAATATGTAATTTATGTTGGACATTTGGCCTATTGGATTAAAGCATTGGTTCCCTAGCAGTTGTGAGTTAAATCCCTGTGTGTTTTATTCATAAATACAGAGTTAATTCCCTTTTAACAATTTATAGAGACCAATCACATTTTAATAAAACATTGCCTGGGGCTACTAACTGTCAGACATAATCACATCATAGATTTGGTACAGATAAAAGCCCACAGTACATTTTGTTACTCACAATTGTCCAGCATGGCACAACATTAACATGATACATAACACCTTGGGTGTGCTAATGTTGAAAATCACATACTCTAGTTCAGTGGTACGAGTGAATAGTGAGATTGATCCTCACTGGGAGCCCCATACTTTCGACCTTGTGCCACATATAAGCTATGCTTAGAAAATGATTTTGGACACCTTGCTGTGGTGTAATAGTTAGCAAGCTTGTCTTGCTAGATCATTTAATACTGAAAAGTGAGTTCGATCCTCACTGGGTGCCCCATACTTTCGGCCTTATGTCAAATCTGAGCTGTGCTTGGAAAATCGCTACTCTAGTTCAGTGGAAGAAATAAACAAGTAATACAAAGATGACAAAACTGGTGAGTATTAACTGATATGAAATGTCCGATAAACAATGAAATGGGAATGGGAATGGGTATGATCTACCCTCATAGAATTAAATAAGAGTGCAATTGACATACAGATACTTAACTTATAGGTAGTTACTACCTATAGTGTAGTCGCTCATAGGGATGAGAGGTTATTCCATTACATCACTTTGTAATATGTAATAAATGTTTTTCCTTGGTCAACCTCCCCGAACGAGGGAATTTTTGCTTGAGCATACGGGCTTGGATACCCCACGTTAAATTTGGCCTTGGGCCACATCCAACCACGTGGGGTGGTTGGCAAATATTCTAGCTGAAATCTTTTCAGCTATACGGTTGAACTCTCTGCCTTCGGGGAGAGAGGAACCCGGATGAGGCTATGCCGAAGGGCAAAGTCTCATTCGGGGAGGTAGACTAAACCGATCCTGTTTATGCGGGTTCCACGAGGATTTTTTGGCCGAGCCTACGGCTCTGATACCCCATGTTAAACTCAGCCTTGTGCCATATCTGACCACATGCGGTGCTTGGCAAATATCCTAGCTGGGATTTGTTGAGTACGACTCAGACTTACATGATAACTACCGCCCTTCCAATAGTATCCCTCACTACTGGATTGACTTGCAATGACCTTGTGCATAACTGTTACCTTTATTCTTATTTATTATTGGGATTTTCCCAATTATATTTGGTAACGAAAAAATTGTGACGCCGGCAAGAAGAAAAGAACACAAACACAGATGGAATTGTTTGAAACATACTTGTATTGTAGGAAAAGAGAGGAAAGTTTCTTGCAAACAGTCGGATTTGCGGAACTTATCTGAAAGATGCATCCTTTTAACAGTTTTACGTTTCCTGTGTCGTTTTGGCTGAGTTGAAGAAATAGAGCCTTGACTTCTGTGATTCAGTTGCTGTCCAAATCCTTACATGTGTCATGGTATTTAGATGACGGAGAATACAGACGGGGGAACGTATTTGTCTCTGAGGGTCCCACAAGCAAAAGAGGAAGAGAGTTCGTAAGACCCACTCACATGGGATTTGGTGAAGATCTAAAAAGGTAGCCTGTGATTGGTTGTTTTTCATCCAATCACAGGGCACCCAGTTAGCGACTCCGTAATAATTTCAATATTGTATTGGTTTGTAAAATAATCCTTTAATTATTTATCCACCGTGTTTGTGAAGAATATATTCCTATTAGCATGGAATATAACACAAAGTTTGCAAAATAATTACCTTTTGTGTACCTATTAAGGCAGGATAACAAATTTCTGATAAAGAGGATTACCGTTGAAAAAAGAGAAAAAAGTAACAGTTTCGGAAAAGACAAGTATCTAGAAAAACAACCGAGACAATTAAACATTTGTTCAAGAGTAACATTTTTAAAGTAGTAAATAGTAAGTTTTATAAAATAAAGTAAATAACCATTGGTTATTCTTAGATTTTGTTTGAAACAAAACATTCCAAGTTATAGAATCTTTTTAATGCTAAAGAAATGAGTCGTTAAATTGAACAAAGGCATTAACTTTTTTTTTATCGAGGATCAATAATGTTGAAAAATTTTTAATATATTGTGAAAATCACATAATTCCGACTGTTTTTCGAAAGCAACTTTCTGAACCGTAAGTTCTATGCTAACAGTTTCTTCTCTTGTACTTCTCACTTGTGGAACTCTCTTGCATTCCAGGCAACTTTGATCTTCAAAAATTTAAGTACAATGTCAATTATCTTCAGTCTTCTTAATTCCTGTTCTTTATTGTTCTCTCTCCTTTATGTTTTGCTTTTTTCTTTCACACTCAGTAATTCCTTGCATCTTAGTGACTTTATTACCTTGCTTGGTGCAAAATGATTAAAAGAATATACATTATGTCATTACATACTAACAATGTTAACAAAAACAAAAACACATTTGCAAAAAGATAGGTTCACCTATCATCCAGTTCATACTCCTCCCTAGTCCTTTGAACTGGAGAAGAGGTTTATCCCTTGTTTCCTGCTTATGATTGGGTTTCCAGTTCCTTCTAAAGTCAGCTTCAGTTATGTGCTTCTAACACTTGTTCTTTCCTATGTCAAATATAAGTCCACACAGTAATCCTCTACTTTGAGTGGCTATTGGGCCTTGTATTGATTGAACATTATTAAAAAAATTAGTTTTGCTGGTGTCAATTGGTTATAATCTTTCAACACAGTTACTAACTTTTTACAAGCACTTTAATATTTGCAAAATTTTTCAAAAATACAATTTTTATTTTATTTTCTTATTTCATCTACTTCTAAGTCATAAAAGAAAAACTGACTTTTAAATAATCAATAAGCAAATTAATTTTCCAAAAGAATATTTTCTTTTATTGACTTTTTTCAGTTTAATGAACTTTTCTAATGCAGAAATATTTATAAATATTCAAAGCTCTTCCAAATAAATCCATCTGGGAAACGTTTTCAGTTCTTGAACAAGATTTCTGTCTCGTTTTTTTTTCTTCCCCTTTAGGGAGAAACTGATAGAAAAATTGTTTTTTTTTATTCTTTTTTGCTTTAAAATGACACCTCTTGAATAATTTGAATTAATTATTTTTACAATATGTAAAGTGGATCATCTTCAAGGATATAATTATACAAATAAATAAATATGCATTCAAATTCAATACAATTGTTGAAATGTGATAAATAAACAAATATAAGAAGGATAATTGCAAAGACTAACAAAAGTTATCTTTAATGTGCAAAACATGTTTGTATATAATTATTTATGATTAAATAATTTTTTTTATTTGTTAACTATTCTGATATTATTAAAGACTGCAAGTAGAATAGTTTTGCAAGTGAAAGAAAAGGTAAGAAATGGAACTCTTCACACAACAAGATAACTTTCTTTACCTTTCTTTTTAGGAGATCATGGTATTTGTTATGGATTTACTTAAAGTGAGTATACATCAACAATTTATTATTTTCTTTTACTTATTTTTTTCTTCATTGCTAAAAACAAATGATTTTCTAAATTGCTTAAAGACATTAGTTGCTTTTATTTTTACTTGAGCTAATGACAACTTGGTTTCCTACAAAGAAAATTGTTAAACATTTTTTTAATCAATTATGACATAATTGGATTCAATCAATCGCTGATATTTTTAAATAATAACCTAATTAGTATGATTAATTCATGGGTGCCTATTATCAAGTCATGGCTATTAAGTTAGTTTCATTGGTCATTTACTAGTTTGGCTTCTTTAATACTCATTGGGTATCTCAGTACCATGCCTTGTGTCAGTCTAAGCTAAGCCAGCCTGCTTAGCTAAGATAGTTGCATGTATACTCTGGGAGCTTATGGTAAGCAGTGGCGGACTGACCCACCAGCATACTGGGAAATTTTCTGGTGAGCCCCAAAGTGATAGTTCATCACTTTAGAAATTGTAGTGAACAAAACAAGATCTAGATTTAAAATTCAAATGCTAAGCACTGACTAACATGCACGCAAAAGCGAATACCAAACAAAACTTGTGAAATTTCACAAGTTTTGTTTTGGATTCGCTTTTGCGTGCATGTTAAGCAAAGTTTGTAAATTCGAGTTTTTAAATTCTAACAAAATCAATGCTTAGCAATTGCAATTTTTAAATCTAGATCTTGTTTTGTTCACATACAAAATAACTGAAAAAAGTAAAAAAAAAAAAAGGGGGAAAAATATTGTGTAGATCCTGGGAAGATGTAACAATTTGTCTAAAACCTTTACTTTTATTTGATTCCTTTGACTATGTTTTGGGATCAAGTGGGTCCTTTTGACTAGGCTCTCTTACAAGTTTTCCTGGTATAAATTTTTGACCCAGTCTGCCACTGATGGTAAGTGTTCAAGTGAAATGAAGGATAAAGTAAAAGTTGATTTTCTAAGTAGGCTAACCACTCCTCTAGTTATAAAATTGGTGCAATACAATCTTCCTCCACTTAGACATGTGCTAAAATTAAACTTAATAAACAGATATTATCAAAATATATGTCTTATAATTCCAAGTTTTAAAATTATATGGTCAGTCATTCTCAATGAAACACTCATAATATCATGATGAATTATCCTTATTTACACTATTTACATGCACACTATTGTCCCACAGAACAATAGTGTAGCAGTATTGACAGCCTAAATCAATCCGTGCATTTATTTTACTTTACGAATATGTAAGCAAACGCAAAGGCATCAAGAGAAACAACAAGAAGGAACACAAAACAACAACGAGATTTATATTTATATTTGTATAATGATATACAAGCGTAGGAGTTACTTCCCTTTGAATGAATTAAAAGTTTTTACTAATGAATTATCTTTTATCTAAGCTCATAAAAGGTTGAATGAACTTGTCACTCAAAATGTTCACTGTGAGATACATGAAAGAACAGTAAAGCTGAGAATATGTTGAGTAAACTTTTAGCTTTAGAAGAGTTGAAGAAGTGAATGTTCTGTAATGTTTGTAATTAAGTTTCCATTGCTTGTAGTTGAATATTCATAATGTAATGTCCATAATGAATTTTGAAAGGTTTTGTATGTATGTGTATGTGTGAATGTTTTCATAGCATCCGCCAGCAAGGGGTCGAGACGCAATGTCTTTTTTACAACTACATTTTTGTAGTGAGAGAAATCAAGGAAGAGACAAAACGAATTTGTGCCTTGTATTTATAATCAATATAATCACATGACAGGCTTGAAAGGCATTGACAGATTTGGGGCAGAATTATTTTTTAGTCAAGCCAAGAACTAAGTCGATGTTATTCGAATGTAGTTGAGAACATGATTTAAATATTAAGTGACCAATCAGAAGTTGAGGTTTTCTGAATATATGTATAGAGCTCTGTGATCTACTTTTTGCACAGAAATCAACATTGATAAAAAAGTGGTAGCAGAATGCTAAAATAGTCTAGCATTGGTTTGTGAATTTAGAGACATAGTAATTGTGAGTTCAATTATTGGGAGGGGCAGTGTGTACTTGAACTTGGTGGAAACAAGTTGAGCAATAACATCAGTGATAAACATGAGAACAAGATGAGATATCCCTATACATGGGCAGTGGAATGAGAACAATCTACTCCTGTAGATTAAATAAAGTGTTCAGTTTGGAATTTCCTGTTGGTTACTCAGATTTACACTACTATTGAAAACTGAACAGCACAACAACTAAAATTTTGTGATAACAATATATAAACATAAGGACAATAGTCCACATTAAAATAGTGTGAATACACTCATAATATATTTTTTTAATCGATATTCCATAAACAGGAGTAAACCACTAAGGCACAAGGTGTTACAAGATGTGGAAGAATTAGGAACAGAAACTGTAATAATGAGCAGGAAGAGAAAATAGTAATCAGGAGGACAGTAGATAGCAATTGACATTGCATTTAAACTTTTGCAGATTAAAGTTGGCTGGAAAGCATGGAGCTGGAAGGGAGTTCCACAAGTGAGAAGTGTGAGAAAAGAAAATATTAAGTATGAGTTTTTAGCTTTAACCTGGTCATACAGCCGGTTGGTGCTCTAATTAGAGATAAAGGAAACAAACTGTTTCAGACAACCAATCAGTAATTACTTTTTATATTGGAGTGTGTGACTTCAGATGATACCAAAATAGAATTTGCACTCAGTGTCACATGGGTACATCAGAGAAACCAGTGAGTTGACTTGAAAATTGATCTCCTAGACACCAGGAACAGATCTGCAGGTCACAGTGACTGCTCCCAACTTGTAGACAGTTGGGTAACATAGCTGCACTTATGATGTGCACATGTGGGATAGCTGATAGCAGGAGAATATATAGGCAGCCATCTGAGAGAGAATTAGAGAGTCTCTTACATCTTCACAAAAATGTAGAATCCACATTCAGAGAAAATCCCAAAGCCTCACACCCACTGTATATGAAAAAGACTGGAGCTGAATGAACATTAATATTACGTATGAGAAATTCATTTTTTATCTTATTGGAATGTCTAATGATAACAGAAAATTTATAGCTTAACTTTTCTTGAGATGAAAACCAAATTTGATTTTTGTTTGTTTGTTTGTTTGTTTAATGGCATATCAACTCTTTATGGGTCATTTAATGCTGAAATTTTCTTTTTTTGTGAGCATTGGTGTGTTTTTTATTCAAAAAATATATTGCTGGTGATTTATTTATTTTTTTAATCTATTTTTATACTTTCATGTTTTGGCCCCAGTTTATGGGTTCACTATTTGCTCATAGCAGGGACCCTAACAGGTGCTACCACACCGGGTCAAAGTGGGCCTGGTAACACCAGCAATTCAGAGGTGGGTCCATGCACCTTCAGCACCTCCTGATCAGAGGCCTTGCTGCCAGATGTAGTTTATCGTCATACGCAGGATGGCCAAATTTGATGCAATGTTAATTTATATATGAATCGTTCATGCCAGATCACATTACGTCAAGAGTTCTGTAATCTGTTAGTTTTGTAGCATAGCACTTCAGCCATACCAGCAGATAGGTGTCTAGGTAACGATAGCATGGCAGAGGTCATCCTTCTTCAGGCTGGTTTTGAATTCAGTTTTTTTACTCTTGGAATAGTTGTCACTTCAAGGCAAGAGAGCCCAGTCTACCCTAATACTTAATCACTATCTAATGGGGATAAGAAATGAATTCATGTCTTTACCAATGTGTTCTTTATTAGAATATTTAAATAAAATAAATTAAAACATCTTCACTTGATACAAAAATTCAAAAGACGAAAGATTATATTTTTTAATGTTTCCCAAGAGATGTAAAAATACGTTTTCAAACAGACTAAACAATAAATTCAGTCAAACCTGTAAGAATGACTCAACAATAATTTTGTCATTTTCTTAAAGTGTATCTTATTTTTTCTTGTTTCATTGCTGAATCAGATGTTATTCTTTTCATTGCTGATCTAATGAATTTTTACAACTTTTCTTTATTAATGTTATTTATTACCAAGCAACGTTTTTTTGGTACATTTTTATTCTTAATCTGATTCTTAGCCATTGGTCAGGTTTAGTATGGTACTTTCCCAGACAAACAATTTAAGAAAAATATTCTTTCTTTTGATCATAAAATATAAATCAAAAAACATTTTGTTAATTTTTGCTATGATTTTAATTGATTTGATGGTGATTTTTAAATAATATTTCTTAATTATTTTCTTCATGAAATTTTGTAAAGGCAATTTTTCAAGCTGTCTTTTAGCAATGCCTGTTACAATCTCTTTTTTTTCTTTGCTTGCTTTCAACTTTTCTTTCTTGTTTTTTACTTAATGTTACGTTTTATCTTTCTTCTCTTTTATTATTAGGATTTATTTTCTTTTTCTTATACTTCTTTGTTCTTTTTTCTTCTTCTCATGATTATTTTCATTGATATTATTCAATGATTTTCTTCAATGTTTTCTTTCCTCCTTCTTCCTATTCTTTGATTTCTTTACTCATTCTACAGACAATGATAAATCATATTTTTCTGTTCTGTTTCTCTCTGTTTTCTCTCTTCATTCATGTTTCTTTGTATTCTTGCTGATCTCTTTCTGATGTTGCAAGCAGCCGACTTCCTTTTTATTCTTCTTTCTTTTCTGCCCCCTTTGTTGTTGTTTTGTCTCTTTCTCCTCTTTCTTTTCTGCCCCCTTTATTGTAGTTTTGTCTCTTTCTCTTCTTCTTTCTATTCCCCCTCATTTTTTTTGTTTTTCTTCTTTTTTTTCTTTTCTGCCACCTTTTTGTGGTTGTTGCTCTTCTTCTTTATCTTCTTCCTATTCTTCTTTCTATTCCCCCTCATTTTATAGTTTTTCTTCTTTCTTTTCCGCCTCCTTGTCATTGTTCTTCCTCTATTCTTCTTTCTATCCCCCTTCATTTTGTTGTTTTTGTACTTCTTCTTCAGAAAAGAAATCCCCCTCCACTGCCAGTCTTTATTATCAATACTTCTATCATTGTTTTTAAGCCTATCACACACACACACTACATATGGTTATAAATCGTTTTCTCTTCTACTATATAGAATTCCTCAACACATGTTTTAGTGAACATAAACCCATTTTGTGAATTTCCCTCCCCTCGACATTCTCCTATCATCAGTTCCGCCATTCCTATCACCAATATCTCTTCTATTATTGCCATTACCAACCCCCGACGCCACCACTTCACTCATGCTAGCTCCGTTGCACTTCCAGAATCACTACTGCCAATTCATGCTGCCTTTTCAGATTGTTTCACTTAATTTATAAAGGTGAACTACTGACCCTTTAGGCGTAGAGCACAAAGAATTTTTTGTCTTTTTACACATTTGGTAAATGTTGACCCTCTACTACATTTTTCTGAAAGGCAACATTTTTTTTCATTTTCATTTATTTGTTTTAATTTTATTTTATTTTTTATTTTTTTTTTTTTTTGATGAACTATAATTCTGTACAATGCTACCTCAGGAACTGGCAAGATTTTACATTTTTTTTATCTTAAAAACTAGTCCTAATGAAACTTTTGTCCTAAACTGCAAAAAGACAAATTTATAGCTAAAGAAAATATGTTTAAAGTGAAAGAAAGAAAAAAATATTAATAAAGCAGAAAATGAATATGATGCAAATATTTCAAGAAGCACCCAAATGTTATACAGGCGGGATGGACAAAATAATTGGAACAGGTGCAAATTCCACTCCTATATTTCAAAGACCTATTATATTAAGAACTTTAACTAAAACTTTGTAATTGCTGGTTATATCTATTGTAAATACGTTTATTTATCTAATTTACTGTCTTTGTCTTATTTATTTTTAGAATTTAGTAAAATTTAAGCTAAATGCCTGACCTCTCCGAGTTCGAAAAAGGGCAAATTGTTGGAGCTCGCATGGCAGGAGCCTCAATCACTAAGGTTGCTGAACTGTTTGGTTTTTCAAGAGCTACCATATCAAGAACTATGATGCAATCCGAGAAACAGGGCAAAACCTCTAGCAACCGTAGCAATTCGGACCGGACTTGCAAACGTACTCACAGGGACCGACGTGCATTGAAACGCAATGTGGCAAAAAATCATCGGACTACTGCAGCCAAAGTAACTGCTGAGTTGAATAATCATCTGAATAGTCCAGTTTCTACTAAAACTGTTCGTCATGAGCTCCATAAGGCTGGATATCATGGAAGAGCCGCCGTAAGGAAACCTCTTCTCTCCACTCGCAACATTCAGAAGAGGTTGAAGTGGTGCAGAGTTCACAATGCCTGGTCTGCAGACCAATGGAAGCAAGTCATATTCTCAGATGAGTCCAGTTTTTCTCTTTTCCCAACTTCAGGGCGAGTTTATGTGTAGAAGGCAGCCCAAAGAAACTTACAATCCTGACTGCCTTCTTCCAACAGTGAAGCATGGAGGTGAATCAGTGATAGTTTGGGCCGCCATATCATGGAAATGTCTCGGTCCAATAGTTGCCCTGCATAGAAGAATCAACAGTAAAGATTACCTGAACATTTTGGGAGATCATGTTCATCCAATGGCCAAGACTTTAGCCCTGATGGTGACTGCATCTTCCAAGATGATAATGCTCTAATACATACCGCTTGAGTGGTTGAAAATTGGTATGAAGAGCATGAAAGTGAGCTAGAACACATGGAGTGGCCTCCCCAATCTCCAGATATCAATATTATTGAACATTTGTGGTACATTTTGGAGTGACAAGTTATGAGCCGCTATCCTCCACCGTCATGTCTTAAAGAGCTGGAGCAGTTATTAATGGAAGAATGGTTGAAAATTCCTCTGGATGAAGTCAGGAAGCTGTATGATTCCATTCCTAGTTGTATTAATTCTGTATGTGAGGCTAAAGGAGGACCAACTCCATATTAAATAAATTTTCTTTGAATTTAACAAGTGTTTCAATTATTTTGTCCAACCCCTGTACATGCAAGTTGTTGCATGCATGTAAAGATTTCATTGGATGAATTGTGATCATTTCTGCTGATCCATATTTCTTAGGAAATGTCGCTTTCATCTTGCATACTGTTAATTTACTTGAAGTTTTTGAAAATTTGGGAAAAGCATCACTTTTCTTACATATTACATTATTCTTATATTATTCTGAACCAGATTTTAAAAAATGGGACAATAAAATCAACAATGAACTTTTTTACAATGCAAGTTAACAATGAGACTCACATATATGTGCTTCTAAAATAGGACATTCATCATGCTTTATTAAGTTTTCAAAATATTATTAATGCTTAATTATTTTATGCAATGAAAGATTTGGCCATGACTAACCAAAGTTTTATTAAAAGATTTGTTCCTGAATGCAGTAATAATAACTGACAAGTACTTTGGCCTTTCGTCAAATGGTCATAGAGTCAAACATATGAAGACTGTGATGAGTTAACATTTTTACTAGTAAAGTTGGAATTTTGACATGCTGATTCTAAGATGGAAGTTTGTCATACTGATAACAAGATGGAAGTTTGTCATACTGATAAAAGACTGATATTTGTCATACAGAGAAAAAGATGGAAGTTTGCCATACTGATATGAGACTGATATTTGAAATACAGATAACAAGACGGATGTTTGTCAAACTGATAAAAGGCTGATATTTGTCATACTAATAACAAGATGGAAGTTTGTCATACTGATATGAGACTGATATTTGAAATACAGATAACAAGATTGAAGTTTGTCATACTGAAATAAGACTGATATTTGTCATACTGCTGACAAACTGGAAGATTGTCATACTGATAAAAGACTGATACTTGTCATACTGATAAGAAGATGGAAGTTTATCATACTGATAAAAGACTGATATTTGAAATGCAGATAACAAGACAAAAGTTTATCATACTGATATGAGACTGATATTTTTCATATTGATAACAAGATGGATGTTTACCATGCTGATACAAAAGCATTAATCTTCCTATGGGAATATGTTGTCAGTCTTTACAAATGTTACCCAGATTCTTTCAAACTTCCTGAATCTTTTCTTTAATGCAAGTTATTAAAAAAAATTTTCTGTTTCTATCATTAAATAATATTTGGAGTTTTTACTTTTAACTAGCTCTATTCAATAATCAACACTTTTGATTTTATTGTGGTAACTATTATATCAGTGTGGCTTTTTTGTTAAAATAAAAATATATAAATATAAAAAATATATTTTTATCATTTGAGTCTAAAACCATAACAGAATATAAAAGCAACAGTATTTTAAGTATTGTTAATTTAAAAAAATGGGTTAAATGCAACTCAGTGATTGTTGTAGTTTATGCAGAAAGTACTGTGAATAAATGAACATGTAAAAAATGTTTTTTATGCTAAAGATTACATGCTGAACAATGCTCTACAGATGAGTAGACTAGTTGAAGATGATAAATCAAGACATTAATTCATAATAACGAGTTGTGTAATATACTCAAAATATTTAAGTCAAACACTTGAAAAACATTTGAACTAGTTTGATTATGTCAGTCACTTTGATATGTAGCTTTCACACATCAAGTTAAAAAAGAACAATAAAAACAGCTGAGCCATATTTCCATGTTTGATTAGTTACTTAAATTTAAAGACACTTTTCCATTATTAAAACAACTTTTGACAGGTGATGTTCTGTAGAATGCAAGAAATCATAGGACAGGAAAATGAACTATTAACCCTGTGCCAAATGCTGGTCTTCATCCAAAGGAGATGCTAGACAGAGGGAGATAGATATATTGTCATCTAAATTATGCAAAAATGAAAATAACACTGATATCTCATTTTAACAGATATATTTGCCAAATTTACAGAAAAATATCCTGATATATAAAAGAGTAAATTCATTCAAAAAAATTGCCATTGACTTCAATCACAGCCTGTAGACAACTTCAGAATCTCTTGAATCTCTTTTGGACAGTTTCCTTGTTTAAGTTGGTGAATGCTTCCATAATCCTTGCCTTCAGTTCATCTTTGGTGTTACAAAGAGTTTTGTTGGTCTCTCGCTCAACTGCACCCCACATATAATAATTAAGAGATTTGTACTGGGGGGGATCATATGTAAGGGCTGATGTGGTTGGAGAAATTGTCTGACAGCCATGACTGTTCTTCTTCTGCTTGTGTGGCATGGTGCAAAGTCCTGTTGCCAGACATAGGGTCTCCCAGCAGCCACTCTCTTGGCCCAGCTCTTGATGTAGGCCTATATGTTGAGTCTAAAGCCTTGTTGGAAGATGGATGGAGGGATAACATTGCCATCACTAGTGATGACTCCAAACATCATGATGTTCACTGCAAATTTGGTTTTCCTCATTCTTGGTACAACTTTTTGTGACACAGCAAGCCAATATTTGTCATACAGAGAACAAGATGGAAGTTTGCGTTCACCATCTTATCCTAGCAGAAATGTTCTCATCTGAGAAAAATCAAAACATGTTCAGTTGGAGGGGATGCTTGAATTTGTTCAAAAGCTTTGTAGCATGGTCTTTCCTTTTGTTCTTCATTGGCTTGAGATAAAAATTGGCCTTTTCTCATCTTGTATGAGAAATGCTGAATGTTTTCATGCACTACCTGTCTGATAAAAAACTCAGACACTCCTGTGTCCCTGGCTTGGAAGCATCATTGTCAATTATGGCCTGTATCTCACCAATAAAATCTTTTCTTATCAGAATGATCAGAGTGAGTTTTCCAAGCTGCTGTAGCTTCATAATCACAATTAGACTCATCCAACTCTTTCCGAATCCTCTGACATGCTCGTAAATACCAAGCAGTACAGTATGCTATTTCCAAATTTCCAGCAGAGTGAATTATGTCATGTTGCTCTTTTACTCACAGATGGTGCCCAACTGATCCTACTGTACTGTGCAGTCAACAAAATCAAAAAGAAATAGTGTGCATACACAAAATTAAAAACATAACATGGTGTTGTGTCGGAAACCTACCACCCCTCTTGAAGATGAACTTGTCTGCGTCTAAAGACTTTAAATAGCGGCACGTCGAGAGACAGAGTGCGAGAGAAAGTTCTTGGCTGAGCTAGTTATAGACTACTCAGGCGATTTCTGTACCTTTTACCCACCAATAAAACCCTTTTTATTGTTACGTGTTATTTGCCGTTTGTCTCTACAAACCCCAAACCAACATCATAACACATGGCAACAATTTACCCATCACTCCCTGTATATTGAGTGAAACCCTCTTCTTACAGAAAACTAAATGATTATTTGGAACAGGTACTGATAATATTTAGGCCTACTGAATAGAAATTGATGAAAAGCATGGCTTTGAAATATCTTAACAGAGAGCGCATCATCTTTCATTAGAATGTTAAACTGCATGTCTCTTTGGGGACAAAGCAAAAATTGTTGCAACCTGATGGAATTTTTCACACATTCACTGTATCTCCAGATATTGCATTTTCAGTTTTATCATTCATTCATGTCTTTACAGATTCCTTTTAACAATGAAATATTTCAATTACCTTAAAGAGCACAAACATCTTGTACAGCTCTCCTTTAGTAACAGAAATATTCTATAAAGATGAAATTATTAATTTGCTTGAAAGATAATAGAAGATAGTAGAACACAATTGTAAATGTTATTCAATAAAGTTCATGTGAAATTTTCTTTTGAAACTTTTCTGTTACTGCCGCTTAATGAAGCAAACATTTTGTGTACCATCAATTAACCTACTTATTTTCAAAAATGTATTGCATGGTTTTATTTTTAAATACGGTATGTTTATGGACAATTATTTTCAGTTTGCAAATACATCCATTTAAAGTTAACTGACCTGTAATAATGTTAAGAATCAGGCTAAATGATAAAAATGTGATAGTAGGGTTGAGTTTAAGTATCCCCCCCTCTAAAAGAAAAAAAGCACAAATAAAAAAAAAATGGCAAATATTTAGAGTAAGACACTATACAATACTTAGGAAAAATGGTTAAATTTAGGAACATTAAGTTTACCTCCTCGGTTATCCATTGAAACTGCTATCCACCGAAAAAAGAAAAGTAGCCAGTCCCCATCGTGGACCATTTAAAAGTTTGCACAGCAGATTCGTTTTACAAAAATCCAACCAGGTGTGCGGAAAACGTGGTCTTTCTTCGTCTAATTCATTAAAGGCCAGAGTAGCTGTTAGCGTTTGATTAAAAGAGGGGATCAGGGATTGATCTCCCCTGATTGGGTCAAATTAGTGATGGGGGGTAGGATGTTGAAAGACCCGAAACTCCCAAGTCAAATAACATCACTGATGACCCCCTCAGGCGCCTACGTAAGAGCGCATTTTTGAATTGAATAAATATTTTTTTTTTTAATTGGTATCACT
The DNA here is from genome assembly GCA_964036315.1 of Acanthosepion esculentum. Taxonomy (NCBI): domain Eukaryota; kingdom Metazoa; phylum Mollusca; class Cephalopoda; order Sepiida; family Sepiidae; genus Acanthosepion; species Acanthosepion esculentum. Next base: position 21,772,781 of record OZ038480.1, read on the forward strand.
CCTGGTACTGTTAACCTGAGAAGGTGCAATGAGTCACTTTCCTGAAGGTTAGCATCAGTCATGTTGATGGAAGGCAGAGAGGGGTCTCTCAGAGAAGTTTACTTTTGGTTGCATTAGAATTAACAAGCCATCTTTTGCCCCTGTTAACAACGAAACTGAGATGGTTTTGGGCATCAGCTTCAATTGTGACCTTGTCAGACTGATCAGCCTTACTATCAAGACAGGAGTAAATAGTTGTGTCATGAGCATTAAGAGTTGATGTCATCAGGAAGGCCATTAATGAAAATTAAAGACATTATTATTAATACCAAACCTTTCTCTTTATGACAAAATATAGAAAATGATTTCATATTGATTTTTATCTAGAGATTTAGTGCTGAACTGTTATCAAATATTAATCCTCTTCTATGGCTGTAAATGCTGGACAATTTCCCCACAGATGAAAAGAAGACTTCAGGAAACAGATTAAGTTCTGCAGAAGGATGCTGAGAATATCATAGGCATGTGAGCGATGAGAAGGCTTTAAGGAAAATGAAAGCAAAAAGGACACTTCTAACGGGAATGAGAAATAAAAAAAGTAAAGTGTTCCCATCAGAATTACTAGAGAAATGAGTAGAGAAAAACATTTCTACTTAGAAACTGTGAAGGATAGTAAGGGGGGAAATGCTTAGAGCTATAAAAGATTGAAAGTTGTGGAGACCTATAATCCCTCATGTTCTGAAGAGACACAGAACATAAAAGAAGCAGAAAAAGCATGCATGAACTGTTCCAAACTGTCTCAAAGCAATTCAGTGGTAATTCTCAATTATTCAAAAGCCGTCATATATACTTATACTATCAGAATTTGTAATAATCCTAATAATAAGTGAGTAGATAAGGGTTTGGGAATGTTAACATTTTGACTAATAGATCCTGGTTTGAATATCATCAGAGTTGATTTGTCAATTGTTGATAGCAGAGAAAACCTCAGGATGTGTCACAATAGAAAACTAAACCACAAGTTGATCCAAGATTTGTGATTGAAATTGAGTAGATAAATCTTTTTGAAAATCATTGATCATGCCTTGTAACATTGTTAGCACAATGTTACAAGGCATCTTGACTAAGTTTAGTGGTCGTGTTCAAATACCAATCATACCAGATTTTGTGCTCTCTCCCAGAAACTGTTAACTCTGCATAGTTTGTTAGCAAAAGGGACAACCCAAAATGCAAATTAAAAATCAGGGATACTAAAATCAAACAAGCACAAAAATATAAATATCTGGGTAGTGTTCTAACAGAGGACAAAAAGTGTGACACTAAGATCCGAGGGTGCATTATAATGGTGAGTTTAATCATTCCTTTTTAATGGTGAGATTAAGCGTTAACATTTTAATGATGAGATGTACCATTCCTTTATAAAGAAATATTCAACATTCATTGACTGATCAGTAGGTATTACTATTGGTTGAAATTTATAAAATCTTTTTTATACAACAGTTTATCAGGAAAATAAATTTCTCAAATCCACTAATTGTATTTTCCCATTTTAGTACTGATAGGAATTTCCTTCCTAAACTTTTGTTTAAGACAATGTGGAAAGTTAACACCTTGATTATATCATTATTTTCTTTTCTAGTTACAGATGCTATCTACTTTTGCTGCTATTGGAAATCTCCAAACAATCTAGTTTTTGTTAATTGTTCTTAGATTCTATAGCACCAGTCTAATATCTGACAAAAGATATTTTTTAATGACCCCCAGGCCTCATTCATTGGTCTAGATGATGCAAAAAAATGCTCTTACTGTGTCATTAGACTATTTACATTATTCAGACTATTGTCCTCATGGACCCATGGCACAGTGGATAAAGCATTGGTTAGATCCAGTGACAGGACCCAAAGAGTGTGAGTTCAATACCCGGTTAAGGTAGTGGAGAACTTGCAGAGGGGAATTACCAGGAGATAACTGATAACTGACATCCATTAAACATGGCACATGGAACTAGAACAGTCTACCCTAGTGAGTGAAATAAAGGGTTCAGTTTGACATTCCAACCACCTGAAGAAGGCCGGAGCGTATAACGGCCGAAACGTTGTAATAAATATGGCGACCAAAGATGAGGACAATAGTCCGAATAATGTAAATAGTGTACATAATACCTCATCTCAGAAATATAGACGGATGTGTCATTAGAGTTTAATATATATTAACATCAAAGACATGGAGTTATTTTTCTGATATTTCAAGTATATATTTAACATCTCTAGATCTTTTACTAAGTAGGTGGTAAAATGCTGTAAATCCTAGAAGAATTATTCAATTCTCATTTTGTTACTCTTTTGAATTGCCTTATTAAATGTTCAGAATTCTCTCAATTGCACAAGAATCCATGAACATTGTTGGAAATTTATAAGAATCCTTCAAATAATTACAAAAGTGAATGAAGATTTGAAGAGCACACCAAAACACTCAAAGAGTGATCAAGAAGAATTTGCCCGTTTCAAATATCAAGAAACAAAAAAGCTAAAAATGAAAAAAAAAAACCCAAAAAACAATGGATATTTGGCTCTGTAGGGATGGATGGATGGTGTGAGAGAGTAAAAAACATTTGCAGTTGATCTGATGTGATCAATGGTATTTGTGGATTGGTAAGCGGTCATTTTCATTTCACTGAGTAGTTCTGATCAGATTACACACACAATCTGCTGTGTTTAAAAAACAAATCCAACCAACCCAATTTTTTATGTGATTTTTTTTTCGCCTCATCACTTCATTTCTCTGCTTTTTTCCCAGACTATGATTCTTTTATTTGTTTTTTTTTTGCTTTTCATCTTCCCTTCTTTTCTTTAACACTCCAGCTTTTTTCCTGATTTAACTGCCTTTTCCTTCTATTTTTCTCCTCCTCTTCTATTTTCCTCCTCCTCCTCTTTCTTTCCTCCTCCTCTTTTAATTTCCTCCTCCTCTTTTCTTTCCTCCTCCTCCTCTTCTATTATCCTTCTATCCTCTTCTATTTTCCTTCTCCTCTTCTATTTTCCTCCTCTTCTTTTCTTTCCTCTTCTATTATCCTTCACCTGTTCTATTTCCTTCTCCTCTTTTATTCTCTTCCTCCTCTTCTATTTTTCCTTCTTCCTTATTTTTTCTCTTGCTTTAGCTTTTCTTTTACATGTTTTAAAATTAATTCTTCTCCTTTGATCTCCATTTTTTATCTTTCTTT
>OZ038480.1:21776176-21811176 GCA_964036315.1 Acanthosepion esculentum
CTTCTTCCTTATTTTTTCTCTTGCTTTAGCTTTTCTTTTACATGTTTTAAAATTAATTCTTCTCCTTTGATCTCCATTTTTTATCTTTCTTTCTCTTCCTACTCCTTTTTATCTTTATTTCATCCTTTTTATTTTCAGTCTTTTCCTTTTTCTTTCTCTTCCACCTCCTCTTCTTAATTTCATCCTTGTTGTTCTTTTTCATTTTCCATTCTTTTGCATTATTCCTTACCTTAGTTCGATACATGTAATAGTTACTCTTCTTTTTCTTCTTTTTTACCCATTATTTATTTCTTTTTTAGGATATACATATATATATATATATATATATATATATATATATATATATATATATATATATATATATACATATATATATATTTCTTTTCTCTTTCTCAATTAAAAATCAACAAAAAATATACTTGTGTAATTTTTGGAGCCTTTTGCTTTGTTTCAGCATTTATCTTTATTTGTGATTTTTTTATATATATATATATATATATATATATATATATATATATATATGTTTTACACATGTCTTATCACTCAATTTTCTCTATTTTTTTAACTTTTTCTTTTTCTGGTCGTTGCATTGTTTTTTCCTGCTTTCTGTTTTGTCCTGTTTTGATTATTTGATGAAAAATCTGATAAAAATTCTACTCCAACAAATAAATCACTGCTAAGAGATGAGTCTGATAGTTTAAGGAATCCTCCCCAACAAAAAAACAAAAAAAAAATTCCTCCCAAAATTGTTCCTTCCCATCAGTCAATTGATTGATTCTCAGAAAGCCATTCAGGGCAAATGGCCCCCTTTGAGTAAACTCCTTTCCTTCTGAGTATCTCCCTGCTTTCTTTTCCTACTTTCCTCTTTTGTTCTTTTCTCTTCTATTATCAGCCAAGTGAGATATTTACTGACCATTTTTCTTTTCTTTCCCTAGACCTTCCAAAATCAACCATCAAGCCATCCAACCATCATGGAAATGATTCCATGATAATCTTTATTGTTTTTGTTTTTTTTATCTGACATATGCTGATCATCTCTATCAACCCATAAAAAAAAGATATGTCTTCAGTAACGGAAAAGAATCTCCAATTTGCTAGTAAATAATGTATCATTTTCTTTTCCTTATAAACTTGATATTTTGTATAAATTCTTTTGATAAAAAAACAAAGAATAAACACTTTTAAAGTCTTTAAGTTTCACATTACAATGATTCACTTTTTAGATAATTCATTCCTAGTCAAATGGCATGAATTTTAATTAAATTCAAAACTTTGCACTTATATATCGATTAAACCAAATTGAAAACTTACTGTAGTAGATAACGCTTCCATTTTCAATTTCATTAATTTAAAAAAGAAATTGTCACAAATGTCAGTTAGTTCAATTTTATTAAAATATTCTACTTGAAAGTTTAAAGATGAACAATTTTAAAATGTTAAGAATCGGCATAGATATAGTAAACTCTTTTATGTATTTATATTTTTATAGAAGGGTGCTGAAAAATTTGGTCACGTGATCAGATTTTAATAAATAAGTAGAGCCAAGAACTTTCCGTCACCCTCCTTCAGAGGAATGCACATAAATATACATGCCTACATGGAAATAAATAAATATAGCAACATACAGAAAAATATGTGTAACTACACACTGAAAAATATACGTAGCTACATACAGGAAAACATGCATGCCTACATATAAGAATCAATATTACATAGCTTCTCTTTTATGTGTCATGTCTCTTCAGGGTGTAGACATTCATGGCTCTCCACAGCTTTTTGTCTTTTGTAGCTCTAAGCAATCCTCTTGTTATTCTTCACAATCCTTATTCTGCCATCTATTTTCATATTGGCCATTTTCCTCTTGTTATTCGTCACAATCCTTATTCTGCCATCTATTTGCATATTGGCCATTTTCATCTGCTTCCTCTTTCCTTCAATATGCGCTGTGAGTGTTAAATTCTCCAAGCCCACCTTACTCATTATTTGTCCCAAAATTTTCAAATGTGTCTTTCTGATTATAGGTGTAAGTGTTTTTTTTGTTTCCATGTTCCTTAAAATTTCCTTTTTGTTCACATATTCTGTTTAAGCTATTATTAGAATCCTTCTGTAGAATTATACCTATGTCAATTCAACATACATTGCTACAGAAAAATATACATACCTACAGACAATAAAATACCCATAGCTGAACACAGAAAATGTACATCGCTACACACTAAAAGTATACATAAACACAGAAAATATACATAGCTACATGCAAAATTTATACATTGAAAATGTACACAGCTACACACTAAAATTATATATAAACATAGAAAATTTATACAGCTACACATTAAAATTATACATAGATAAACAGAGAAAATGTACATAGCTACACACAGAAAAATATACATACCTATATACAGAAAAGTATATTCATATCACACAGATATTCAAAATATTAATCCTAAACAAATATATTTGCTGTGAGGGAAAGAGAAAAATCATTTCACTCCATGGGATATGCTGAGTTGCTTTAAAGTAACATTTGGAATTTTAGGTTGACCTTAACCAAACATTAATTACAGTTTTTACAGGCAAATGCATCATCATCTCTATCAGCAAATAAACTTGAAAAATTGAACAAATGATAGATACAGCTGACTGACAAATAAATATGTACATAAATAATAGATTCAGCTTTAGATGATGGAAGACATATTACTCTATAAATTCCAAAAACAGTAGAAAGTATTAAAAAACAGGAAAATTTTATTAGAAACATATAGAAGTATATCTGTCTATATTTCTGAGATGAGGTATTATGTACATTATTTACATTATTCGGACTATTGCCCTCATCTTTGTCGCCATATTTATTACAACGTTTCGGCCTTTCAGTATCTGTCTATATTTCTGAGATGAGGTATTATGTACACTATTTATATTATTCGGACTATTGCCCTCATCTTTGTCGCCATATTTATTACAACGTTTCGGCCTTTCAGTATCTGTCTATATTTCTGACATGAGGTATTATGTACATTACTTACGTTATTCAGACTATTGTCCTCATCTTTGTTGCCATATTTATTACAACGTTTCGGCCTTTCAGTATCTGTCTATATTTCTGAGATGAGGTATTATGTACACTATTTACATTATTCGGACTATTGCCCTCATCTTTGTCGCCATATTTATTACAACGTTTCGGCCTTTCAGTATCTGTCTATATTTCTGACATGAGGTATTATGTACATTATTTACTTATTCGGACTATTGTCCTCATCTTTGTCTCCATATTTATTACAATGTTTCGACCTTTCAGTATCTGTCTATATTTCTGAGATGAGGTATTATAATGTAAATAATGTATATAGAAGTATACTGATTTTTATATATCAACCCTTGTATTTGGCAGTGAATCCTGGACAATTTCCTCACAGATGATGAAGGCAAAAGAAATAGGATTTTACTAAGAATACTATAGATCATGCATATAAGCAATGAACAAGTCTTTAAGGAAAATGGAAAGAAAAGGATAATTATACTTAAAATCAGAAAGAGAGTGTTGAAATTTCTGGGGCACATAAGATGGCTTAGAAAGTTTGATAATCACAGGATATATTCAATACAAAAAGATAGAAAAAAGCAGCAGGTAACCTACATAACAGGCTTATATAAATGGATGGTAGAACAGGGAGGAATAATAAAAAGAAAAAACATCGCTAAGAGCTATGAAAGATGTTGTGGAGAGCCATGAACACCCACGTCCTGAAGGGATACAGCACATAAAAGAAAACTATTTTAGGATGATCAGTTAACAATTTTGCTTTTCAGTCATCTTAAAAAGAAATAAATACTTTTCATCATTGATTTTATCAAGTGTCCTTTTCTTCTTTGAAACTGTGACCAGAAAGATCTCACCTTTTCACTTGAATGATCCTGAACCGAATAAGTTGTAACATAGAAATGTCTGACAAATTTAATATATACCCTTCATTAAAGATAAAATGTAAAACAATGGTAAGCCGTGGATGTACTTCCAGTCAATACCAGTGTTCAAGCCCATCTAAAATCCAGTCACTATTTGGAACCAATGTATCTTAAGGAACCTTTCCCAGAGGGACAGTAGTTGTACAGGTAACATCAGATGAGTCAAATAGTTCCAAGAAACATTGCCAAATTATTTACTACAAGAAGTAAAAATAAAAGTAAAAACATGAAAAACCCTTTAATACTAAATTTCACTCAAAACAAGTCTCAAGAGTGTCACAGCCAAATAGTATATGATATGAATTGGCGTGAAGTTGCTAGGAAGTGAAGATTATGAGGTTAAGTAGGAGAGAATGATTGACTCTTGACTTGAAGAGGCCAAGAGTGAAATGTTCAGGAAAGTGATTTTGTGGCAATAGAGAATTAAATAACAAATAAACCAAATTTCACCATTTTTAAAAAAATAGGTGGATAATAAAAATTGCCTGACAAACAAAGCCATAGTTCGACCAACCAATCAGCACACTTTTACAAACAGGATATAAGAAAATAAATAATAACAAGGAGATTAAAATTTAACTATCTCTAAAAATAGTTTGACCAACCAATGACAGTTTTTACCACCAGGATATAAGGCCATGAGCCAATGAGAAGCGAGTGGTCTTTATCAAATGTATCTATGAATGTGTCTATAAACATATGGAAAATTTTGTCCATTCTCTGATACTGCAGTCATTGTAACATACCCAGAGAAAATATGACATTTGCACAAGTAACTGGTAACCTAAAGCATCTCGATACAATGAAAGCAAAAATCTTTCTTTACCCACATGTTCAAGTGGTGGCTACTCTGATCCTGTGGTCATAATAATATACCCAGAGACAAAAATATGAAATTTGCACAACTAGCTGCTGATCTTAGATAGTTATACTATCCTCATCCATTGAAAACATATACCCCCCTTGACTCACACTGTTAAGGAGTCAGCTACTATATTTAGATACAAACAAATATATATGCATAAATTCATAATAATAGCCGGCCACTCGTATTTGAGGATACCCATCTACTAGGGTGGCTAGCAAATCCCTACTGCAGGCTCTCGCTCAGGCACATTTGTGTTTGTTCAATACCCACAGAGCCAACCTGTGTTTTATATTTCAACTACACTGAGCAGACGTTAGTTACAGTTTCTGGGAGATAACGAATTATCTAGCATGATCAACAATCTAAACAACGCCAGCAAACTCAAACCCTCAGTCATGATGACTTGTGACTTCGTGCTAGCACAGCTATATTGACAGCCCCTATGTGTTCTGTCTACCCAATTTCACTCACAAGGCTTGGGTTAACCCGTGATATGGTTTTCAGGCACTTTCCAAAGGTGCTATGATCGTCTCCCTCCAGGCCAATAACATCAGAAAGTCTCCTTCCTGACAAATTTAACCGTGGGGAGATTCAAACCCAGGTCTCATGGTCAGAAAGCGAACATTCTCACCACTCCGCCACGTGCCCATACATAAATGCATACATACGTTTACTACAAACTCTTTCTGTCTTATGCACCAGGACTTTTACACTTAACCTCTTGAACCTTCAACTTTCACCTTACCCTTCTGTATTATGATATTGTGCATATAAAGATTTATCTTGTATTCATCAACACTCTGTGAATTTTCTTGTAATCATTACACAAGGCCAATACACACCCAAACCAAGTACATCAATATATGGTGAGTAACAGATGTTGTCATAAGATAAACAGCTCAGACAACACATCTATAACCGATAACATCATAACCTGCCATAAGTCCTTGGGAAAAGCTGAGTGTGTCTTACATTTAGAAAATGGAGGAAATGAGCATGATCCAACTCCATGGTAGTTCCATGATGTATTCTAGCTGTAAAGGTCTGAAATAGTACAGTTAAAGAACATTTGGCATCAAAGTTACAATAGTGTACTGGTGGCTTTTAATATAGTATTTGTGAGAAAGAGATTGAAAAACAGAAAATAAGTCTTCCCCGCCACAAGACTGCATAAACAATTTTGTACTCCACAAAGCTGAACATGATGACTGGACAGCTCCAGGACAGATACAACAACAATACTATATTTTTGGTCTAATCTGACCTCTTTTTTTTACCATTTTTTCCAGCATCTTTAACAATGGATTGTATATAGGAGTTCCATTTGGGGTCTGGATCAGATGTGACTGGAGAGCAATACTGTTTTATATAACTTTATTTTGAAGGAAAGAAAAAATTATGGGTTGGATATTTATTACCAATTTTAATTCAAAACATTTAATGAGTTCCTAATTAATTAATTTTGCTTTTTATGCTTTCAGTTTAAATGTACACATTTAAACACGGTAGACAGATAAGCATATATAAGTTTATATGCACGCACAAGGGTTGCTGAAAACTTCATGGTCTGAACAACAAATAAAGTAACAAAAAGTAATCAGGGCATTAACAAATGAATTCACTATATTTGATCCATCAGTTTCCATTCTTGTTATTCTTTTAAATAATTCACCCCAAGAAAAGCAATAAATATGCAAGTTGGTGACTCAGTGTGAAAGAATATGAGAAAAAGAAAATTCTTATAAAGGAGAGAGAAAAATAAAAGAACAGGAATCAAGAAGGCAAAAGATAACAATTGACATTGCATTTAAATTTTTGAAAATCAATGTCGAATAGAAAGCAGGAAGCCAGAAGAATGTTCTACAAGTGTGAGAGGAAAAATTATAGACATAGAAGTTAACAGTTATTAAAAATTTCAAATGTATAATGATGAAACTTAGCAGCCAATCTAGTAATGCTTTTAAATCCATACCAAAGCTGAGGTATCAAAGTGGAAAGCTCAGCAGAACAGTTGCCATAAAAATATTTATAGAAAAGGCACAAGGAAGCTATGGTGGGAAAGTGACTGAAGCCGAGATGCCAGGTCAGGACTGATAACATTTCAGATTCATCTTTGGATTTCAGCAAGAATCTTTAAATATATATCAGAAGCACCAGACGAGATTTGGCAGCAATATTCAATGCTTTAAAATAAATGGTTGACTTATAGATATCATAGATGACACAGAAGACCAACTTTCCTAACACAGTAGACCTAGCAATTGATTCAATATAATCTTTCCACTTCATGTCAGCGGAAAAACGTCAGTAAATCATTCTTAGTTTTAATTTCAGAAGTGGTAATATTCTAAAGCTGCTTTAAGAATTTGTCTTTCTGAGTTACCATATCTATCTTCTGACAAATGGGGAATAACTGAAGGTAAAATAGGTCACTCTTCTGGAAGTTAGCATTAGCGATGGTAATGGAAGATAAAAAAAGGTTCTTTAAGATGATTAAAAGAGAGCACTTGCATTTTGGAGGCATTAAAATTAACATGTCCTTTCTTGTTCCAGTTAACAATAGATTGTAAATCATTTTTTAGTTCATGATATTATTACCAGTTCTTATGCTTAATTCTGCTTAAATGTAAATTTATATGAAAAAACCTTGGGTATGTTAAGAAAATCTGTAGTTCATAGTCATTCAATCTCACAATATTGTGGCCAGTATCATAGGTGAAATAGTCATGTATTGAAATGGAAATTAATATAACATAATCTTTTTAATTTTTCTTGTGCTGTACTGTGTAAATAGCTCTTGAGCATTTTTTTAATATAAATATCTATGCATGTAATATCTAACTCAAAGCTGTGTAAATGCAGGGTGCGATGGATAAATAGTAATCTAAATTATGCAAAAATGAAAATAATGCTGATGGATATATTTTTAGATATATTTATCAAAATTACACAAAAATATCTTAAAATACTAAAGATTAAATTTATTCAATAAAATTACCAGACAACTTCAGAATCTCCTGCATCACTTCTGGATTGTTTCCTTGTTTAAGTTGGTGAATGCTGCCATAATATTTGCCATCAGTTCATTTTTGGTGTTAAAGGATTTTTGCTGGTCTGTCACTCAACTGTTCTCCACACATAATAATCAAGGCAGTTGCAGTCTGAGGAGTTAGGTGGCCAGATGTAAGTGGTGATGTGGTTACAGAAATTGTCTGACAGCAATGATTGGGTTCTCCTTCCTGTGTGGCATAGTGTAAAGTCCTGTTGCCCAACATAGGGTCTTCTAGTAGCCACCCTCTTGATCCAGGGCAGCACTATATCCTTAAAGCACAATGTAGGCCTCAGTGTTTAAGATGAGGCCCTCACCAACATATTTGGGATTTTGTTTTTTTTATCAGAACAATCAGGGTGAGTTTTCCAAGTTGCTGTACCTTCGTAATCACCATCAGACTCCTCCAACTCTTTCTGAATACTCTGTCTTCAGATTGACACCCAAACACTCTGAAAAGTTTGTATGTGTGTGCATATATATATATATATATATATATATATATATATATATATATGCATGTATGTATGTATATTGTGTATATAATATATATTTGCATGTTTATATATATCATCATCTCCTTGACTTTTGTAATCATAGGGGGGATCCAAATGCAAAAATCACACTGATTTTATTCCATGATGGTCTATCAATGGCAGCCATCAGCAATTCTGGTATAGTCATACTTGTCCATTGTTTGACATTCTCCAACCAGTTCTTGTATTGGCATTTTCTCTTAACTCCACCTTCAATGGTACCTTGCATGATGGCCTTGCATGCATCCAAACCACACCATTTTTCTCTGTTTGACAGTGGCAAGAAGAGGTTCCTGATGGTCCAGAAAACATTCAACCCTTTTCTGCACAAACTAATTGGTTTTATGTTCCAAATAGAAGACACCAAGGAGTTTGTGCATGCATTTGTTCTCAAACATTGTTGATATTTCTGAGATGAGATGAGATGTACGTATTTACACTATTTACATTGTTCAGACTGTTATCCTCATCTTTAATGCCATATTCACAATTTTTCGACCCTTATACGCTTTGAACTTCTTCAGGTGATATATGTGGGAATTTTGAACCATACATTTTCTTTAGTCCACTAAAATAAATGGTTCAGTTTGAAATTTCAATGTACATCACCTTATGTATTTTTATCACTACACACATATTGCTAAATGCATAGCGAGAGTGATCTATCTCTCTCTCTCTCTCTCTCTCTCTCTCTCTCTCTATATATATATATATATATATATATATATATATATATATATTTAGAGAGATATATAAATCAATGTATATAAATATATATATATAGATAGATATATAAATCATGTGTGTTCATGAAACTGACATTTGTGAGAAAACTTACAAACACTTTATAAAGTTAATCTTTTTTATTATATATATATATATATATATATATATATATATATATATATATATATATATATATATAGAGAGAGAGAGAGAGAGAGAGAGAGAGAGACAGATAAGCAAGAGAAAAGAGAGAGAAAGGAAGAGCTACATGCATATACAATCAAGTTGAGAGTTCTTTGGTACTAATACTATCCTTCTCATATTAGTTGGAATGCAGGTGGGCACTACCCACATTCCTCTTGCCCTAGAGATAATATGAAGAACCCAGCTAGGCACCCTGATGATTCTTCAGATCATAGGGACAACCAAAAACAGCAATATTTCTGTGTCATACTTAATATACATATATATATATACACACATATATATATATATATATATATATATATATATATATATATATATCAGATGTATTCAACTTATCTATCTTTGCATATATTAATGATAAATTTTGTGTATTTATATTCAAGTAAACTTATCTATGCATATCAATATTAATACCAATATATATATATATATATGTTTGTGTGTGTGTATGTATATACATTTATATATATATATTTATTCATGTGTGTGTGTGTAAAGCAAATCCAAGACTCTGCAGGACAAATTGTAAGCAATATTAATCAGTCTGGCTGCTGTTATGCCATTAGAATTTTTATGAAACTCTTTCGCTTGAAGAAGCAGTTGTTCCAATATTATTTTTTTAATGTTATTGACTTTGTCAGGTGAACAACATGTAAGTAAGTGAATGCAGACAGTCTTTGTATAATATCAATCTGGTCATTCCTCTTGGAGAATAATAATTGGGATAATATTGTTGTTGTTGTTGTTGTTAACAGTAATGCCAATATGATGCAGTCATACCACTTCAGATAAGCACACCAATTGTATAACTGTGGCTTCACTATGCATATGTAGTTGGTTTATTTCTATATAAGTGAACATTGATATCCACACACATATGCATTGGCATATCAAAATATATATATATATATATATATATATATATATATATATATATATTGAATAATGTATATTTGGGCAGCAATCCTTCTTTTATACAAGTTTCATTGTATATGACAGGCAAATAGTATTTTGTAAGTTTTGTATTATTTAGTCTTTCTAGTGTTCTTATAATTTTACTTTATGATGGTAAAGAATCTGTAGGACTAAGTACTCATAAGAGTGCACTGTGTCTAGAAGCTCACTCTGTCCTTATAAAAGAGAAATCATAAGAACACTAGAAAAACCGAATAAAAAAACCCAAATATTCCTTGTTCATCATGAAGAAACAATAGCAAGTAATGTGTTGCAAACAAGAATCTAAAGCCAAAAAATGCTTAAGCAAAATATACAAAATTCTCTCTCTATATTTTATGTACATATGTGTGTGTTTATATATATATATATATATATATATATATATATATATATATATATTTTAAGACATTTATATGGTTAACATTCTTTTTATAGATACAAATATTTAAGTAAATGCTCTGTTTATAATAAACAGTATTAAATGACATTTACCGGCCTGAATGTCCGAGAAATCTTCATAGAAAATATTCGTCCTCCGACAGGATTCGAACCTGTATCCTATACAGAACCGTCATATAGCCTGATGTGCCTTTTTACCGATTCGGACACAGAGGATCGTTTGGTAGGCAAGGTCGAATTTATTGCTTTTAAACTTCAATCTTCCATGAATCTCTCACGTACGTTCATTTCTGCTCATGGCGTATCAAATGTAAACAAAAGACGTCACACATTATGAAATGGACAAAGTCCGACAATTATTTTAAGACATTTTTATGTTTAACATTCTTTTTTTATAGATACAAGTATTTAAGTAAATGCTCTGTCTATAATAAACAGTATTAAATGACATTTACCGGCCTGAATGTCAAAGAAATCTTCATAGAAAATATTCGTCCTCCGATAGGTTCCGTATAGGATACAGGTTTGAATCCTGTCGGAGGATGAATATTTTCTAGACTTCAGAAGTTCTTTTATGTGCCATGTCTCTTCAGGATATTGGTGATCATAGCTCTCCATAATTTCCTTTCCACCTCTTAATAAATATTGTCTTTTTGTTATTTCTCCTAAACCCTGTTCTATCATCCATTTATGTAAGTTCACTAGGTAGGTTGCACATTGTTTTCCTCTGTCCCTCTTTCCTTCAATCTGTCCTGGGAGTATAAAATTTTCCAAGTACGTTTGTCTAGTTGATGAAAATTACAGAGAACAATGCCAAAACTCTTGCAGAGCTTGCCCAATGTCTAGAAAATATGTATTTGTCCATGACTAATTACTAGATAAAGGGAAATAGTAGGAAGACATTAGAAAACTTGAGGTGATACTCTTTATAGAAAAAGGAAAACTCCCCAAATGATTTCATTATAGACAGAATTCACTGCTATGAAGAAATCAACATTGGAAAGTATTACTGACTATAAGAGCAAAAAATACAACCTTCTTTAAAAAACACCATAATAAATAAATCAGTGGCAATAGATGCCTTTTCTTTTTACAATATTAAGGACAATCATAACAATCCCTGGAAATCTTGAAGGAAAACTTTTTATCTACCCCTAGTATTGATTATATGATAAAAGTGGAAAATTCTGAGTTCTTCGAAAACATCATAATAAATAAATCACTCACAATTTATTAATAGTCATAATCTTAAGAGAACTTTCATCAACATTCAAAGCCTTTACAACTGTCATTGCTAAAAATGAAAAATAATTTAACATTCAACGAATTTCAAGGTCACCTTAAGTTTTTTGCTATGAGAAAACCATAAAGAAAGCTTTAATGAGCCTTGGAACAAAATGACAAAACTTAAAATGAAGAAACAAGAGAACAATGTGTTGTGTAAACAAGGGGATAAAGCCACAAAATACAGAAATAAAAAGAAGAACGACTTTGTAAAAAGAATACAAAGTTAACATGGCTGCAGCTCTTGAAAATGACCTCTAATCAGTGGTTAACTGGGTCAAGAAATGGCTTATAAATTTTAACGCCTCCAAAACAAAACTGATCTCATTTAACCACCATAGAGAAACTTTCCTGTCCGCCATCATCATGGCTGATGATAGACTCCTGGAGAGCAACACACTCTGCCTTCTTGGCCTCACATTTTCAACTGACCTGAAGTGGAACAACTACATTGAATCAATAGATGCATCTACTGTTAGAAAAGTTGATTCATTGTGTCATGCCAGAAGGTTTTTCTTGTCAAAGTCCTTCTTGCACATTTACAAATCTAACATTTGTCTGTGCATTGAATACTGTTGTCATATCTGGTCAGGTGCCCCTGCTACTCATCTTGAAGTTTTTGACAAAATCCAAAGAAGGATCTGCAATATAATCGATCTTGGCTTGGCATCTCAACTTCAGTCACTTTCTCACAGATGTGAAGTGGCTTCTCTCTTTTTCTACAAATATTTTCATGGCTACCGCGATCACAAGCTTTTTTTCAGGCTACATGAGTTTAAGTGTGCTACTAGATTAGCATCTGGTCCTACCCTTTTACTGTTGAATTAGTTAAACGTAACTGCCACGTATACTCCAACAGTTTATTGTCACACCTGTGGAACTCCCTTCTGTTTCCTTGCTTCCCTGAAAACTACAATCTTCAAAGATTTAAATGCAATGCCAATTGCTATCTTTTATCTTCTTGAATCCCATTCAGCTTTTATCCTTTCCTCAGTACCCACTATACCCTGTCTTTTCTCTCACTTTCACTCTCTGTAACCCCCTACCTACTAGTAGCATTCCTGTCTTGCTTTAGGGTGAAATGATTAAAAAAAATCATTTTCTCTCTCTCTCTCTCTCTCTCTCTCTCTCTCATTGTTCTATCATCTTCCATTTCTTCTTGTTTTCTCTCTCATTCACTTTCCCTCCTGCACCTCTTCATTTCTTTTTAATTTCACACAGTCATATTTTTCATTCTTTTCTCTCTTTCTTTCACTCTGCCTCTCTCAGTCACCCTTTTACTCTCTGCTCTCTCTTTTTGTTTCTGTCTCTCTTTTTCTCTCAGTTTCTCCTCTTTTACCTCATACTCTCATTTATTATATTATTTCTCTCTATTTTTACACATTATCTTATTTTTCTTTATTTCATTCTCTCTCTCTCCTTCATTTTCTCTCACGTCTCTTTTTCTCTTACTCTCACTATCTCCCTTTTTCTAATTTTATCTCATATTCTCATTTATCATTCTTTTTCTTTCTCTCATTTTACACAATCACTTATTTTTCATGCTTTCCGCTCTCTCTCTCTTTTTCTTTCAGTCTGTCTCCTATGCCTCTCTATTTCTCTCAGTCTTTCTTTCTCTCTGTTTCTCCACCTCTCTTTGTTTTGTTTTTTTATTATTGTCAGTTCTTTACTAATTATTTTTCTTTACTTTTATTAATGGAATCAATTTTGTTTTGTTTTTTCAAATTTTGACCATTCCTGTCACATTTAACCCTGATTTTGCATTCTCAAAGACATTTTTAACAACAAAAGGCTGCCCAGTGTTAAAAATAATATTTGAATTCATTATGGATTCTGAAAAGGAATCAACATAGGAGAGAAATCAGAATTTGAAGGTGATGCCCATTGTACCATGTATTCTCTTTTGGGGGAGGCTGAAATCTTCCTACAAGAAGTAATAATTCTTAGACAAATTGAAAGATTCTTCCTTTGAATAATGAAAAAGTAAAAAACAGTACATTTTACATACCAACTAAAAAAAGAATTAAAATATCTTTGGCCCAGTCTTAAAGAGTTTTTGGTTTAGATATCTTTTTTTTTAATCCAATAATCCCAAAAGAGTCACATAATTTTTTAAAAATTATTATAAGAGATAGGTTAGTTGATTTTCTGCCTTATCCGCACTTGTAGGGAGTCATTCTAATGTCAAATTGTGGGTGAGAGTCAAATTCCCTACTCACTAGTGAGTTTGATCCTCAAATCAGCCAGATTAGCTCACACTCAGGCCTTTTTATTATTTGACAGTAAATTATATATGATATATATAAACAGGTCAATGTCTGATCCTTACCCCTCCTTCCTCAATATTAAGCATTATAATAAAAAGAAATATAAAAATAAATTTTAAAATTCTCCCTTCCCTCTCTAAACTCGACCATATCTCTCACATCATCCCTCACCACCTTCTATGTCAACTTATATAAGTTTAATACTGCCCGCCAAAAATGTAAATTTTAATTTCATTTTTCGTTTCACCTTTTGAAAGTGAAGTCTGAAGATTCAAAGAAAAATAAAGTTCTCTGGTGAAATAAATTATTACAAACGGAGCCTTAAAGTGGTCTGTTTTTCTTTAAATTAAATTATTTGCTCTGACTTAACACGAGCTCTCAGGATTTCATCCTCCTTGGGATTATCCATATGGATTACCAAGATTTTCATTACTTAATTAATTAATTAATTATATATATATATATATATATATATATATATATATATATATACAGAGAGAGAGAGAGAGAGAGAGGGAGAGAGAGAGAGAGAGAGGATACTTGTATTTGAGTATATGCTTTGTTTATTTATAAAGTAGTTTTTATTACTCCAATAGCTTCATATCTCGCACCTCATGCCTGTGGAACTCTGTTCCCTATTCCTGTTTCCCTGACAACTATAATCTCCAACTATTCAAATGTAACATCAATCGACATCTCCAGTTGCATTGATCTATCCACTATCCTTCTCCACATCCTTTCCTCTATCACTCCTATCTGCTCTTGCTCCAAATCCTCTGTAACCCCTTGTGTGCTAGCGGCTTCCAGCCTTGCCTGGGGTGAAAAGCTTAAAAAAAAATTTTCATAGGTTTGAATCCTGCTGGAGAGTGCATATTTTTCTAATAAGACTTCTCAAATATTCAGGCCAATAGACAAAAAAAAATACTGTTTAATAAATAAATATAGCATCTACTCAAATATGAGTATCCATTAAAAATAACATTTAAGCAATAAAACTTAAAATTAATAAATAAAAAATCCATATATATATATATATATATATATATATATATATATATATATATATATATGTTACTCTCCTAGGGTAGTGTAACTGTTTTGTATTGCTCATTTAGACATGGAGTCCAATTCTTTACTGTTAAGGAGGTGCCTGTCTTGTTTATTTTTCTTCTCAATTTATGTTTCCTTTTCCATTTTTTATGAGTTTGTCTATTGGTTTTTCATTTACTGGTTTTGTATTTTTCTCTTTATTTTATTTCCTCACTTTACAGATTTTGTGTTGGCTTTACCACTTCTTTTGTTTGTTTATATATATATATATATAATAAAACATGTATCCTCATCCACAGAGTAACGAATTAGTATAAACACTGAAAAAGAAGAGATATTTTGCAAACATTGTAATTTTTATCATAAAGCTTCAAAGAATAGTGGCTATAAATGTCCCAATATTAAATATAATAAGTATAATAATAAATCATAGAAAAAATAGAAATAGAAAAATCATTTGGTACACACCTCCTTTTAACCAAACAGTTAGTAGTAAGTTTGGGCAAAAGCCTCTCTCTTTGATCAAAAAAGATTTTCCAAGAAATAATGCTCTTAGCAAGATTTTCAATAAAAATACACTAAAATTAAGTTACATTTGTACTGAAAATTTAGAAAAGAATTATAAAAAACATAATAAAATTTTAAATAAATAAATAATAAATAATAGTGATACCTGAATGAAAATCATTAATATTAATGAAAAATTATGTAACTGTAGAAATCCCATAAATTGTCAATTGCAATATAAATGTCTTTCAGAATCTATAATTAACTGATGTACTATTTCATCTGTTGAAAATCCAGGTATTAAAAAATTTTATATTGGTAGCACAACAAAATTATTTTAAATTAAGATGGTACCATCTGATGTCCTTCAGTAACAATGGGTATCATAACCAAACATCCCTCTCTAAATATTTTTTGCATTTAAAAGAAATAAATAAAAACCCCATAGTAAAATGGAAATTATTTAAAAAAAAGGAGAACTTGTAGGTCATTAAATGACCTATATCTTCTATGCCTACAGAAAAAGTTATATATTAAATTTCTTAAAAATAAAGATTTATTAAGTACACCTCTTTGTATTTCAGTGTATCTTATAAATGTTATAAAAAAGAAAGTGAGGATGACATCTCTATTACATGACAGACAGTTCTAGACTACCATGAATTACATACCCAAACCTCTAACCACATTTTTCACTTCCCCAATTTAAGTTAGATCTGTATTTAGATTCATCAAAAAAAGACAACACCCATAATAAAATTTTGAAATCTAATTCCCCACTCCCATTTAAACTCTTCAAGATAATACTTTTTTCCAGAAGTTATTTTAGATCGCTTGAAAATGGAACAATAATTTTAACCTTCAGTTCTAAAACAGAAATTTCCATGTCATGATAAAATTACTCATCACAGAGAAACATCCCTGCCCCCCATTAGAATATCAGACACTCATCTTCTCGAGAGCTCCTCTTTGCAACTCCTTGATCTCAAAGTTGGCTCCCTGTGCTGCACCAGGAAACTTTTCTCGCCAGAGTCAATCCTTCAAATTTACAAATCAACCATTCGGCCTTGCATGGAGTATTGCTGCCATATATGGTCTGGTGCCCCTTCTGTTTGTCTCAAGGTTCTTGACAAAATCCAGAGACAGATATGCCATGTAATTGACCCTGATCTGGAATCTCATCTGCAGTTGCTCTCTCACAGACGTGCCGTCACCTCCCTCTGTCTTTTTTTTTACAAATACTTTCATGGTAACTGCTCCAAGGAGCTGCTTTCGCTGGTTCCCAGACTTCATGAATTTAAGCGTTCTACTAGGCTGGCATCTTGCTCACATCCTTTCACTGTCAAAAGTGTTAAATGTAGCCGTCTCTTCTACTCCAATAGCTTCATGTATCACGTCTCTCGCCTGTGGAACTCCCTCCCTTTTTCCTGTTTCCCTGATAGCTATAATCTCCAACTATTCAAATGTAATGTCAATCAACATCTTCAGATGCCCTGATCTATCCTCTATCCTTCTCTTCATCCTTCCTCTATCACTCCTATTTGCTCTTCCTGTACCCCCTTGCGTGTTAGTGGCTCCCACCTTGCTTGGGGTGAAACGCTTAAAAAAAAATAATATTATAATATATATTTGAAAGATATAAGCAAAACTTTTCTTTATCAACACATTTCATCCCCTATGTTCTTTCATTTGTATTCAAGTCATCTGAAGATTGTGTGAAACTCGGAGGGTCATCATCCTTTCATAGTATATATATATATATATATATATATATTTTCATATTCTGTTTATATATTATTGTTATAGATATAATTTATTTAAGCAAATGCTCTGTTTTTTAACTAAACAGTATTAATTACATTTACTGGCCTGAATGTTCAAGAAATTTCATAGAAAATATGTGATCTCCGACAGTAAGTATAACAAACCCAACTAGATTTGAAACTCAGTTCTCTGATTAATAATTCAAAATCAGTATACATAATGCCACCTACACATCCAAGCTTACAGCATCTGTTATTCCCAAGTGGTCACCAAACTAGGTGCTGATAGGGCTCGACATTGCTTATCTTTGGTGACCATATGGAAACCAGTGTTTCAACGTGATATGCCTGAAAGTCAGATGCAAGTTGAATTTTTATTTTTTTTGTTAGTTAAAAAAAAATTAACAAAATCCTATCCTATCCTATCATATCTTATTTCTTCAAAAGTAAAATTTACGCTACCTATTTCAACAATTTTCATGACAGGGATTAGGTTTAAGATCAAGATTAAAGTTGGCAATCATCTCTGTTCTTTAATTTTGTCTTCATCTTAATTTGCATTTCTTCATGACAAATGCTCTGACGAACTACTTTCACTGGTAGCCAAACTGCATGAATTTAAGCTTGCTACTAGGATGTCATCTCAGTCCCCACTTTTCCTTTCACTGTTGAAACAGTTAAATGTAGCCGTCTCTTCTACTCCAACAGCTTCTTCTCTCGCACTTCCTAACAGTGGAACTTCCTTCTCTTACTTGCTTCCCTGATAGCTATAATCTTCAAATATTCAAATGTAATATCAATCGACATCTTCTGATGCCTTGATCTTGATCACCGTCCTTATCTTTATCTTTTCCTCAATCACCCCCCTTTACTCTTGATCTCACTCTCTGTAACCCCTTGTGTGCTAGTCGCACTCCTGTCTTGCTTAGGGTGATGAAAAAATAACTATAAATTATAAATGTCTATATTAAACAAATGGAAATGTAATATATAATTGAATTATGGTTTTTATATTTTAAAAAAGTTTAAGAACTGAAATATTTATGTTATATTTTATATGTTTTTATTTTCTTTTTACTTTTTTATCTTTTTCTTGTTTTAAATCACTTATTACTTCAATCTTCCATCTTTGTTTGAACCTCTGCAATAGCATAAATAAAATGTTGTTTTTACAACTTTTATATTCCAATCATGTTACAGGATGGAAACTCTCATTTCAAGTGACTAACAACAATCAACACAAAACATGTCCAGTAAATCTGTAGTAAGACGAAGACAGTTTCCTGTTTGGCCAAACAATAAATTGCTAAACAATAACCCAATACAAAGCATTGTGCTAATATATATACATCTCTCCAAAAAATAGCTGGATGATATCCAAATGTTATTTGGCACCCTACTCTCTTAGGAATCAACAAAAAAAAAATGAAATAAATTAAAATTAAAGAAACATATTTCCTTTTCCTTTCTTTTATCCTACATCATTTTTTATTATTTGATCTAATGACATTAATAGATGTAAATATGATGATTGTTTTTTTCAAAGCATAAAGTTGCCAGTACACATAACAATTAAAATTAAGTTGCATTTATTTTTTCCTGCCAAGAAACACCCCAACTTCATTATTTATTGATTTTTCAATAAATTAATGTCTAAAATGTGTAATATCAATACATTAAATATATTACTAAATTTATAGACATTTGAAAATTAATCTAATTTGTTTCTTTAGCCAATAATAAATGGATCAAGACATTGACCGTTTAATGATTTTCTGTAGTATTAAACACTGAATGTAATTGATTCAATTTAAGTTCGCAATTTCCTATAAATGTATTTTACTAAAAAAAACTGCAAATATCTTATTGATCAAATATTACAAACTGTTTATATTACACTGCTGGAAATCCTAAAGAAAGGTCGGTGTCTGAAGGTAAGAAAAAAAATCAGTTTTCTATTTCTTGTTTAATTTAAAGACAGAGAGAAAGTGTCAACAAAATAATGTCTATATAGTTTTCTTTTATTTAATCTGCCCATCTTTGTTGTTTTTGTATTCATTTTTTTTTTTTTTTACATTTTGGATGTGTACTCTCTGACCTCCTTTGGGTGTCTATTTTCTTTCTATATAATTCTCAATTTTTAAAGAAAATTAAAACAAGATAAATATTTCAATTTTCTCATATTCCTCTTCTCTACAATGTCCTTTCATAACTCTCCACTGATTTATTTTCTTCATTATCTGTGAACTGCCATGGCTTCTTTGGAAAGATAGGAGAGTTATTTCCCATTGCCTCCTTTACAGTTTTGAATTCAAAGTTGTCTTTTATCTAGACTGATTGCTATTCAAGGTTAGAATATCTAATATACCCTGCTATTTAACACATAGTTGGGAGCAAGCCTTTTCCGAGGACAGTAATCGGAAGGTGAATGCAACAGATTGTGTTGGATCCTGAACTAAGCTGCACTAATGACCAGTACATCAGCAATGCATCCTTTCAATTTTACACTGCACAAAAGCAAAAGTAATAAAATTAATGATTCCTTTTTATAATTATTTAAAAAAAATACTAATCTCAACAGCTATAAATATGCAGATGACACAGTGTTTATAGCAGACACAGAAAGGAAACTACAGGAATTCCTACAGAAAGTAGTAAAGGAAAGCAAGAAGAATAGACTAACTATTAATTGTAAGAAGATAAAATGTTTGGTTGTCAGCAAAAAAGAGACCAAATTACATATTGGTACAAGTACAAAAATTTAAATATTTAGGAATTTTTTTTGACAGAGATTGGAATTCTGAAGGCACATTGGGATAACAAAAGATGCCTTCCAAAATCTAAGCAAAATATTAAGAAACAGAAAAAGAGTACTAAACTGTTAAGTAATATAAGTCCTGCTAAATGGCAGTGAATTCTCAGATGAAGGGGACACTGGAGGCAATAGAAATGTAGTTCTACAGAAGGATGCTGAGAATACCATGGACAAAACATGTGAGCAATGACAAAGTTTTAGAGAAAATGTATACAAAAAAGACACTTATACTTAACCTCAGAAACAGAGTGTTGAAATTTCTTGGACAGAGAATTGAAATTTCTGTCTGCGTTGTATGCATGTATGTATATATAGATATATGTCTGTGTATGTGTGGGTGTATATATATATATATATATATATATATATATATATATATATATATATATATATATATATATATATATATATATATATATATATATTCCTCTGTAGCTAAATGGTGTAGCATGTCAGGCTATATGATGGTTCCATGTAGGATACAGGTTCAATTCCTGTCAGAGGTGATATATTTTCTATGAAATTTCTTGGACACTCAGGCCGGTAAATGTAGTTAATACTGTTTATTATAAACAGAGTATTTACTTAAATTTGTATCTATAAAAATAACATATAAAAAGAAAATATGTATATATATATATATATATACTTCAACAAAAATTTTACAGACATCAGTAAAGTGACAGGAAATTTTGTCACATAATTTTATATTATCCTTGTCACAGAAAGGATATATTTTAGTAATACTTTTAATATTACTTTATAATGGAATTTTTTTTTTAGCATACTACCACATTACTTCGCAAGACTTAATATGATTTGCTTTCACAATGAAATAAGCAAACAAAAAGATAAATCATTTCTGCGATAGAAAATTAACAAACACTGATTGGTTTTAATTGTTCTTGTTGCCTCTTTCTAATGCTTCAGCTCTTGTACTCTCCAGACTTCTTCAGAGGCCTTTGTATTAAGTAACAATCTCAGGATCTTATATTCAATTCACTGGTATAGAGAATTCTCATTTCACTGCCCATGCAAGGGGTCATCCTAATATCAGCTAACTGTTCTCTCTTTATTCTTCCTTGTTATTTTTGTATTTTTTATTCAAACTTGTAACCCTCATTTTTCCCCATATACATGATCAGCTATATCTGATGTCATAGTCTCTTCAATGATTACAGGATTTTGATGTTTTAACACCCTTACCTTTGAAGGGTATCCTGAATAACCTTTATATTTCCTGCAATAAATCTATTAAATACTATACATGTAATTCTTGGTCATATTCCCAAAATTATCTCCAAAGTGTAGAATTGTTTTACAATTAATTTTTGATGATTTATAGACAAGAAATTCTATGTGCCTGAGTCATTACTTTTGATTTGAGTTTTATATTATAGACAATAACAGAATAATAAATAAATATGCTGATGTTATTCCAAGCATGATTCTCATGGCTTCTGACTATAACTCATTGGCAGTATTAATAAGATGAGCTACATTAAATATCAGTACGACAGATATGCTTGTTGATTTCCTGACCGTAACCAGTTGGGCATGACCTCTAGGGATGAATGCACTCTGCATTTCTGTTCATGAGTGGGAGTAGAGAGGGAGTGTCTCACATTGTATCTAACATTATTTGTCATTTTTAATTTTTCCTAATTTTAAAAAAAATGATGAAATATTTTCACTATTAACATGCAGAAAATTTCATATAATATGAATAAATTATTGTAGACTAAGAAAAGTGCTGAGAAATGGAAACATCTATTAGAAACAAAGGTAAGAGTACTGCATTGCTATGTGTTATCCATTCTCTTATATGGCGATAGATGTTTAACCCTCTCCCTACAGATGAGGAAAAAACCAGAGTCAGCAGAAATGTGATTTTACAGAAGGATACTGAAAATTCCATGCACTGAGTGAGTAAGCATGGAAGTCTTCAAGAAGATGTCAACAGAAAAAACATATACTTAGAATTAGGAAAGAAGGCTTGGAAAACTTAACACTCATGGGCTGTATTAAGGGCAAGAGAGATAGGGGAAGGCAGTGAGCCACTTACCTGATGAGCTTGTGTGAATGGGTGGTGAGAATAAGGCATCCTTATCAAGAGCCACATGAGACAGGAAACTGTAGAGGGCTAGGGTTAGGGTTAAATGTCTCTTTTTTAACTTTTGTGATGTGGCAAATGTTTTATGAATTTTAGCTGATTTTTCTAAATTTAGATTATGAACTGGGTTGATAAAACTCCAAGAAACATTAATTATAATTTTATAATTGTAATTGAAAAATATAATATATAAATATAATTATTAATATATAATTAAAAAGGATTATATTTACAGACAATGTGCAGTGTTTACAAAGACAAATATTTTGAGATTTTTGTAGTGTCTCTTTTTTTCATATAAGACTTTGACTTTTCATTCTCTTCATCATATAAACTGTCATCACATGGCAACAGCAATGCTTCCTGGTTTGACTGGCACCTGACCACATGAAATGTTGAATGGAGACATTAGCCTGACAAATGAAAAAGTGCTGACAAAACAGTTGGATTAGTTGCTCTGCAACTGCAATCCACCAACCTGCTATAGCTGGCTTCACCATATCCCTGGTACAAAGTCCAAGAGCCACAAGGGCATACAAAGAGAGAACAAGAGATGCCTATTATGAGGATGTGTAGAATAGATAATAGTTGACTTTAGATTTGAAAAGATTAAGATTGTAATGATCAGGGAAGCATTCTCTTGGGAGTCCTTCTTACAATGAAACAGTTCCATAATGATGACAATGTAATAAGGACAACAGTCTTATGTTTTGAAAACTGTTTTAGAACTTGTTCATCCTTTGATTTTGTGAGCTGTTTTACTTTGTTACTTCACTTTTAGGCCTTCCTGTTCTTCTTTCGTCTGTTACCCCTCTCTAGAACTTTCTTTTACCCCTCACATTCGTCCCCTACTCTCATACATACACTCTTGTTAAATTTATTTTTTATTCCCAAAGTTATTTTTGCTGATTTCTTTTTGAATTTGTAGGTCTGATGAATTGGATCGTAATTACGATTCTAATGTGACAAATTATAACCATGGAATATTAGTGTTTAAGCCTTTTTATTATATTCTTACTCGGTCCTGGACATTGAGTTCTACCTGGATTCTATCCTCTTGGAATTTTTTATTTATATATATATGTGTATGTATGTATATGTATGTATTTATATATTATATATATATATATATATATATATATATATATGTATGTATGTTTGTATGTATGTATGTATGTATGTATATATATATGTATATATATATATATATATATATATATATATATATGTGTGTGTGTGTATATTAACCACTAATATTATCTATATCTATCTATCTATCTATCTATCTATCTATCTATCTCTCTCTCTCTCTCTCTCTCTCTCTCTATATATATATATATATATATATATATATATATATATATATACATATATATATACATATATATATATATGTATTTATATGTATAGGGTGACTGAAAAAGAAACTCCCTATTTTATGCATGAGTGTAGCCAGCCAAGAGTCCTGACTTGTTCTTTGGTGTTGTTTAAAGGTGGAAGTCTGTGATACCAAACCAAGACTTTGGAAGAACTTGAATGGCAAATACAAGAAGTTATGTCTTCCATACCACAAGGTGAAATCAGTTGACATGTTTCCTGGGCAGCTCGAGAAGCTGGTAGCAAAATCTGGTGCCATATCAAATTTTAAATAAAACCTCATGCTACATGCTTTCCTCTCATATCCATTTTTTTTAAAAATTATAATTAATAAATTATAAATATTTTGAAATAGGGAGTTACTTTTCAATCACCCTGCATATATATATATATGTGTATATGTATATATATATATATATATAAATATATATATGTATTTAAGACACCAGTAGTGCTGATACAAAATGGGTATTTTTGTAGTGATTTTATAACATACTTATGTTATAATTTTCAAATAAATTATATATATATATATATATATATATATATATATATATAGCTGTAGTGAACATCTCCTTTTTGATGATGACTTCTTATGGATTGGATGGAGTTCAAATAGTTGATATATTCCATGCATGTAAACACGCTATATTCTTCACACATATGCACAGATTGAACATAGACCATCTGTTTTTTTAACAAAAAATCATATTTTCATAAAAAATCCAAGAAGGTACATGAGAGAATCACATCTGCCCATTACTACCCTTGACAGAATTTTGACATTTTCTTGTCAAGGCCCACACTCCTAGATGACATCAAATGAAACCAATTCTTCTTTACCTGGACATTCATTTTCATAATTAAGCTAAGTCCATGAAAACACTTTGTATTTACAAATTTATTTCTTCCATTTATCTATAATAATTACTATATTTTTTTTAATTTTCTTTCATGATTGAGTTAAATCACTACCACTTACAATTATGTAAAATCTTATATATATATATATATATATATATATATATATATATATATTAGAAAGAGAGAGACTATTGAAAACTTCTCAGACTGACATACTTTCCAAAATCAGTATTCAGATGTTTGATCATTGAAAGAATGACAAACAAGGAGAGAATATTTTCTCCCCATTGCCAGTTAGTTAAGGAAATTATACAATTTTTTCACAGTCTGTTTTATATGTGTATATATTAGTCTTTGAAAAGCTTTTGTCAGTTCAAAATTATGTGATATATGTAAGAATCTCCTTGTTGCATTGAGAACCAGTGTCAAGAAAAGTAATAACAGATAAATTGGTATACAAATAAGATAGAAGAAGCAAGAATTGATTAGCAGAAATAATGATAAATCCATAAAACCAAAGGCTAAAGAAATAGAGAAAGTGAAAGTAAGAAACAAAAAAATCAGGTGACATTGGGCAAAAAGAAGATCAAGAGAAGAAACACCGAAAAGAAATTGAGCGTAGAAAGAAAAAGGAAAGGTTAAAATAGAAATGAAAAAAGTACAATAAAATAGTAAAATTTAAAGAGAGAGTAAAGTTCAGACTTTATGTAATAATCACTGAATAAAATACAAACAATAAAACCTTATTATTGATGAAAAGATAAGTAAAACAGAAACGGAAAGTGAAACTAGAAAACATTAAGAAGTAAAAGCAATTATGTAGAGGTATAAAACTGAAACCAAATTGAAAATCAAAGTAAAAGATATATAAATTAAAGAGAGATAATGTAAAAAACATGAGAGAAAAATATCTCAGTACAGTTGTCAACAAAGAAGTAAGCATTAAATGAAAAGAAAAAGGAAATGGAAAATAGGTAGAAAATAAAGGCAGAAAATGAAAATGAAAGTGAAAGTAGAAATCAAAGCGCAAATGGAAAAATAAGAGTTAATCAAAAGAGAATACACATAGAATGAAAGGATATTTTTTAAAGAGAAAACCAATCAGCCTAGATATTTCCTTTTTATGCCACTCAAAAACCTCACTCTCTCTCTCTCTCTCTCTCTCTCTCTCCTGACCCAACCCTAACCATTGCCTTACCCTGCGGCTGTTTTCTGGTCACCAAAAGATGATGAAATCAAGGAATGAAAGAATGTGAGGGTAAAGGTGGGTAAGACGGGGAACTTTTCAGCAAGAGCATGGACAAAATTGGTGGCGTCAGATCTGGCCTTCCTGACTCCGCCCTGTCTCTTAGTAGTGATGTATATAATGACTGTTTTGTATGTCAGATCAGGGAGGTCATACAGGGGAACATCCATGTTGGTGTCAATGACCAAGGGAAATTTGATAACTTTGGAGGGTCCTGATGATTGTCAGTTATCTTGCAACATGTCTGACCTTCATTAACACACGGACACACACACATATACACAATTGGATATATATTCTAACTCTTGATCATAGGCAAACACACACACATTTTTACACATATATGTATATATATTTGCTTGCAAAAGCAAGAGAAACATCAGGCTCACATGCATTATTATTAAAAATGAAAATCATATTTTGATTTACATGAAAATATTGATTAAAATACACAGAGACACATGCAAAGACAGATGCACACGAAGAAAAATATTCAGCCTTATTTTGTATACACACACACAAACACATTGTAAAGCATAGGGTCAAGTTAAATGTCCCTCTCCTAGACTGGCTACCAATCAGGGCTAGAATCACTCTGCTATTTAACACATAAATTCCTGCATTTGTGAAAAACTGAATGCAATGATCTCAGAATTTGAACTTAGTTCATCGATCACACTTTCCTTATCTATAAGCTCATTCTTGTCTATATGTCTCTGTGGCCTAGTATATTATAAATGTGATTTAGGATTAAAATATTTGTTGCATCTCATATATTAAAGAGATAGTTCCCTAACTTTGCATAATGATTTTAAGAAAGTGAAATTATTTCAATAAAAAATATGTCTTCTCAAAATTTAAGACACACTCAGCCCAGAACAAGATCACAAGGTCTTGAATAAATATTTTATATCCCATTCTGTAAAAAAATGTATTGGATTTTTTTTATAGTCTCCCATATCTAACTTGCTGAAACATTACAAAAGATATGAGACTTAGAAATTATAAAGGATGTTCCAATAACTAAGACAGATTTTAAATGTGAATTAAGTTTAAGCATCTAATGATTTTTTTTCTTTCAGATTTGGCAGACATTTGGGTGGAATTATTTTTTCATACATAATTGCCATGACTTAAATAACATGATTCAATGGAGAAATAAACAAATTCTCACCAATACTACTGATTTATTTACTGCTGACTTTGATCTGTCTTAATGAAACACCCTTATATATAATCCGTCTTAATGAAACACCCTTTATGTAGGGTGATATACATCCTTGTGCAAATTAATTGAAACAAAATGAATAATTCCATTATTATATAATTTTTTCATATTTTTCCAATGAAACATAACCCAATGCACATGTTATTACTTTGTATGTCTATTCCACAAAGTCTTTCCTTGCAGATTGACCACAGATTCTCAATTGGATTTAAATCAGGAGAGTTTCCAGGCCAGTTGATAGTACTTTGATTTGCTCACTGTTGAGGCTTGTTATTGTGTTTGTGCAGTGTTACAATTTTCATATGCTTTATTGGAATAAAGTCCATTGCAGACAATAGCCATAGGACAACTAATCAACAGTTGAGACAATAGTGTCTGGGCGTAATGAAAATCTGATGCAATCACGGATGATGCAGTATTTTTCATGCCAAACAAATTTCATCATACACCCTGAAAATAGATTCATATTATTGCACACCACTTCAAATGACCTAATCTGAGGAAAAAATAGAAATCGATTACACCCTGTCACTCCAGTGGGTCTAAAACTGACCGTATGGTGAAAGAAAGGAAACTAAAGTGGTTCAGTTAATTTGTACAAGGGTGTATATTTGTTATACTCACTTATTCAGAACACGTGCATATATGAGGAGCATTCCAGAAGTTTTTTAAATTTTTAGGAGAGGCAATTATAACAGCCCTAGAATATTGTAATTTTAGTATATAATTACTAATTATGACGTGCCAACTTTTGCAATTTCTGATTGAAGGAGACAGCTGTAAATAGCTCTTTGAACAAACACAACTAAGCACTGCTTGTCATAGTAGACGAGTTTGCAGAGTGCAGTCGAGATAAGAAAATAATTTGGAAGTTCATTATACATTATGTTGGCATCAAAACTGTCCCTCATCCTCTCTACAGTCCAGACCATGTTCCGTGTGACTTTTGATTGTTCTCCAAATTGATGAAATTCATAGACAGTCATTTTGAAGACATGAAGGAGGCTGTGACAAAGGTCCTGAAAACTTTCACTTTTGAGGGCTTCCATGGGCCTTCTCAAAGTGATTGTTTTGCTATTACAAGTGCATTGAAGTTAGAGGATCCCATTAGAAAGAGATTAGAGTTTTGTACATCTTTGATATTAATAAATACCTTTTCTGAAAAAAGGTCAAAACTTCTGGAATACCCCTCATATATATATATATATATATATATATATATATAAAGCAAAAAGGTCAATATTGGCAAAGAGCATTTATATATATTGATAGAATAAACATAGAAATCGATACTAATGACTATCAGTTTCATTTCTCAAAGATATTGAGGAGTGAAACTGACAACCACCATGTAGTGTCTATTCTTATGTCTACACTGCTTGTATATATATATATATATATATATATATATTATCTAACTTGATCAACAATTTGAACAAAGCCTGTAAGCTCTACACAATTTCAATGGCAAGACTTAAGTCAATCCATAGCACAGTTTTCAAACACTTCTCACCTTTCATTTATTCATATATATATATATATATATATATATATATATATATATATATATATAATTTTGAGGATCTTCAGGTGTATGCATGTATGTATTTTTGTAAGTTTGTACATCCATATTAAACATAAAGGAATCCTCTGATTAATGCAGCTAATATGTACATCAGTAACTATAAAAAAAATTACTTTTTAATTACTATGGTTAAACTGAAGAATGTTTAACCACACTAATTGAATTTTGGTATATCTAAATTTTAGCACACTAATCCAAAACACATTAATCAAATACCTACTAATTGAGGGATGCCTGTATACTTAAATAAAAGTTACTTATGTACATACTCAGTATCTATTTGTATTAAGCTGACTAGAATTTTATATCCTGTTTTTCTAGGTTACTTACACGTTAAGAGACTGGTGATAAATGTATTTATATTCTTATAAAATCTACTTTGCACACATTTCTGTTCATGTGCACATACATGCACATAGATGTACTCATGCACTGATTTATGTATGATATTTTGTACACACGCATTCTTGGAAAAATATACATAATCTCTTACATGCACACATGATGCACATCTTTGAAAATACTGATTTCCACTTTCTCCCTTGTCCTTCCCCTTTCCCTCCCTTTCACTCTGTGTGTATTCATATACTTATATACCTAATGCTGGACTCCCTCAGGCATCTTTGGGGCCCACATACAGAAATTTCATTCCCCAAACTAAAGCATCCAATTTCAGCCCACGTTTCTTGACCTGACCCTTAGATCATAAATTGCTATCAGAAAAACATTCTGATTCTTCTTTATTCTTCACCCCCTCAGTACCCCCATATTCACTGGAGAGACAATGACATTCACTCGAATGGACACTTCTTCATCAGGATGTTTTCCACTGTAATATGGAGTAAAAATCCTGGAATAAGGTGGAACTGAACGTTCTACAAATGAAAGCAAAGTGCAAAGCTGATAGAAAATCTTAATAAGTTTTCTATTACTATACTTACTTTGTAACAAGCAAGTCTTGATTTCAAATGAAAGTTTAAAGCTTTTTCCCCTTACATTCAATCTTATTAAGGAACTAGCTGACATTACTCTATAGTGTTTGGGAAGAAAAATCTATATAAATTTAGATTTGGTAAAATGAAGAAATTAGATTTCAAATTATAGCAGACACATTATTAGAATATAGTCTCTTAAGTAATCAGTTTCAGACAAAATAAAACGTCTTGTTATTGAAAATTATTAAGAAGTTACAATATCTCTACCGAGTGGATACCAACTTAAAATAAAATTTAATTAACTGATAATCTATGGAGAAAGATAAATATTTACGCATCATCTAAACATATATGCAATTATTAATCTGCAAAATTTCAGCTTTTAAACATGTTTAGTTATAAACTTATTAGAGATATTATACCCTTTAAATAGCACACATTCAAATAGAACTAAGCATTGTTCTATTAAATATTTGTGCATATTCTTGTGTTTCATACTCTGTCCATGTACCATATATATATATAAACGGACAACATATCGAATAGCCAGTCTGAGTAGCAAGGGAGTATAGTTGGAGTTGAAGTAGTAAAAGGAGTAATTAAGAAATCTTCTGTCACTTTTGGTCTTCAAAGAAACTTGACTGAAGAAAAGAAACAATTTTTGTAAAACACCTCAACATTTTGTAGAATATAACAAATTTGAATTTACACTTTGTCTGTGTAACTCTAAGTAGAAACTAGTAAGCTTTATTTGACACACTTTGCTTTAGAGCTGAAAAACTTCTAATTATTGTAATTTCTTCCCTTTTTCGTTTTATATGGTTTCAGTATTTTTACAAATTTTCACCCCCACCTCAACCTTCTACAACTACATTGTTATAAACATTAAGAAATGGTTTTAACAGTAAATGTTATTGTTGTCTAGAGTACATAAATAATCCCTCAAGTCACAATTTGTTTTCTTTAAGTATTTTTTTATCTTAAAAAATACTGTATGCTTGAATTTCACAATTTTTCAAATATATTTTTTTCCACTTACATTATTCAGACTGTTATCCTCATCTTCATTTCCTTATTCACAACATTTCAGCTATTGTACACTCTGGCCTTCTACAGGTTATTGGAATTTTGAACTGAAACCCTTTATTTTGTACACTGGGGTAGATTGTACTAGTTCCACATGCCATGCTTCTGTTATTTCCCTTTAACTAAACATTCCAAGTTTTTGATTCACCACTGCTGTAGCCTAGTATTGAACTCACAACTGTGTGGGTCAAGTCACTGGATTTAACCAATGCCTTTATCCACTAGACCATATGTCCTTGAGGTATGAATTTTTGGGACTTATAAAACCTGATGTCTGAACAATTATTTTTTTTCCCACTGCTCATTTTGCAATTTTTCTGTTATTATTATTGTATTTTTACCAGAGTTTATATTGCAATTTTTTGTTGTTATTCATTGCTTTTCCGTAGCACTCCTTATTACTAGTTCCAATACCGTATTCATTTCTATGCTTGATTGGCTCAGGATACTTTTGTGGCCTAGCATATATGCTGTTTCCTTAAGTTTTCATATTTCCCAGTGATGTTCTCTGTCTATTATTTCAAACTCATCCCACAGAGGGCAGTGATACTTTTCCCTCCATATATGGTCAGCTATGCCTGATTTTTCCACTTCCCCTTGTGTTGCTGCTTTACAGTGTTCTTGCAGTCTCACCATAAGGGGTGGCCTCTTTTGCCTTTATATTTCTTACCACAGTCGCATGGGATGGCATATACACAGTCTTTAATCATGTTCTCCTCTTTGGGGGGGTTATTACTCAAAAGAGGTATCTGCAAAGTGTCGAACCACTTTTGAAGGTTGTCCTGATGCTATATAGACCACAGATCTTTTGCAATTTCTCTGATAATCCCTTCACATAGGGTAGGCAGACTGAAGCTGTTTTCTGAATGTTGTTATCCTCTTGTACCCCTCTATCCCAGTTTGTTGGAGCTGCTGCCATGTACTGCCAGGGTAGTTGTTATGTTGTAGGGTACTGCTTATACAGACCATTTCTTGTTCATATGTCTCTGGGTCACCACTTATGACTTTTGCTCAATGTTGTAAGCATTGAACAATCTCTTTCTTTACACTGTATGGATCGTGGAAGTTGAAGTTGAGGTATTGTCTGGTGAATGTAAGCTTAAGGTATACAGATGTCTTGTACCTATGCTCTGTTCAAGATATTAATGCATCCAGGAAGGTGAGTTTGTTGTTGTTTTCACTCGCCACTGTGAACTGTATCGATGATCTTATTGAGTTCACATGGTCCAATGGTCTAGTAGTAGCTGGACCTCTGCCTGGTGTGGCCAGAGTATGAAGGTGTCATCTACATATCTCAGTCATAGGGTTGGCTTTAGTGATGTAGTTTCTAATTCCATTTCCTCAAAGTATTCCATATATAGGTTTGCCATTGCTGGTGATAGTGGCGAGGCCATTGCTAAGTCCTCATCCTGTTGATATCTGATCCCATTGCATACAGAAAGTCAGCATCTCCATCAGGTTATCTATTGGTATACTGATCTGTTCTGCTAGGGATGAGTGTGAGGCCAGTCAGTTTTTTTTCAATTGATAAGATATTCTTATTACAAAAGCAGATAAAAAACTTCCTCAGCTTCTGCCTCTCTCATGTCTATCCAATATATTATATATTTGTTTATAAATTGAAAGATTTATTTTCAAACTATTTGGCTTATTTGCGAACAAAGCATTTGAAGTTATATCTTAATACAAACCTTGGAAGATTACTTAAATGTTTGCCAAATATATACAAATCTGAAAATCTATAAGATGAATACAGAACATTTGTTTTTAAGACTGATACAATTTCATCTCCTATACAAAATAACTAGCTATGTAAACCAGCAAACCAGTTTTATAAAATATTGCTACTGTAATGAATCTAAACCTTATTTAATAATTTGTACATGTAGACATGTGTATGATTAAGCCAAGCTTGGAAAGCAGGCACATTACTTTATTATAAGGAGTGAGAATTGGAAATACCAAAATCAAACAAGTATGGAAAGTTAAATATATTGGAAGTGTTTTAACAGATGATGGAAAGTGTGATACTGAAGACCAAAGATGTATTGGGATAGCCAAAGATATAATCCCTAAAGCTAAGCAGAGTACTAAGTAATAGAAAAACTACGCTATAAACAAGGAAAAGAGTACTAAACTGTTACATGATATCTGTCCTCCTGTATGGCATTAAGTGTTGGACAATCTCCACAAAGGTGAAGAGGAGACTTGAAGCAACAGAAATGTGGTTCTACAGAAGGATGCTGAGTAAACCATGGACCAAACATGTGATCAATGATGAAGTTTTAGAGAAAATAGAAACAATAAATAGAAACAATAAAGGGGTGTAAGACAAGGAAGTCTATTCTCACCAGACTTATTTAACCTATACAGTGAGGGACTTCTGAGAGAACTGCCAGGATTCTTGACTAGTGGCCGCAATCTTAACAGCATAAGATATGCAGATGACACAGTGTTGATAGCAGACACAGAAAGAAAACTACAAAGACTCCTACAGAAGGTAATGAAGGAAAGTGAGAAGAAAGGACTAAATATCAAATGCAAGAAGACAGAATGCAGAGTTGTTAGCAAAAGGGTAAGCCCAAAGTACAAATTGCAAATCCGAGATACCAAAATCAAACAAGGGCAGAAATTCTAATATCTGGGAAGTGTTTTAACAAAGGAAGGAAAGTGTGACACTGAAGACCAAAGATGTATTGGGATAGCCAAAGATGCATCCCAAAAGCTAAGCAGAGTATTAAGAAATAGAAAAAAATTGCTAGAAACAAGGAAAAGCGTACTAAACTGTTACGTTATATCTGTCCTCCTGTATGACATGAGGTGTTGGACAATCTCCACAAAGGTGAAGAGGAGACTTGAAGCAACAGAAATGTGGTTCTACAGAAGGATGCTGAGTAAACCATGGACCAAACATGTGATCAATGATGAAGTTTTAGAGAAAATAGAAACAATAAATAGAAACAATAAAGGGGTGTAAGACAAGGATGTGCCTTCTCACCAGACTTATTTAACCTATACAGTGAGGGACTTCTGAGAGAACTGCCAGGATTCTTGACTAGTGGCCGCAATCTTAACAACATAAGATATGCAGATGACACAGTGTTGATAGCAGACACAGAAAGAAAACTACAAAGATTCCTACAGAAGGTAATGAAGGAAAGTGAGAAGAAAGGACTAAATATCAAATGCAAGAAGACAGAATGCATAGTTGTCAGCAAAAGGGTAAGCCCAAAGTACAAATTGCAAATCCGAGATACCAAAATCAAACAAGGGCAGAAATTCTAATATCTGGGAAGTGTTTTAACAAAGGAAGGAAAGTGTGACACTGAAGACCAAAGATGTATTGGGATAGCCAAAGATGCATCCCAAAAGCTAAGCAGAGTATTAAGAAATAGAAAAAAATTGCTAGAAACAAGGAAAAGCGTACTAAACTGTTACATTATATCTGTCCTCCTGTA
This sequence comes from Acanthosepion esculentum, assembly GCA_964036315.1. NCBI lineage: Eukaryota > Metazoa > Mollusca > Cephalopoda > Sepiida > Sepiidae > Acanthosepion > Acanthosepion esculentum. The sequence continues at coordinate 21,810,475 of OZ038480.1, forward strand.
TGGCATGAGGTGTTGGACAATCTCCACAAAGGTGAAGAGGAGACTTGAAGCAACAGAAATGTGGTTCTACAGAAGGATGCTGAGAATATTATACAACTGAATATATGAGCAACAATAATCAGAAAGAGACAGTTAAGGTTTCTAGGACCTCAGTGGATGAATTGTTCATGACTAACCTAAGCTTAGTAAATGAGTACCATAGGAAACGTGTTACTGTGAGTAAGAAACTCATGATTCACCTTTTTAAAAACTGTCCAATTGCGATATACGAACCATAACTGCAGTATGAAGATGGAAAAACCTATTTTTTGTTAGAATTTTAGTTCAAGAAGAATTATCACAGAATAATAAAAGTTTATGCAATTTGTGTATTTTCTGTCAGATAAATAATGACAAAGCTCATCAGACAGGCATCAACTGAACTTTACCTTGAAATAATGACAATAAGCCTCACCAGCCAAGCACTGACAGAGGCATTATCCAATGTTCAAAGAAGTTAAATAGAAAAACAAACTTAATGTTAACATAAGAGAAAAAGAAATTTAAGGTTAATATATGTTTGTGTATGTATAGATGTATAGTTTCTCTTATTGAATAGGGCTTCATTAATCAGTAGGTTGAAATGGTGTATATATATATATATATATATATATATATATATATATAGAGAGAGAGAGAGAGAGAGAGAGAGAGAGAGAGAGA
>OZ038480.1:21813676-21828676 GCA_964036315.1 Acanthosepion esculentum
ACTGATAATGCACATATTGTCACATCGAAATAGATGAATAATAAAGAATAATAACAAAAATAGTAAAAAACAGATATTTCAATTCCCAGTTTTACATTGTGCAACAGGAGAAGGATTATTTTTTTATCACTAATATACTTATATGAAAAGGTTGAGGCAAAGAAGAGATGAAGTTATCAAAGTAAGTGACAGAGAATAAGAATAAAACTGTGTGGAGAAAGAAAAAATGAAAGAATGAATGAAGGAATGAAAGAAAGAATGAAAAAAGAATGAAAGAAAGAATGAAAGAAAAAATGAAGAAAGAATGAATGAATCCAGTACAGTGAGATTTTTTTTTAATAAGGGGGAAATGAAGTACATAAGAAAAAAAGAAACGAATCTTGAATGAAAGAAAAGTGAGAAAATACTTTATAAGAGAAAAGTAAAATTAAAAAAAAAACAAAAGAGGATGAATGAAAACTGCAGATTAACTTTCAAAACCCCCAAAAAAACGGAAGGGAGGAGGAACTTTAGATGTTTTCAGTTTGCAAAAATGTTAAAAAACCTGAGTAAGAAAGAGATTCAAAAATGAAAAAAAATAACAGAATCAAGAAACGTGAGTTATGGAGACAGAGAGAAAAAAATAAACAGTAAAGAAACATAAAGTAGCGAATGGATAATAAAAGGAAAAGAAAACAATAAAAGAAGTTAAGGTAGACATCTTCAGAGAGAAAAAGAGGGAAGAAATATTAACCAAAAGCATGAAGCTAAGAGAATGAAAAAAAGGCAAACTGAAAATGGTAATAATAGTATTAGCCATTACCCTACAAAAAACATTTGGCATTCATTGACTGAACAGCCAGTACTGTTTTTGGTTGAAATTTACAAAATCTTTCTCTTAAAAACAATTTTGCAGGAAAATAGGTTTCTCAAGTCCAGTAGATATTATTGCTCTGGGGCTTCCTTCCTAACCTTCTATTTGAAGTAGTGTGGAATGTTAACATCTTGATTATGTCATTATTTTCTCTTTGATTTACATGTGCTATCCATTTCAGTTGTTGCTGTTGTTGGTAGTCCTCAAGTGATGTGATTACTATTATTTCATACAGTTCTTGGTTTGTGATTCCATAGCAACGGTCCACAAAGTTCTCCAAGACCCCCAGGCTTCACTTGCAAAATTAGTTGTATACAGCTAACAGTTTAGATATTCATCAATATGTTTGCCACTATAAATGTTATCCATATGAAAGTCTCAATCTGATGAGGCTATTTAAGAACATGATTCAAGCTTTCAGATTGATGTTTTTTGTAGCAACTTTTAGCATTGGGTAAAACTACCTCTAGTGCAGCCTATTCTATGTTCAATTTCATTACCTCCTATACTAAATTTGTTATAACAGATATTTACACCAAGGTATTTGAAGTTTTTGGTAATTAATAACTCCACATCTTGAATTTTTATGATGGACTTGGATTAGATATCATCACTGCTTTCATTCCAATTCCAGATTATAGTTTCTGTTTTGAAAAGCTTTTCCTTGAGTCCTATTTCTTGTAACACTTAGAGGATGTTGATTTTCTGTTCAAGATCATTTTTATCCCAGTTATGAATAACTATATCATTAGCATTGCTCCCCTCCATCAGTACATTGGCCTTGGAAGGGAAAGCAGAGTCGTTGTCTTTGACTGGTAGATTTGTTTGAGATGTGCTATGAAATGCTTAAATAGTGACAAGAGAAAAAGGAAGAAAACTAGTAAGAAAGAAAAATAGAAAAATGATTATTCATTTTTGGCTCGTCTTTTCTTCATTTCATTGTTGTTTTTTATCAAAACTCTCTAGACCAAATCCTTTACATTAAAACTGTGCAGAATGTATATTAGTTCTTAGCATGAAACGTAGAGGCAGTGAAGAGATTTTATATTTCAGCTTTATCTGTTGCATTCACTTTAAACTAATGTCCTTAGAAAGGCATGACTTCATCATTTCTACTTCTTAACAGCAGGGTAGACTAAGTTTTCTATCTTTGATTGACAGCTTATCTTGAAGAAATACTTTGATTATAAAACCATGGAGAAGGCCACAGAAAAAAACATCACTATCTTTCCCAAGAGGTCGATCAGCAATTTATGAATATTAACAAAAATGAAGATTTGGAGAACAATGATCAGCTACACCGTGACGTGACTTGGTATTTAAAAACAAAAAATATACTGCACATTACAATAAGTAACAGAGTAAGAATAAAGTTGTTGTCTCCAACAAGATGTGAACTCATTCCATCTGACTGAATGCTTGTCTTACAGGGATGACCATTTAACCAAATTGGCTACAAAAACTCCTTAATCAAAATAGAATTCCTTTCTGGTTGGAGGCTTTTCAAACTAGAAATTTTTTTATAAAGAACAGCAAAATGATGAAAATTTAACAAAAATTAGTTATAAAAATGCTTCATCTCAGAATTCAAGTATTTTCAGACTATTAAAAAGTATGAAAAATAAAAATTTTATTCAAGAACAAAAGAACTGAATGAATGAGAGAAAAAAAATAGGAAGATGCTTTTAAAATATTTGAAGAAAAAACATGGGTGATAAAGAAAAGATAGAAAAAGTGAAAGAAAAACACAGAAGCAAGTATGTGAAAAAATAGCTGAGTACGAGAGAAAAAGTAAGAGAAAGAACAAAGATAGAGAAAGAAAGAAAGAAAGAGACAGTGAACTAAAAATAATAAAAAGGAAAAGAGAGAACAAGAAAGACAGAAACAGCAAGGATGAGAGAAAGTAAAAAAGACTGAGGCAGATAGGAGAAAATGAAAAGTGTGAGAGTAAGAAAAAGAAAAAGAAAGACAGAAATATCAAGAAAGAAAGAGAGAGCAAAAAAAAGGAAAAAGAGAGCTTAGATGAAGAATGGAAGAGAATAAATGAAAAACAAGAAAATTAGAAGAGATAGCAACTCCACATTTATAGACAAAAACGTAAATAAAAAATGCTCATGTCAGTGATCGCCACTCAGCATGTCCTGTTTATCAGTTTGTGAAGAAATCCTGATTTTTCATTTATTAATTACTCATAAGTGTAATTAATTATTTTTAAGTAAAATTAAAACCACCACCTCAAGCTTTTGTAAAAGAAAAACTGATCTCTATTCTCTCAACATGTGTGTGTGTGTGTGTGTGTGTGTTAAATACAACAGAACGTGAATGAATGCTTGTTATGTCTGATCATGAGCCGTTCTAAACTTCATATGTTTGCTTTAATTTCAGGTGAGAATAAAGATAACATTTTTGTCTTTATTTTCACTTGAAATTAAAGCAAGCATATGAAGTTTAGAACGGCTCATGATCAAACATAACAGACATTCATTGTCTGTTATATTTAACAATATATGTTTAAATAATGATCTGCTGCCCCAATACGCTAAATATATACGTACATACACACACACACACATATATATATATATATATATATATATATATATATATATATATATATATAAAAGTGATGGCTTTTTATTTATTAAACAGTATATTTTCAACTACCAGCTGGAATATTTGAGAAATATTGTAAAGAAAAATATGCACTCTCCACCACTATGTTGGCCAAAATATGAGCTCTTCACCTTGCAGGAAAAATTGTCATTAGACTGCATTAGCCACAGAGTGTTTCAACGATCAAGAAAAGATATGGATGTTCCAAGAGTCAGAAAGAATTTGTGTTTATAAGACACTATTGACTTTGCCTGTACCTTTTTTGTTTGGTGTCTTGTTATTCATTATCTGTTATATCTTAAAATTTTTGTACTTGCTGGATTCTGACCTTCAGTCTGTAGCTTGCATCTTGGGCTGGCTCTCTCTCTCTCTCTCTCTCTCTCTCATATATATATATATATATATATATATATATATATATATATCAGTTGTAAGAAAACAATGTCTGGTCATTCTTATATATATATATATTTATATAAGAATGCCCACACATTGTTTTCTTATAAGTATATATATATATATATATATATATATATATATATATATATAAGAATGCCCACACATTGTTTTCTTACAACTATATATATATATATATTTATATATATGTATATATATATATATATATTTATATAATAAGGATCACACATTTTTTCTTACAACTATATATATATATATATATATATATATATATATATATATATATATATATATATATATATATATATATATATATTTATATAAGAATGATCACACATTGTTTTCTTACAACTATATATATATATATATATATATATATATAAAAGTGAACATAGAAGTCAACACTTAGAGGTGACATACTGTTTCATGCTAGTGCAATCGTCAGGCAACTCTTGCTACAAACAACAGTTGCCTGACGATTGCACTAGCATGAAACAGACTGTCGCCTCTAAGTGTTGACTTCTATGTTCACTTTTATATTTACACACACTCTATCTCTGACATTGACCACTTTATCCCATAAATATAGCACACTTTAAGACTATATTTCTTCATATATATATACACACACACACACACATATATATATATATATATATATATATATATATATATATATAAGAATGACCACACACTGTTTTCTTACAACTGATAGTTTGTCCTTTCTTCCTGCTTTCTTTTACTACCTATTTAGGAATTCGTGCAGTTTTCTTTCTGTGTTGGCCATCAATATTATATCATCTGTATATGTTAGGTTGTTTTATTCTGAACTTAATGTAAATTAAATTAAGTTTTAAAAGATCTGCCTGTTTTCTTATTATTCATCTTTTCAGTCTCAACTAAATTTAATTTACTCAAATGCTTCACTGTGCTTAAACATTTCTCGTCTCTAAATGGCTTTACAGAATCATAATGTCTTGAAGTGTTAATATGAAAGTTATTCAAGTTATGTCCCTGAAAATAGCAACTATGTAGCTATAATAATGGCGACAACTGTCATAACTTGAAAAAATTCTCATTCCAAATATTGGCCCTACTTCTTGGCTAGATTAATTCTGGCTCAAGACTGCATTTCAGAGCAAGGATTTAACTTACTTAGTACTGCTTTTGTGTTCAGCAAACAGAACTGAAAATATTACAGCAAATTCCTTAGCTCAAATCTGAATAATTTCTATTGAATTGTAGGTAGTTGTAAAATGTCATAGTGATATACATCCTATATAATTGCTCAGCAAGATGATAGGCACTACCACACAAAGTTGTCTAAGTTGAAACAAGGATAAAATGTTCTGATTATAATTGTTCTGGAAATTTTAAGCCATTTTGATCAGATTGATGATATTGTTTCATGACTGAGTCACTGAAGAAATGTCAAATACCTAATCTATACAGAAATATAAAGAGATTGAGATAGATAGATAGATAGATAGAAAGAGGCTTAGATAGATAGATAGATAGATAGATAGATAGATAGATAGATGCTAAGATAGGTAGATAGAAAGAAAGAGGCTTAGATAGATAGATAGATAGATAGATTTGATAGAAAGAGGCTTAGATAGAAAGAGGCATAGATAGATAGATAGTGAGATAGATAGAAAGAGGTTTAGATAGAAAAAGGCATAGATAGATAGATTTGATAGAAAGAGGTTTAGATAAAAAGAGGCATAGATAGATAGATAGTGAGATAGATAAATAGATAGAAGCTGAGATAGTGAGATAGATAGATAGTGAGATAGATAAATAGATAGAAGCTGAGATAGATAGAAACTGAGATAGATAGGAAGAGGTTGAAACCAATAGATAGATAGTAATAATGCACTTTGTGAGTATCAAACTCATTATACTAGCAATGGTGTGACTTGCTCAACATTACTCTATGGCTGAGACACATACCAACTTACTTTTCTTAAGAAGAAGACCTTTGTTAGTTGATCAAGTTTAAGATATCATGTCGTAATCCCAATTTAAGAATTCAACTTTAAAAATATGTTTATATTCAGATTTTCATGAACTTTTCTTTGGTTGTCTCCCCCCAATGATTGTCTATGGCTTTTTCTACTTTTCTGTTGTTCATATAATGAAGTCTTTTGTTTGTTTCATGGGCCTTGGCCATTTTAAACGGTCCTAAAACTATGAATATAAACTAAAAGATAAGCACAGTATATAAGATCTACCAAAACTTTGTCCTACCTTAAAAGAAAAAGTACATATTAAAAATGCTTATTTGATCATATAAGAATTAACTTGCAGACCATAAAAAAATGATGATGATGATGATGATGATGTGACTTAGAGCAGAGAAAAATGACTTAAAAATACCATGAAAGAATATTTAAAAAACCAAGACAATCAATGTAATACAGATGTCAGAATTAGGACATGCCTTTCCTTAAAAAAAAAATAAAACTACTGTTCATAATCTTTCAAGATAATGATCTTGACAGACAAAAAAAAAAGGATAAAAATGAATGTGGGATATTTTGAATTATTCATAGAATTTCCAATTTTCCTTTTCATCAGAATTCAAATAAAGAATTAAAAATAAATTATAACCAACTGAAAGCATTTGGGAACTCAAAGGTATAGATGAAAAATAGGACTTTATCTAAAAATAAGTTGAGATTAGAGCAGAAAAAAGCTGCTTACCTATTATAACCCCCACTCCACTACATACAAAAAAAACCCCAAAGAAATGAAAAGATTTTTGAGCTAATATTTGTTCTGTATCTCAAAAATTTTACAAGTAAGAATGAAACCTCAGTTTAGTAATTAATATACAACAAAGTGTTAGAGAATACAAGATGTCGCAAATTCTATGCTGTCCTCATGGAAGGAAAACTAAAAACATAACAAATGACTGATTTCATAAAAATAAAAGAAACAAGTGCCGAATTGCTATATGATATCAAGCCTCTTAGATAGCAGTGAATATTATATACTATATAGAAAGCATATAAGCAACAAAATGGTGGACACTTTTTTCCCAGATGAAGACTTGAAGCAACAGAAATATGGCTTTGCAGGATATTGATGAGAATATTATAAAGAGTGGATGTAAGTAATAATAATAATAAGTAAGTAAGTAAGTATATTTATAGAGAGTGGATGTAAGTAATAAAAAGTTTTAAGAAAAATGGAAACTAAAAGATTACTTATACTACGAATCCGAAATAGTTTGGATGCATAATGAGGAAAGAATACTTGGAAAATTTAACACCCACAAAACATATTGAATGTAAGAGTGGCAAAAGGAAACATTAAATAACCTACTGAACTTGTATAAATGGATTGCTGTCCTGAGAGTGGGAGGGACAGTAAAAAGACAAATATTGCTGAGCTACAAAGAATAGGTAGTTGTGGAGAGCCATGATCACTTGAAGAAAAGATAGTTTGAACTGCTTTATTTCATTAAAACATAACTAGTCATTTTTCCCTGTAGCAGCAAAGTTTAATATCAGTAATAATATATAATATTTGTCTCACCCTTATTCCACTGAACAATCTAAAAATGTTATCTTGTCTCCAAGTATAGCTTAATATTAAACACTAATTTAGGTTGGCAACCCTTCAATCATTCAACTTTGATAAAACAAGTGATATTGACTCAGCAGAGTTTTGGCACAAGGCTGCTATTATAGGAATCTATAGAAGATAAACCCTATTCTCAACAAAATTACATAACCACATAGATAATTATTAAAACACCCAAACTTTATTTTCTACCCAATAATAGACAATAATATAAACACGCCAAAAAGATTCTACAATATAACACACACTGATTAAATCAAGGAATCTCTTAGGTTAGAAATTAACATCACCATACAAAAGATTTGACCAACTAAATATTTGATGAAAACTAAAACTATTTTTCTCAACTACTTTTGGAAAACATTTCTTATAAAAAAACTCACATTTCGACCTTTAGGAGCAGAAATGCAATTGTCACCAAGTCAAATACAAGACAATATGGCTACATAGCGATTTCCTTCACCCACAGCACATGCTGAAAGAAACATGTATCAGTGACTTCAAACATGAATCAGTTACAACAACAGCTTGGACGGTCAGTGAATATTTGTTGATAATCATGTGTTGACAGCTACAAAAGAATAATTTCCAACAATGACAGCAAAGATGCTCAGTTAATCTTCATTAGTGAGAAGTCTTTTGTAAACTTCAGATTTTTCTGTTAACCAACTACTAAAATTTTTTTTCTAACCTACAGATTTTCTTTGAAGCAACTACCCAAAGACTTTAAATCAATGAATGACTATTTTTACACCTTTTTGTTTCTTTTAAATTCATGTACATATGTTTGTAAATATATATTATTTATTTAACATGCATACACAGGGTCTCTTTATTCTTATTTGATTATTGTTTGGAATATGGATGTTCAGATTTTTTTATATAAAAAAAACCTGGACGATAGAATTTCCTTTAAATCAACATATTACTCAGTAGTAATGTTTACTGCATTAGCTCATGAACCATTACACCATAGGCAAGATAATAACCTACCATAGAGAAGTTTTAATCTCATCACTATCTCCAAAGTATTATTATTGTAAATATTTCCTCCTAGACTGCTTCTCCCTGGTGTAATGATTAGCCAGTCTAACAGACCATAATATTATTGAAGAGATTTCAATCTTTATTAAGGGCTTATAGTCTTTTGACAGACTACACTATGTTCAGTAATGAATATTTGCTTTCTGGGAAATGTTGTTGTTGTTCTTTTATGTGCCATATACCAACATGGAGGCAAACATGGCTGTCCACAGCTTCCTGTCTGTTGTTGCTTAAAATAACACTTGCCAATTTATTATCCAGAACCAAGACAAAAGTGTCCTGTGACATTCTCTAGGTCTTCTCTAGGTCATCTTTCCTCAATATATATCCTAGAACTTTCAACTCTCTCTTTCCGGTTGTAAGTATAAATATCCTTGTAGTTCCTATTTTCCTTAAAGCTTCCCTGTTGCTCACATGTTCTGTTTATGGTTTTCTTAGCATTTGTTAATTATGTTCTTTTATTTCATGTCTCTTCATCATCCATGAGATGATTATCCACCATTCAATGCCATATAAAAGCAATATATTAGACGTACTAAGAATCTTACTGGGATGTGGGTAAAACGGAAAACATAATTACCTTCTAAGTATCCGATGAAAGGGTGTCCACAAAAAAAAAAAAAATTCCCCGCAAACAACTTAAATAGAGCACACACCATTGTGATTGGCTATTGATCAACTACCAATCAAATGCGCGATGACGGGGTATATTATAGAAGTTAGTGTCTGTAAGCATTTTTAGAGGGCGTATCAGAGTCCGATCAGCTCTGATGGGGTCGACTTGGTGAGGTCAGTATGATGTTTGAAAGACCCGAAACTGCCCAATGATCCAATTCAGAACATCACTGACGACGCCCTCTAGCGCTAAAGAGCGTATATTCAAAGTAAGGATTAGATTTTATGTAGCAGTTCAGCATTCCTTTCTCTGTTCTTAGCTACATTTTTATATCTCTTAATATTTTACTTAACTTCTGGAAGATATCTTTTGCTAAGCCTATGCACCTTTGAACTTCTTTGTCATATTTTAACATCTACCCATATGGTTAAATTTCTATGTCTGCTAGATTTTGACATCCCCTATATGTAGTTCACTCGTCTCTCTTGCTGGCAACCATTCTGTAATACTGATATTGAGTAACAGAAAAACCATCAATTTAAACTCAGAAGCATCAATATTAAATAAGCAAAGGGAATGAATATTATAATCTCTAACAGTTAAACTTGGAGAAACTGTTGGGTAAAACGAGGATTTAAGTAAAAACAACTAAAGTAGCCATAAGGAAATTTCAGTGATTTAAAATTAATTTTTTTCTTGGGTGTGAAAGACATTTTAAAGTCTGAAATATTTCTTCCAAAATTAAGAAACCTGCTGCAAAAATGTATTTCCTTTTTAGACAAACTATAAATATGAAAAAAAATTATTGTTGATTTTATCAATGTTTTTTGGCCAGTACATTCTCTGACCTTCCACAGGTATCTTGTACATTTTAGTTATTTTTAAGAAGCAATTAAACAGAATCAGATATTCTGTTTACAGTTTTTATTCTTCATAAATTTCTAGAAATTAGAACTAAAATAAAAAGTAATAAACATACATAGATAAAAAAATAGGATTTAGATGAAAAGAAGTCAAGATCAAAACACTATATTAATTTGAATAATCCATGGGAGAAAAGCAAAAGTTAATCTCAGGATTTGCAACAAGGAATTTAAAATTTAGACATGAAATGGTAATGGCATTATTAGCCATTTCCTTATGAGGAAACATTTGTCATTAATTGACAGATCCGCAAGTATTGCTTTCAGTTGAAATTTATAAAATATTTCTCTTAAAACAATTTCTCAGAAAAATAGGTTTCTGAAGTCCAGTAACTGCTATTGCACTTTCCTGTATTGATGGGGCTTTCCTTCCTAACTTTTTGTTTGAAGTAGCGTGGATTGTCAATAACTTGATTGTCATTATTTTCTCTTCAAGTTACATGTGCTATGCATTTTAGTTATTGCTGCTGTTGGTAGTCCTCAAGTGATGTTGTTTCTGTTATTTGATACAGTTCTTTGTAATTCTATAACACTAGTCAACAAGGTTTAAAGAATTATGGTCCTAGACAAAAGCCATAGGCTTCACTTGCTGAAATTAATTTTTAACTATAGATCTGCCAATTCAGATATTTCTGAATATGGTCGGCACCATGCATGGCATCCTCATGAAGGTCTGAATTACCATTACCAAGTTTACTCTTTATCTGTGAGGAGATTGTTCAGCAATTGGCTTATTTACATGAAAATAAATAATTAAAGCAACTAATAACTTTGAATAAGTTTAGTATAATTGGGATCATAAGATTTTTGGAGAGAAAGAGAAGAATTTGTGTATGAATTCTATGATATTCCAAAACAAACACATTGTGAAATAATGGTAAAAGTGTATTTTTGGAAAAAAAAGAAGTCAAGTGCCCGGCATAGTTATCATAATGAGAGGAAACGGGGATGAAGTAGAAAGAGTGAGAAACAAATTTATTGCTGGCAAAGCAATAATTTTAGTACATTTTTAAAATTTACTTCATTCCAAACATTTATGAGAAATTCTATGTGTATCAGTTAAACATAAAATAAATTTTTACAATGACAACAAGCTTTCTTGTGCACACAACTGTCTGATTCAAAGGTTCTAACTCTTTTTTTAAAAACTTTGCTCGAATTTAATCATATATATTCTTAGGCTGTGACCAACAGTAAAATGCGACGTCTACCTAAATAGGCATCAATGCACATAGGCGTACATGCATGTAAGTAGGTAAGTTGATAAATATTTCAACGGATATAAATACAGCCAGGAAAATACTACTCTAAGTTTTGACCAACAGACAGAAAAGTAGCTTAAATAGTTGAGATAAATACTACGGTATTTTATTTATTTACTATGGAATCTTTAAACAAAGAATTTTGTTATTATTCAGGATTTCATCAGAACTGGTGGCCATAAATGGAGATCAGGTGACAGTACATTTTCTCAGCTCTCCAGCTGTTATCTACTCTCAATGGCTTCAAAATGCTATGGTTTTAATTGTTGCAATTTTTTTCACATGTTTCTTGGGACATTGGAACAATTAATAATGTGTTGCTGATTATGTGTGTGATTGTTACCTTCTTATTCCATACTATTCACTGCCCTTAAGCATGATCTTGGTATTTATTTCAGATTAACACTTGAATTTCCTTGATCAGCTTTATCTGTTACTTGAAAAATTTTTTGTCATTTACAACATCTAAGTCTCTTGAAATGGAAATGGTGAACTTCTTCTAAATTTCAAAATCATAAAGGATCTTACTTTTCAATTTTTAAAGAAAAGTTTCTGTTTTTTTTTGTTTTCATAATCAAATTGTGTACACAGTTTTCATGCATTTTTGATTTATCATTATTATCATTATTATTATTATCATTATTATTATTATTATTATCATTATTATTATTATTATTATTATTATTATTATCATTATTATTATTATTATTATTATTATTATTATTATCATCATTATTATTATTATTATTATTATCATTATTATTATCATTATTATCATTATTATTATTATTATCATTATTATTATTATTATCATTATTATTATTATTATTATTATTATTATCATTATTATTATTATTATTATTATCATTATTATTATTATCATTATTATTATTATTATTATTATTATTATCATTATTATTATTATTATTATTATTATTATTATTATTTTTATTTCCTTTGATATCTGGCGTTTACACATTTCTTTCCGGGTCCCGGCCAGGGACCTAAGGTTAGAAATGGCATCATGACACTTTCCACTGCAAAAAAAAAAAAAAAAAAAAAAAAAAATAATTACATAGATAAAGCCCTTCGTAAAGTGTGGGCTGTACTTGTCAGAACAATTTTTTGTATCTCTTTGAGGCATGGACTTCCAGGGATCCCTTCAATCAGCCTACTGGAATCTTTTCCAACCAGTCCAAGGGCTCCAACTACAACAGGAATTGTTGATGTTCCCATGTGCCACATTTTTGAGATTTCGATTTCAAGGTCCTTATTATTATTATTATTATTATTATTATTATTATCATCATTATTATTATTATTATTATTATTATTATTATTATTAGAAGGATGTTGAGAATACCATGGATGCAACATATCAACAATGAGGAAGTTTAAGAAAAATAGGGATAAAAAAGGACACTTATACTTAGAATCAGAAAGAGTTGAAATTTTTAGGACACATGATGAGGAAAGAAAGCTTGGAAAATTTGATATTCATAGAATATTTTACAAAATATTGTTAGAAGCATTATTTCAAATTTTCTCATGAATGTTTTTTATTTTATCAGAGACCTTCATAATAATGATGGCATTATTGTTAACATTATTATTGTTAACATTATTAGTAGTAGTTGTATTTTCCAAGTCACATTATAATATTTGATATAATCCTTGAAATTGTCCCTTCAGTTATTATTATAACAGATATTTCTATATAAATCTGATTATGTCATATCCTTGCCATATCCAATCCCTGTTGCGGACGCTTGCTCAGGCACATTTGTGTTTATTTAACACCCACAGAGCCCACCTGTGGTTTATACTGCAACTATACTGAGCAGACCATAGTTACAGTTTCTGGGAAAGAGCATGTTATCTAACATGATCAACAATTTGAACAAGGCCAGCACTCTCAAGCCCTGGGAGATGATAACAGTGAGAACAAGGAGAGTAGAATGAAACAGTAAGCTAAAGATGGCAGACAGTGATTGGGAGCAATGGTAAGGAGAGAAGCATTACTTAGAGCTACAAACAATTGGAAATTATAGAGAGACATGATTATCTACATTATGAAGGGATACAGCATATAAAAGAATATTTCATCGTTTTCACACAGTCTTGATTCATTATTATTATTGTTGTTATTAACTAAAACAATTTGTAGGTACTGTTTGAGAATATGTGGCACTAGACCTCACGAGAGCTCTAACTATGAACTTTCTTTTAATTTTTACATTCTTTAGTAACATTTGTACTGTTACTATATTTTTAATTAAAAATCATCCACATTTTAACTTGATAGAAGAGTTACAATGGCTTTTCCCTATGCACCAGTGATTATAAGCACCAGTGACATTTTTGAATTTGATAATTTCAAATTTGTTGAAATTTGCAATTTTTCTATATTTTACCATTCTGTTTTGTCCTTTCTATACTCTGTCAATAAAGTCATACATAAATACAAATTTTTGGAGCAACAGAGATTATAGGCACCAATGACATTTTTGAATTCAGTCATTTTAACTTTGTGAAATCTTGCAATTTTTCTATATTTTCCTTCATTCTGTTTTGTTCATTCTATACTCTGTCAATAAAGTTATACATAAATACAATTTGGCAGGCTATGTTCTTTCTAAAATATGATTATGTCTGACCTTACAACGTCAATGAAATGATCTGGCTGCCTACCAAAGAATGAGAGCAGAATAATAATTATCATAATTTTCACCTACCCTTATCAAAATTATCATCATCATCTTTATCATTATATCATCATAATTTGTTAATATCATTACATTTGTTTTTCACTGGCCCTACCATTTTCAGAACAGTTTATAAAATATTGTTATTAGCATTATTTCAAATTTTCTCAATATTTTTTATCAGAGACCTTCATAATAATGATGCCATTATTGTTAACATTATTATTGCTGTTATTATTAGTAGTAGTTGTATTTTCCAAGTCACATTGTAATATTTGATATAACCCTTCAAAATGTCCCTTCAGTTATTATTATAACAGAATATGATATTTCTATATAAATCTGATTACATCATATTCTTGCCATATGTATAGCTGGCCACTTGAATTCGAGGATACCCATCTACTACAGTGGCTAGTCAATCCCTATTGCAGATGCTTGCTCAGGCACATTTGTGTTTATTTAACACCCACAGAGCCCATGTATGTTTTATACTGCAACTATACTGAGCAGACCTTAGTTACAGTTTCTTGGTAAGAGCATGTTATCTAGCCTGATCAACATTTTGAACAAGGCCAGCACTCTCAATCCCTCGGCCATGATAACTTGTGACTTTGTGCTAGCATAGATATCGACAGCACCCAAGGGTTCCATTTACCCAATTTCACTCACGTGGCTTGTGGTATTGTTTTCGGGCACTTTACAAAGGTGCTGCACACTGGGATTGACCCCACCATTTCGATAACATCAGGAAGTCTCCTTGACAAATTGACCATGGTGAGATTCAAACCCAGGTCTCATGGTCAGAATGTGAACGTTCTAACCCCTTGGCCACGTGCCCATATATCCTTGCCATATAAGCTTATGGCAAGAATACATAGGCATGTGGTCGAGTGGTTATCCTTTCCGCATAAGCATATAAGATTCTCTCTACAAGAAGAGAATCATTATAATATGGAAAGAGAACTCGAGAAAT
>OZ038480.1:21833676-21838676 GCA_964036315.1 Acanthosepion esculentum
TTCTGTTGTTTCAAGTCTCTTCTTCATCTTTAAGTAGATTGTCCAGCATTCAGTGCCATAGAGGAAGATAGATATCACACAACAGTACAGTGCTCTTTTCTTTGTAATAAATTTCTTCTGTTTCGTAATACTCTGCTTAGCTTTTGGAAAATATCTTCCCACTCATGATCACAAGTTCTATAATCCATTATAGCCACAGTAGAACACATGTGTCTTGGGAAAGATAGCCTGATGGAGCTCAACCCTATCAAGACTGGTTTGAATACAGAATTTTCTTTCTCCTAGACTGACTTCCAACCAAGACTATAGGAGCTAATTTATCCTGCTATTTACCCATAGCTGGGGAGAATAAATGGATGCATACTTTTCCCAAGTGTATTAGCATGTTAGTGAATGTGCTGAACTCAGATGGAATTTAAATTCGGCTCTCCGATTCCTCAATCCGAGCCGCTAACCAATGCCACCATGCTTCATTTCAACTGTTACTCCTCTAATGCCACTTTTAATCAGTATAGCTAGTTAGACTAGTATTCTGCATTAACTGTTTGGCTCTTCTGAAGATTGTGCCATCAAAATATCTTCTCTTCTTTCTTTTTACATGCCATGTCTTTTCAGGACATAGCCAATCATGGCTCTCCACTTCCCCCTATTCCTTGTAGTTCTCAATAAATTTCATCCCTCTGCCACCTCCCCCAGATCATGTTCTGTCATTCACTTGTTTAAGCGCGCCAGGTGTATCATGTGTTGCTTTCCCTTGTCTCTTTCCTTCTATTCAACTTGTGAGTATCAGATTCTCCAGTCCCTCCTTTCTCATTACGTGTCCCAGAAACTTCAGTTGCCTCTTCCTGATGTTAAGTATAAGCCCCCTCCTTGTTTGCATCCTCTCCAAGACCTCATCGTTGCTCACACACTTGGTCCATGATATTCTCAGCATCATTCTGTAGAACCACATCTTTGTCACCTCAAGTTTCTTCATCTTTGAAGAGTCTGTCCAACGTAAAGGAGGACAGAAGTCACATAACAGCTCTCTGTACTCTTTTCTTTGTGATGAAAGAAATCCTCCTGTCTCACAATACTCTGCCCCGCTTTTGTAATGCGTCCTTGGCTATTCCAATACCTCTACGGATCTCAGTATCACACTTATCGTCCTCTGTCAAAATACTTCCCAAATATTTAAACTTGCTTGATTTTAGTGTCCCTGACCTGCAAATCACATTTCAGTTTCATCCTTTTACTGATGACCTTGCATTCTGTCTTCTTGTCGATTATGCTTAGTCCCTTCTTCTCGCTCTCCTTTGCTACCTTCTGTAGGAGGTTTTCTAATTTCTTTTCCTTGTCTGCTCTCAGTACAAAGTATCTTACTCATCCCAAAAACATTAGTCATGACCTATTTTGCTTACTTTTAGGCTCTGAATTTCTCTGTCTAAGGTGAACCTGAGTACTACCTTGGACTATTGTTTGATCCCTGGATCATAGTTTGATACATGAAACATTAATTAATAAGAGAAAAATAGTATTATTTCATTTTATTTCTCCTTTGACTCTAATCACTGCTCACATGAAGGGATGCTGAAAAATACTGGGTTTGACAGAGGAGGGAATTAGTTAGTCATGAAATATACTTTTGAGTTCACATATTCACCTTGGAGTTCAACATTCAAAAAATTAATGTTTGGTCATTAAAATAGCATCTCCAAATCCTTCAGAAATGTCCTCCTTTTCAAACACCTTTTATCTCTTGAAAACAGAAAATTATCAGATAGGGCAAGATCTGGAGAGTAGGGCAGATAGTCTATACACTTAGACCATAAATTCTTAAAAAGACACCCATTGCCTTGATGGCCATGTGATTGTGCATACTCTTCCTCAGAAAATAACATCTTTCCACTCTTTCTCCTCTACTCTAATACCTCTTCTTGTTTTTTTATAGTGTAGCAAGTGTTAGACTAGTATTCAAATATCATACTAAAAATATGTAAAACTTGAATAAATTTCAAATTATCAATTTGTTTTATTTAAATAATTACACTATAACTTTGTTACCTTTAATGGGTGCATTTCATATTAATAAAATAAGTTTTCCGATTATTACATAAATGTATTTACCCTTTTTTCTAAATTCATGTTAGTGGTCTGTCAAATTTAAAATTATACATTTAGTCATCCATGAAGTTCAAAAGGTTGGTGACCGCTGATCATGTAAATAATTATGGAAATAAAATAATCCTATTATTATAATTTTGTATAATTTTAATTATAACAACTTTCATATTAATATTGTTGAGGCTCTTTTGGTACCAATCTCTGCTAATCTGAAGGGATGCTGAAAAGTTCTTAGTTTGACAAAAGAAGGAAATGACTTTGTCATGAAATGTACTTTCTAGTTCACATATTCACTTTTAGAGTTCAACACTCAAAAATGGTAGTCATGACCTTTCCTGCTAACTTTTGGGCTGATCTATAACATGTAGATAATTATGGAAATAAAATAATCCTATTATTATAATTTTGTATAATTTTAATTATAACAACTTTCATATTAATATTGTTGAGGTTCTTTTGATACTAATCTCTGCTAATCTGAAGGGATGCTGAAAAGTTCTTAGCTTGACAAAAGAAGGGAAATGTACTTTCTAGTTCACGTATTCACTTTTAGAGTTCAACACTCAAGTTTCTTTAATTCTTCCCCACTCAAAATAGAAAAATTGATGTTTGGTCATGGAATCACTACCTCCAAATCCATATAAAATTCCCTCCTTTTCAAACTCCTTTTATGTTTTGAAAACAGTTAATATTCAGTTGGTGCCTACTTTGCTGACAACTTTATCATATATGACATTTTCCATGGATATCCCTAGTGTCTCATTCATTCCTCTGAAAAGGATCATCAGTTTAAGGTGTTGAAACCATTGATGGCTTCCCAGACCATGTTGCATGTTTTGTCTCAAAATATCCTCAATGGAAGTTGATACAGTCTTGTACTTCATCACAGTTGAATATGCTAAGTACCTGCTACTCAATGTTTTCTGTATACAAACATGGATTTCCTTTGGACAATGACAGGAACTTCATGACTGTCTGGTTTTCTAATATGGAAAGATGAAATATCCTTCTCATAATTTTTTGCATGATATCTAAAAAAGCAAAATTAATCCTTATTAATAATCAATAAGAGCAAATATATTAAACTATATTAAGGTTAAAATTTTCAGTTAAAGGTAGAAAAATAAATATTGGATATGTGGAGATATAGATGAATCTGTTAAGCATATAATAAGTTAATGAAATAAGCTGGCTTAAAAAGATTGCAAGTGTAGACATGAATGGTTAGGAATAGTGATTACCTGAACATTGTGCAAACAACTCAATTTGAACCTGCAGATTACTGGTATATTTAGAAAACAGAAGCTGACATAGACAACACTAAAAGTAACATTTTGTTGAAATTTAAACTTCAAATAGATCACTCAGTCTAGGTCAGGAGACTGGATCCAATCATCAAGTACTAAGATAGGACTGTCAGATATAAAAGAGGTCTCTGTTTCGGTAGATCATTAGAAAATGAAACTGGAAAAGCGTGAAATTGTTTGAAGCTTGCTTGAGAATGGGGAACAAATGTGGAACATGAATGTGATTATTATTGGTACACATGGAACAGTAATGAAATTTAGACCATTCAGAAAAATAAGATTGAAACCATCAATATGTCAGCATTATTGAAATTGGCAAGGATACTGAAATGAAAACATCATTCTTTATTTCAAATCTTTTACTTCCTGGCGAATGTAGAATGATGGTCTTTAAATTGTGGTAAAAAGCAAGGGAAATAAGATGAGGAAAATACTAGCCCAAAATTAATAATAATTGGTAATACCTTCATCTAACTAGTAATTGGTAATAATAAGTAATCTTAATCTAATTGGTAATGCTTCTTCAAGGAAATTCAAATAATATTAATGATATATCTTGTTTGATAAAAATATTGAGGAAATAATAAGGCAATTAAAATTAAGTAGTGATAATAAGTATATAAAATAAAATGTAATTTTGATAAATTATATTTTTATTTATTCTAATTAGTATTCTATACTCATTTTTATAGATATTTGATAAATATAGTCTGTTTATCCATTTTGAATATCTTTAAAAACAACTGAGCAGTCTTGATGCAAATTATTACCATTCATAGAAGAAACTAGTGTCTATGAAGGAACTGACACTCTCTCATAGAGTTACTCGGTCAACAATGAGACATGATTGAGTGAGTTTGTGTATTGCATGATTACATGACTACTGTATTCTCAGTGGACATGCATTATACTTCACTTGAAAATTGTACATCTCTTGACAAATTATTTGGAGGATTAAAATGTTTGTCAGATTGATTCAGTGACTGAATTTATATTTTTTAGAAAATATTCAGGTTAGAAAAGCTCATTAGAACAATTGCCATGAAAATACAGTAGCAAGCCATGTCACAGCAGTGTGAAAGTGACTGAAGTCGAGATGCTAGGTCAGAACCAATAATATTGCAGACCTTGCTTTGGATTATGTTGAGAATGACAAGATATCTAGAAGGAACAGACCAGGTATAGCAGCAATATTCAATGCAAGAGTGAATGGTAGATTTATAAATGTGAAAGATGAATTCTGGAAGAACACAGTGAACCAACTTTCCTAGCAGCAGAGTTAGCAATTGATTCAATATAATCACTCCACTTCATGTCAGTGGAAAACATGAGACCAAGAAGCTACAATGAGTTGCTCTCTTGAAGGTTAGCATCAGCCATGCTGTTGAAAGGCAAAAATGGTTCTCTATGATGAATAAAATTTACAAGCCATTTCTTGCTCCAGTTAACATTGGAGTTTATTTTTGAATGCAGTTTCCAGTTTTACTTTGTAGGATTTATTGGACTTACGATTAAGACAAACATAAATAGTTGTGTCATCAGCATAAATACTGAGTCAGGAACCAATGACATTGGAAAATTATTGAGGAA
>OZ038480.1:21843676-21883676 GCA_964036315.1 Acanthosepion esculentum
GATTTGACTCTTGACAAAAAACTTTTTTATAAAAATACATCAATGAAACCTGATCTCCTACAAACTGATTTCTTACAAAGAAATTCTATTCATACGAACCTATCCCCAAAATTTTGTCAGCATTAAATAACCCATTCAGCTTGATATGCTGTAAAAGAAAATAAACCAAACCAAACCTAAGTTTATTTTCATATCCAAAATGTATACAATTAATGGATTTTTATTTTTAATTTGATATTATTTCTTATTAATACAGATATTATATTTAGTGTATACACATCGAGAAGCGATCTTTGTTTTTTTTTTTAAAACAATGTAATTAATGCCTATGAATCATGGGATCAAAAGGAAGCACACCTGTAGACACTTTTGTTTTAATTTGGAGAACCATTTTCAAATAAAAATATAAAAATATTGAAAAGGTCTCAACTAGAGATATGCATTTCATAAATAGTCCAATTGAGTCTGGCTTTGCTGTGATGGCTAAATGTAGCTTCATAGTAAAGCATGCTGGGCTTCTAAGTGGTTTTCCAGATTGAAAAAGGTTTGATTCTTGCAGGGTGGCATATTTACTAAAACTAACATTCTATCAACTTCCAGATATAAATTTCACTATTTAAAAAATAAAGCAATTTTTATTCAAAAATGTAAAATGTTAATATCAATAAGAAATGCAAATTATATCTACAGGTTGGTCTTATCACTTGTTAGTAATGAGATATTTGTGTTGGGTGGTTATTTCATAATGCCTCCCTGCCTTATGAAGCTCCCAAACATATAAATACAAGGTACTAAAGGAAATTAAAAGATGGGTGCCAAAATACGTTTATGATATTTATTAACAGTAATAATGCAAAACATCAATGAAGCATGGCATAAACATAGTACTTACAATAGGTGATGGTTGAACTTTAAAAGATTAATACCTTTTAGTTCAGGTGAGATCATTGGTTACCATCTAGGAATATCTTTTGTTCCTCATTGGTGTGAGTTTGGGTGTTGGTCATGGCATATCATTTTCAAACCTTTTCTCAAGCCTAGACTACTTCTCTAATGTGTCAAGGACACAAACTCACCTGTATTATTTAATCACTCGATGAAGAGTTCTATCTAAACCTTCACACCAATATTTATTAGTGATTGTTTAATTTTATTTATTCTTTTTATAAGATAATTTATGAGTGTAGCAATGAAGGTGAAAACAAAGCCTTACCTCAGAAAAGAATTTGTGTTCTCTGGTCTATCTTTTGAAAAAAAATCAGAATTAAGATCAGATAGACATAGTAGGCCATGAAATACGGCAGTTGTTTGCACTTATTTACCAGACTTAACAAACATTTCTTACCCAATAAAAGCACACTATATTGAACACAGAATAGAGATCTTTAGCCCTTCTTTCATTCTATCAGCTTCCAGATATTAATTTCACTTATTCAAAAACGTGAGTCCAGTAAAATATAATGTTTATAGCAATAAGAAATGGAAATTATATCAAATGTAGATTGAAAATATGCATCTGCCTTTTATCTACACTTGTACTTTAAAAGATTACTACCTTTAAGTTAAGGTGAGGTCGTTGGTTACCATCTAGTAATATCTTTTATTCCTCATTGGTGTGAGTTTAGATGTTGGTCATGGCACATCTTGTTTCAACCCTTTCTCAGGTCTAGTGTGGTGCCATTCGTGGCAAAATTGTTATGAGATTTGTGATGATGTTCTCCGATCATTTACACGTGTGATGACATCCAAGGTTGAGTGTATTTGCATATACGATCAACTCAGTATATGCACCAGTTTGTCTTCTCATCCGTGATCACTTTCAATGAAAAAAATTAATAACAATTGTTTTTCAAGACACTCTGGTTGGGAAGTAGCAACAATATGATTTCTCACTTAAAAGTGGGATCCTTCCTTCAGCTTCAAGAGGTGGGCTGCTATCGTCTTAATTTCACTGGCCTTGGCAACTCCTGATTCCTCACTATCAGTCCTGTCATTGGATGCCGGGCAGCTCCAACTACTCTGGTCACCTACCTACTTCTCTCATGGCTGGACCCACTTCTCTCTGCTTATATGGATAATCCTGGGGTCCCACCCCACTCCATTCACTTGTCTTTCTGAAAGATTCGGGAAAACCCCAAAGCAACATGGGTGGTCAAATCTGCAAAGGACTACTTTTATGACTATCTAAAATCATTTATAAAATTTTTGTTTCCTAATTCAAAGGCAAAATGGAGACATGAATACTGAAACACTAAAGCTTAAGTTCACTCAAAGATGGACTGGAAACAAAATTACCTCCAATAGCTGAGTGGACTTAAAATGAAGGAATTTATCTCCTTATCATCTCAAGATGTGTGAGAAATCATAGTTACACTGGACTAATTCTCTAGCAGTGCCAAGGGGACTAACTCAGCTCAGTTATCTATTTGCTAAGCAAGGGGCTTGATCTAAAACCCTACATTTGTATTTAGATAGGTGTTATTGGCATGACCTTACTAATCATTTATGTGCATTAAATTTAATTCTCCTGATTAGACATGTAGTCATACAGGTATCATAAATATAGATTATATACCCAGTCCTATAAAAAACAGTCCTGATAATAGAGATATTATGTTTGTTAACAACAGGAATATCAGGGAGACAAAAAAGATGAATGTGTTATTGGAGACTGAGGGTGGAGTGTTGCTATCCTGAAAGATGGTCCTGGTTTACATCTGTATAAACGTGTACAATGAATGTCAATGTTTTGTTAACACATTCAAAATCTCAGTGATTTAATGCATGTATATGGTATGCAAATAGTAAGTGAAGAGAAGGAGAAATTATTTCAGATGTGGGATCTGATGAAAAAAAACAGAGAAACAAGAGATTGGCTCAAGAATGCTACACTGAGCTAAGATTAACAAAGATATAACTCAGATCGTTGCAATTAGTATCTGTGAAACCGTACACAATAACACATGGATAAAGTGATTTATGTAAGTATCTCGATGAATGGACAGGAGTTTTGTAACATAAGCCTCTTTTTCACATACACAGCATTTTAAATCTATCATTGTTTCTATGGCAAATGTCTAAAAGCTATATCTCATCATTTTACAGTTGAAATGGCTAGACATAACCATAAGTTCTATGCTAACAGTTTCTTCTATCACACTTCTCGCTTGTGGAACTCTCTTCCAGCTTCTTGTTTCCTTGTCAACTTTAATCTTCAAAAATTTATAATGCAATGTCAATTGTTATCTTCTGTTTGCTTAATTCTTGTTCTTTTATTCTCTCTTCTTAATAGCAGATTTTCTCATATTCTCTAACATTAAGTAACCCCATGCATCTTTACAGAGAGGATGTATCCAATAACATATTCTAGTGGAATCACCAAATTTCTGAATACTACAATCTTAAGTTCTTCAAGTCAAGGATCAATTGTTTTCTATCCTCCTCATCCTCGTAATCTTTGCTTTCTCCCTACTCCTGTTTCAGTTATAATTTTTCTTGTGTCCATACAAGTTAACTGATATTAATTATGAATATGGCCACAATGTGCTGACCGTGTTTGGAAAATAAAACATTCCTATAACTTCAGACTCTTACATTATTTGGACTGTTACCCTCATCTTGACATATTCACAACGTTTTGATTATTGTATGCTCCGGCCTTCTTCAGGTGATTAGAATTTCAAACCAAACCCTTTATTTTATTCACCGGCGTAGATTGTTCTAGTTTCACATGCCATGCCTTATTTTGGATGTCTCAGTTATTTTCCTATATCTCAACTCTCCATGTCTTGGTTCCACAAGATATTGAACTCACAAGTCTTTGAGTCTAGCCAATGCCTTTCCACTGGGACATGTATCCTTGAAGACATCTGTATATGAATTTTTGGGACTTATAAACCTAATGTCTCAGCAACTATTTTTTTACCAGTGCTCATATTGCAATTTTTCTGTTATTATTGCATTTTTTATCAGAGGTTATATTGCAATTTTTTGTTATTCATTATTTTTTTCTAGCACTCCTTATTACTGATTCCCATATTGTATTCATTTCTATACTTGGCCAGCTCAAGCGGTTTTTTGGTCTAGCATATGTGCTGATTCCTTTTCTCTCCATATGTGGTCAACTATGCTTGATTTTTCTATTTCTCTTCATGTTACAGCTTTATGATATTCTTGCAATCTTACCTTAAGGAGCCATCTTGTTTCTCCTTCATATTTCTTACCACAGCTGCATGGTACAGTGTACACACAGTCCTTAGTCATGTTCTCCTCTATGGGGGGTATTACTCGGAAGAGATGTCTTTGAAGTGTTGAACCACATTTGAAGGTTGTCTTGATGTTTTATGAACCATGGCTCTTTTGTATTTGCTCTGATAATCCCTTCACAGAGGGTAGGCAGACTGAAACTCTTTTCTGAATGTTGTTATCCTCTTGTACCCTTCTATCACAGATGTCAGAGCTGCTAACATCTACCCAGGGTAGTTGTCAACTTCAACTCCCACTACCCATACAGTGTAAAGAAAGGGATTGTCCACTGCTTACAACATCAAGCAAAAGTCATAAGTGGCGAACCAGAGACATATGAACAAGAAATGGTCAGTATTAGTACCCTACAACGTAACAACCACCAATGAGTTCAATACCAGTGGTAAATCTAAAACTTGGAGAGTTGAGTTAAAGGGAAATAACTAAGACATTCGGAAGAGGCATGACACATGGAACTAGAATAATCTACCCTGGTGGATGAAATTGTTGTGGTAAACCCTCCTACAGTAGAATGAACTCTTCCTCCTCTCATAAATACTAATTGCAATGAGTTGGTTGTGGAGCGGAGATGCAGTGTTAACCTACCATTTGGACATACACCTCTATCTGCTTCTTACTTACACTCTTGCTTGGTATATATCTGTTATTTCAATAAGCTTGTCCAACCTACCTTCATCTTCCGTGTCTTTCTTTCTGGCTCCTAAACAGGCCACAACAGAAATAAAGGGTTTATTTCAAAATTCTAATCCACTGAAGATGGACGGAACATACAATGTCAGAAATGTTGTGAATATGGCAATGAAGATGAGGATAACAGCCCAAATAATATAAATAATGTAAGTAATCATGATACCTCATGTCAGGGATATAGACAGAAACTTCAGACACATACCTAAAAAACCTACACACTCAATTAAAATAAAATCACCACTATAAGAATATCTGAAAGCTCTTTGATAGGCAGAACTTTTGGACAGTTTTTATACACTTTTTGTCCAGAAAGCAAACACTTATACAAACACAAGAAAAATGAAATAAAAGTTTAATTGCACTACCTTGTCAGTCATCCTTAATGAAACTTGTATAAAAGAGGAATTGCTGTCAATATATATATATATATATATGCATGTTTCATTAAAAACAACAGACAAGTTACTACGATTGAGCTTTTTATTTAATTTTTCTTGTGTTCAAACAAGAACTTTCTTTACAGGACAAAGGGTGTGTAGGAACTGTCCAAATGTTTTATGTTTCCGAGCACTTTCGGCTATACCTTTAGCCATTATCAAGGATGATTCGATTTTTCAGCTTAATTGCGTGTGTGCATTATGTGTAAGTCTTAGTGTGTAGTGGGGATGTTTTTAATTTCCGAATACGGTTCACACATTGTGGCTTTGTTTGTAGTTAATGTTGTTAAGAGTTGGCTTTTTCTTTTTTATTATTAAAGCCTCCATTATTTTTTATCTTTTTTTTGCAGATGGATGCAGTTAATATATTTGTGTTTTCGACTAGTATGTTTCTAATGGAGTCTGGTAAATTTGTGTGCATGTTTAAATGCGTTCTAATGGATCTGTGGTCAGATAGGTGTAACGCAAGACGTCTGGATAAGCATGTAGTTGTGTAACCGATGTAATTATTCATGAGTCCGGTTTGATCAGGAACACAGTTCCTTAAGGGGCATTTGAACTAATAGATAATGTTCGTTCTTTGTAATTTTGACTAAGCTGGTGTGTTGTTATTTTTGAGGATAAGGTTAGCTGTCTTAAATTTTTTATAGTAGATAATTAATTAATTTTTTTATTCGGGTCAATTGGGGTAGTATATTTCTTTATAATGTGTCTTAGTGAGGCTTGATCTTGTTTGTAATTCTTTTGCATTTGGTTTTTGTAATAAATGTGTATGTGATTTTTGACTGTGTGTTCACTATCGTTATTACTTACTTTAGGGAGAAATAGTCTAATTTAGTGGTCTATAAGGTGGTTAAGGAAGCCGTTGTTGATTAGTGTTTGTTTAACGTTATTAAGTTCTTTGAGGAAGAGTATTCAAGAGGATGAATTCTGGTGTGCTCTTTTTATAAAGTTTTTTATTACAGTTATTTTGTACCTAAGTGGACATTCACTTTTATAGTTAAGGTGGCAGGAGTTTTTGCTGGTGGGCTTTTTGTATAATGATGTAATGAAAGTGTTATTGCTGTATTCAACAAGAACATCTAAGAATGGAAGTTTGTTTTTTTGGCTGAATTCATAAGTAAAGTTAAGGATATTTGGACAGTTCTTACACAACCTTTGTCCTGTAAAGAAAGCTCTTGTTTGAATACAAGAAAAATTAAATAAAAAGATCAATCATAGTACCTTGTCTGTCGTTTTTAATGAAACATACATAAACGAAGGATTGCTGCCTCAATATACAACTATCAAATATATATATATATATATATATATATATATATATATATATATATATATATATATATATATATATATATATATAATATTTAAAGTAATAAGAAATAAATATATTTGAAACAGGTGATAGGTTTATCTAAGGATGTTCAGAATTTTCTAAATATAAAGATATTATCAAAAGGTAGACAATAAAAGATTCTTAAGAAAAAGAAAAGATTCTTGAGAAAAAAAAGGGCAAAAATCTCTTGAATTATAAAAAGGGATGGACAGATGTCAAGAAATATTTCAACTAGAATTTCCTGCCCCTGTATAGCCAAAAAAGATGTCCTCAAGTATTTTCATATTTTTATTTTCATTTCTTATAATACCCCTTTTATTTAACACACACACACACACACGCATATATATATATATATATATATATATATTGTGTATATATTCTGACACATTGGTAAAAAGATATAGGTATAGTTTGTGTGTTTGTTTATTTCCCTGACTACGTATTTTTTTTATTCTTCCTTGGATTATTCTGTGGCGGACAGGCAATATTGGATTACCTTCTGTCGTTGTAAATATATATATATATTTTTTAATTCTGTTTTTTTGTTTTCCTTCTTTCTTTCATTCTTGCCATCTTTCTTTCCTTCTTCCATTTTCTTCTTTTGTTTGGTCATTCCTGCATCTGAACTGCACTTGATTGTAGTCAACTAAAAAAAGGGTAAAAAGACAGAAAGAAGAATTTAGTTGAGATCAGGATGATGATCATTATCATCAAATATAATAATAATCATCATCATCTACATCATTATCATTGAATTTATAACAACAACAGAAATATTTGTAATAAGTTATTTTATTATAATTTTGTTTATAATAGTTTTATTGGTATTCTTTTAATTTTGGAATTAAAATTTTAAATTATTTAATTCTATGTTTATTAACATTCAAATATTTCACTGGTTGGATCAAACAGAAATACTTTATTGTAATTTGATGAAATCTAGATAAACATTTCCAGCAAAATACTCGAGAGAGTAATTGGTTTATTTGAATAATGCATGGCACAGTGGATAAAGGTGTTGGTTAGATCCAGTGACAGGACCCAAAGAGTGTGAGTTCAATACCCAGTTAAGGCAGTGGAGAACTTTCAGAGGGAAATTAACAGGAGATAACTGATAACTGACATCCATTATACATGGCACGTGGAACTAGAACAGTCTACCCCAGTGAGCGAAATAAAGGGTTCAGTTCGACATTCCAACCACCTGAAGAAGGCGAAAGTGTACAATGGCCAAAACGTTGTGATAAACATGGCAACAAAGATGAGGACAATAGTCCGAATAATGTAAATAATAAACATGGATTTGTTGTTTTGTGGCACACGAGCTAAGAAGTTAAAAGACAAAGTTCAAGTGAAGGACAACAAGATTACAGATCACTTTTTGGCTTTCACAGGCTGTGAGACCCATTAGAATGATCTCCATCATGGCCTATCCCAAAGAATTAGAGAATTTAATATTTTCAGAAACTTTTAAACATTATAAAAATAAATTTGCGACCTTCCCAAAAATGCTGGTTATTGTGGAGAGGACAAACTTTCTCAACAGCAAACAAGAGTTTAGCAAACTGATAATATGACATATACACGAGTTATGAGAGGCCTTGAGATTCTGTTAGTTTAAAAAACTTGGCATGGGAGAAATGATCCTAGAAGATAAATTAATGCATTTAAGATTAATAGAAGGTATGTTTGATGCTTTGTATAAACACAACATTTTAGAACAATTACAGTTAAATAAAATGTCCTTAGATGCATATGTAGAGTTTTCTGCAACAATTAGAATTAATTGATAAATTCAATACATCAATGCCAAAGCATACAGCATGTCAAACTATCTTAGACAATGTAAGTACTACAATAAAAACAATGAATTGGGCAAGAAAAATATTCCCGCTTTAAGATGATGGAATTGTGAGAAGAAAGATCATTTCCAGTCCATTTGCAAATATAAAAAGAAAATAGAAAGGGTGGAAAATTTAACTCCCCACCCTTGAGAAAATACAACTGTATATTCAATACAAAGACGTAAACAAAAAAATGCCAGAGAAAAAGTCAAATTAAATAGTATAACTTTTCCTATGCAAGTAGATACTAGGAGTGAACCCAATAAATTTCTAGAAAACCCAAATTAAAGAAAAAGCTATCTGAAACTAAAACAGTTTGATGGCTCTTTCATCAAGACATTAGATTGTCTTTAGGAAACTTTTAAGGCCAACAACTGCTTCAAAATTCTTTCCATTATGATAGTGAAACGTGAAAAAGTTGATACAATAAAATTAATCAGCAGTGTAAAGTCAGAAAGAACTGACACAGGAATTTTAAAAGGATACAAAGCCAGCATTCATTTAAAGGAAAATATTCACCCCTGTCTTAGTTTCAATCTCCCAGACTGCCCATCCATATCCTACCTTTAGTTGTTGCTAAGCTAAAAACAATGGTTGTGCAAGGAATTTTAGAGCATGTTCTCCCTTGTTATTTTAAGAAAACTGGATAGACATTCAAGGATATGTATTAATTACAAAATAAGTGTAACCCACAAAATATGCTCCAATTCTTTCTCTATTCTTAACATTGAAACTGTTATTTACACATTTTTGAGAATGAAATACTTTTCTAAAATTAACCTCAAACCAGATACAAATTGATAAAAAATTTGAAGATGTCACTACAATTAACTCTGATAGGTTTACTAAGATGGAATCATGTACTGTATGGTGTAAAAACAGCAAGTGCTATTTCTCAGAAAGCCATTGAAAATGTAGTAACGGGTGATGTTAACTATATCATCGTTTATCAAGATGATATATGCCTAAGTGATTCCAGTGAAGAAGAGTTAGAAGAAAGAAAGGATTATGTTTTAAGTAAATTAAAAGATGCTGCAATGACCATAAACAAGAGTAAATGTGTATTAAATTGTGACAAAATAACATATAAGGGATAACAGATTTGTAAAGACGGAATTTCACCAAAGACATATTTGAAAAAGAAAATTTTCGAGGCATCTACACCTAGAAATAAAAAAAGCATTGGAATCTTTTATAAGGTTAACCAATTTTTATAGCAGATATTTGTGCCAAAATATAGTGAATTAATAGAATCCTTTGCAGAGTTTATTTTTAACCTCAGAAAGGAGTTATTTAAATTCACATCTAGAATTTTAAGATGGACTATAAAACTGATGGCCTTTGACTTTGGCATCGAACATGTGAAAGGAAACACTATTCCATGTGTTAATGCTCTATAAAGATTAAAATTCAACAATGGATAATTAGAAGGATCAAACAATTCAGAAGATGAAATATTGCACTGGATTAAAACTGATGTATTACTACTAAATCATCTTGCATTTGAAACCTTACAGGATCCAGTATTAAGCCAAATATGCATATAGAATAAAAAGGAACAAATGAAGTGATTGTTCTGCGGCAGAGAGACCCTATTAAAGATATAAGGCAAAAGTTAACTGTAGAGAAGGGTTTTATATGCAATGGAGATGTTTTAATAGATGCTCATTGTGAAATAACATCAACACAGGGATTATTTAAACTGGAAGCATAGTGGCCTGAGTATTCACATGATGTAGGAAAATATGTACAAAAATGCCTAAAATATATGTAAATAAAAAAACTTTCAGTCAATGAAGATACTCTCATGGCTTAAAGAAAAAGAGCCATAGGTCTGAATCCATATGGATCATGTGCATGTTAAAGGCCTAGGGATATTTTACAAAATAAATTTTGGTTGACTCATTCTCTGGATGACCTGAAGTGGTTAGAGTTCAGGATAGGAAGGTAGCTGTGGTAAAGTAAATATTACAAGTAATATTTTCCAAAAATGGGGTTCCGAAAACGTTAGTCTCTGACAATGTATTAGAATTTTGTGATGAAACTTTGTGTTCGGGTTAAAACAAAATGGATGCCTCCCTTATAAAACACCACCATCCACAGTTGAATGAAATTGCAGAGAAAATGGTGCAGACAGTAAAAATTGGGTTGAAGGCATTTTCCCCATC
This sequence comes from Acanthosepion esculentum, assembly GCA_964036315.1. Lineage (NCBI taxonomy): Eukaryota > Metazoa > Mollusca > Cephalopoda > Sepiida > Sepiidae > Acanthosepion > Acanthosepion esculentum. The sequence continues at coordinate 21,854,421 of OZ038480.1, forward strand.
CAGAGACACCATAGATAGCGCTGCCTACCAAGACCATTACTGAGTTATGGAGCCATTCCACATGCAGGTATTGCAAAGTCTCTCTGCATTAATGCGAAGACAAATTAGATCTCCTATAACAATGTCCTATTCAACAAATGAAAAATTGTGGTACAAAAAAGACAGTGCTGAAAAAGCAAACTTTATTGTACAAAAGGGACACGATACAGCTGTAATAACAACAAATGGACAGAATTTACTGGCTCACTCTGATAAAATAAAACAGTATTGATAATGAAGAGGTTGAGATGGAAAAAGAAGTAAAAAATGAGGAAGAACCGGAGAGGGAGGAAAGGAGGAGTGCTTCTGATGGCGAAAGCGAACACAGTAGGAATGAAACTATTGAGGATAGTACATAAAAATCTGACATGGAGTTGGAACATCGGAATGAAGATAAGTTCAGACCTAGATGCCCAGTAAAAAGAACCAGGTACACACCTCAATAGAGACAGACAAGATCTACAATAGTTGGAATTCAAAGATCAACAAATGGCACAAAAACCTCTATTCACTCTATTACTCTATTTTGCATAAAGTCAAATGACTACAAATAAGTCAGTTGTCAGTCAACACGGGGGGGGGGTGCAATTACTACAAAGTTAAAGACTAGAAGACAACACAACACATATAAAAGAAGTGGTATTATTTACATTGTCAAAAATGTTTCAGATTTTTCTGTTCTAATAATATGTTTTGTCTTGTTTTGTTTTACGACATATCAACCACAATGCCGACAAAATGTATAGCTGGTAATTTTTTCAGAAATGTGAAAACTGGTAATATTTAAAAAAAAAAAAAATGTATAGTTTGGTTTGGTTTGTTTTGTGGCATATTAACCTCAATGGGTTATTTAATACTGACAAGATTTTTATTTCTGGTAATATTTTCTTTTTTTAAATATTTATTGCTGATACTAATTTTTTAAAAAGTATTTCTGGTATTAAAATCTATTTTTACACTTTCATAGTGTTTTGAGTCAGGTTGTGGGGTCAATTATTTGCCCATAGCTGGGACCCTAACAGGTGCTACCACCCCGGATCAGGGTAGGCCTGGGAACACCAGTAATTGAGAGATGGTTCTACGCTCCTCAAAACATCCTGATCAGAGGCTTTGCTGTTGGACGTAGTTTATTGTCTTACCCAGGACACGGATGCAGTTTATCGTCATACCCAGGACGCTGTTTTAATAAAATTCCATAGCTATAGTGTAGTTTATCATTGTTAAGATGCTTGTTTTACAAGGTAATTGAACAATAATAAATTTAAAAAGGCAAATAAAACCAATCTCACCAATACTGGAAGGAGTTACTTGACTTGGGAAACCAAGTTTTTTGAAAAATTGTTTTAAAGACAAATTTTATAAATTTCAACCAATGGGAGTACTGGCTGCTTGGTCAATAAATACCAAATGTTTCCTTATAAGGAAACGGTTAATATTACCATTATGATTACCATTACTTTACTAAAATAATTAGTTTCCTATTTATAATAACAGTGCACTCAATTCAGTACTATTTGTAGATACATATAACTTTAAATATCTTAAAAGGCCATTTACCATAAGCAGTACTTATATATAACTATAAAATTCTTAATATCCAAATATTGTAAAATATGAAATTTGTTTAAATAAGGAATGTTATGGCTATAATATTTAAAAAATATATCAGTGTAAATTGTCGCTCAATTCCCTCAAAATAAAGTGAAAACTCCCACAATTATACAGCGATTGAAAGATTTTTTTTTAATAACTTTTAAAATTTGTTGCATATGCTGAAAAAAAAACTGAAAAAAAATAATAATGTAAAAAAATTCTCGATCCTGAATTCAGTAACGTGCAGGTGTTTGTTATCATACAGATTGGTGGAAAACGCAAGGACAATGCAAAAGAAAAGAAAGCTGAATCAAACCCTATCCCCACCTTATACTTTGCAACATGTCCACAAAACACATGTTCATCTTTTATGGATTGGGTGTGCCACCCCTATTCTTGCAGTCAGTAGCCAATGCAGGTGTCTCAGCAGAGCTGCATAGGTCAACTAGTTGACCACATACTCTCAGCTCCTCACAACTGTCCCCACCCACTTTGTCTTCACTTAAGCTCATCACTGTCATCTTTGAGTAACCCCCATTTATGCAACTTGTCCCAGAGGGAAGCTTATGTTGTTTCTAACATGTTCAGTAGTTTTTTGCTTTTTTTTCTCTTTCTCTTCATAATAGCTTATTCCATGTTATTGTTCATTCTTTGAGACTTCCAGATATAGTGCTTAGGGAATATTGTCATGTGAGGTGTCCATTTGCAGAGAATACCAGAGATTCATAAGGTGTATAGGGTTTGGGTTATAAAGGAAAGAAAATCTTAGAAGTAAAAAAAAAAAAAAGAAGACGATGAGAAAGAATGATCATATGAAAACATTCTTTAAAAAAATTGCTGACTCATAGGGTTTGTGTGTATGTATATATGTGTGTGTGTGTGTGCTTCATTGAATAATATAGTCATACTGTGCCTACTTTTATACTGATCTTTTTCAGTTCTCTAATCAGTTTCTTGAAGTTAAAATGAAATTCATCAATTCTTAAAATCAAGAAACTGATTAGACTGCTGGAAAGGATCCATATAAAAATAAGTAGACACAATATGTACATATTAATCAATGAAACATGTTGGAATGAAGATATGCTACTTATATATATATATATATCTCCAAATGTAAAAGAATGAAGAATAAAATTACAATGTTCTGTTAAAACAGAGCTCAATACAAGAGTAGAGCAATAAATATTTATTATACACTGTCTCTTCAGGTAATTAACAACTGTTAATTACTTGAAGAGACGTTTTATTTAAATGTCGAAATAAAATATACAATTTTCTAGTAATTACTTACATGTTCTAATGTAACAGTGTATATAAATATATATATATATATATATATATATATATATATATATATATATAGAGAGAGAGAGAGAGAGAGAGAAATGAATTGGTAACAAATATGGGTTAGAATCTGACAGAATGAAAGGATAAGGAACAAACAGGAAATGTTTAAGTATTTAATATATTTCACTTGTATTTAAGCTTCTTCAGAAAATGAAATATAGAAGAGAAAATTCTGTTATTTTTGAGTTTTGTGTTGTTTGTTTTAGTTAAGCAGACCTCATGTATATCTGTCCAGTCAACTGTAATTAGTCTAAGTAGGTTCTAGTTGATAATGTTAATTGATAAAAGGGTTCCCAGTTGGCACAGGTTAACAGCCTATGTTGATTAATGATGGGAGAGTCCACAATATATATATATATATATATTGGACATTGAAGTCAACACACAGAAGTTTGACTTTAATGTCCACTTTTATATTTATATGCTCTATCCCTGATATTGAGCACTTTAACCCATAAATATGGCATATTAAAACTACTTAAAAATATATTTTATCATATAGCAAAGTGCTGATACCCTAGAAGAGTGGACAGACAAGTTTGGCTATAAAACTCTGGAGTCAGGATGCTGAAGGTAACATCAGTCAGCTAAATGACAAATTTTACTCATATTAGTCATATATATATATATATATATATATATATATATATATATATATATATATATATATATGTATGTATGTATATACACACACATTACTTGAAATATCATTATTATGGACAATTATTTGAAATAGATGCCCCATTTTTATTTATTAAACAGTATGTATTCCAGCTATGAAATTGGACATTCAAGAAATCTTAGTAAATAAAACCTGCCTCCAACATTGTAGGAGAACTACTGTTTGATCTGGCATGCTTTACTGTTTGGCTAAGGAAGGACTTCATAGTATGAGTAAGGCTCTTTTTACCCTATTTAAGAAAAACATCTCTTCTTCACTCAGAGTATTTTTTCTCAAGAGCCCATATCCAAAATGTACACAAAGCAATTTCTAAAGGATTTACTTAAAATGTTTTATCTATTAAAATTTGTTTTGTGATATGTTGATATCTGTCTCTCATTCACTCATAATCAAGATACAATGTTAAATTATTACAGTGGCAAGACATGTAGCACACTTTCTAGTCGGATGCATTTTCATTTAAAATTTTATAATACAAAGGTGAATATTATATATATATATATATATATATATATATATATATATATATATATATAAATGATAGAAATTATTAGGAGGATTTGATAATTATAATTAAGTAATTCATCAAGTCTGAAACCTCAACAGAATGCAGAAAGCACTGGACGGCCGTTTCATCCTATATTTGGGACTCATCAGCAGTGCGCATCCACTACCGAGAATTGAAACCCTGACAGTTAGGTTGTTAAGCAAACGTCATACCAACTGTTCAACAGGCCTCGGTGAAGAAGAGATAGCAAATCAGACTCAATATAGTGCCACTCGCTCACAAATTCCATGGTGGAACTCAACTGAGATTCTCTCTAACCATCGGACGGTGCCCCCGGAGCCACAACTACTATCACCAAGCCGCTCAACCTTGAGCATTAGAAGCCGGTTCAAGCAATGATATATAAATGATAGAAATTGTAAGGAGGATTTGATAATTATAATTAAGTAATTCATTGAGTCTGAAACTTCAACAGAATGCATAAAGCACTGGAAAGCCGTTTCATCCTATATTTGGGACTCATGAGCAGTGCGCATCCACTACCTTATATATATATATATATATATATATATATATAAATGAAAAGATTGAAAAAATATAAGCAGTAAATTGGTGATAGCTCCTGAAGAGTGAACGGACATATCAGGCTATAAAATTCTATAAATGACAAACTTACTCACATTAATCCAATATATATGTGTGTGTGTGTGTGTGTGTGTGTGTGTGTGTGTGTGTGTGTGTGTAAATATAAAATAACACACAGTGAGGACTCGTGATAAAAAAGTGTTCGATGTAAGATATCTATCTGCATACAGATATGAGTGTGTGTGTGTCTCTTTTTAATGATACCCTCATGATCAATTTATCTATCTGCTTATTTGTATACAGCCAGATTTCTGCAAACATTTATGCATAATATTATGCCATGAACCATTGTACTTTTCCACTCAGAAGGATTCCATTTTGCAATATTTAAGAAAACATGGTCTTGTCATTCTAAGCACACTGGGTGTCCTGTTGTGGACATTCTCTAACATGCAACTTTATTAACCTTCACAACAGCGCGCTTGGAGACAGAGTGAATTATTTGTTCCACTCTCATGCAAACAAGTCTTTCGGTTTTCTTTTTCAGGTAACATTCAAATAGATTTCGTTTATAGTTTTTTCTTTTTACTTTAATTTGCTTTTGTTATTTTTTATGTTTATAGTTTAATTTGAAAAAAAGTTTAATTTTTTTTTAAAAATGCCAGCCATTTTTATTATTACAAAATTTCTATCTTTTAAATAGTTTTACATTCTCTTTAATTATGTTTGTATTTTTCGACATCTCAAATGCCTTGACATTTAAGCTGTAAGTCTTCTCACTGGATTAAGGGAGATATTTTTTATAATCTTCTTTATCTTGCATTATTTAAATTATTCGGACTGTTATCCTCATCTTCATTGTTATATTCACAACATTTCAGGTGAGACATTAAGTCCCAAAAATTGCTACACAGATGTCCCCAAGGACACACGGCCCAGTGGATAAAGGGCATTGGTTAGATCCAGTGACTAGACCCAAACGGTTGTCAGTTCAATGCCAGGTCAAAACTTGGGAAGTTGAGTTAAAGGGAAATAACTGAGACATCTGGAAGAGGCATGGCAGGTGGAACTACAAAAATATACCCCAGTCAACGAAATAAAGGGTTCGGTTCAAATTTCCAATCACCTGAAGAAGGCCAGAGTGTACAACAGCTGAAACATTGTGAATATAGCAGTGAAGATGAGGATATCCAAATAATGTAAATTATGCAAGTAATCATAATGCCTCATCTCAGAGATATAGACAGATATCCTCCTGGATTAAGGGAGATATTCTTTATATTCTGAGTAATCTTCTTTATCTGTATTTATAGTGTTTAGTTTATTCCTTTATTATACTGTATCATGTATAATATTATGATATATGAGTGATAGATTGTATAAAATATGATGATATATTATACTATACATATGGACACAGGCCAAGTGGTTAGAATGTTCGCATTCTGACCATGAGACCTGGGTTCAAATCTCACAATGGTCGATTTGTCAGGAAGGAGACTTCCTGATGTTATCAAACTTGAGGGGTCAATCCCAACATGCAGCACCTTTGGAAATTACCTGAAAACCATACCACAGATTGACCCAAGCCTTGTAAGTGAAATTGGGTACCCTCTATAGCTGTGCTAGCACAGTCACAAGTCATCGTGACCGAGGGTTTGAGCGTGCTGGCCTTGTTCAAATTGTAGATAACATGCTCTTTCCCAGAAAGGTCTTCTAAGCATAGTTGCAGTATAAACCACAGGTGGAATCTGTGGGTGTTGAACAAACACAAAATATGCCTGAGCAAGCGTCTGCACTAGGGATTGTCTCGCCGCCCTAGTAGACGGGTTTCCTTGAATACGAGTGGTCAGCTATACATACTATACAATTGTAACTTTATAGTTGTATATTACTAATGAAAAGATGTAACCTTATACATTTTATTCATCTCTGGAGTTTACCAATCACTGTTGGTCAGGATGTGTGTGACTTTGAAATCTTCTTCAAACATGGATTATACATCTCACCTAGATGTGAGGGGATTTCTTTTTTCTTCCTCTCTCCTGGGGGCTTTTATATCTACTTATACAGTTTCTTTTCAACCTGGTTTTTCATTTGTTTATATATCATGGCAAATGCTGAGACTAGAGTGTGAAATTGAATGCAATATCTATTCTGGCATCATCTAGAGTGAGTCATATACTACACAATGCAAGTCTCATATCACACATGATATATATGTATATATATATATATATATATATATATATATATATATATATATATATATGCCTATCTTGAAAATCAGCATTAAAAAATTCTTAATTTTACCTTGGCACCAAGACAAACCAACTAGTACTATTAGAAATACATAACTATCTCAAACTCAAAACAAAGCCAGTTAATGGCATCAAACCCTCCATTCCTATAGGTTTTACTTTCACATACCAAAGCAGGTTTGTGAGGATTTATTTAAATCAAGGGCATTAACAATTGTTTTTTATAATCCATTATGTTTAACAGAAACACAGGAATTTATTTCATTTCAGATACAAGTGCCACTGGAAGAATTTTAACCTTAAGTAAAATCTCTTTCTTTACTGAGAATTTTACAAGCACAGGATTGATAACTTTGATGTATTTTTAATAAATTATAGTGAAATGTGGGGTTAATCCCTGTTGCTTGAGGTAAGGGGAGGAGGTTTGAGTATAGGGAAAACTTATGAAGGGGCTTGAGCAATTTTTGCCCATAGTCTTATGCATACTTGATCTCTCACTTTAAATCCAGCCTTGACTGAGTTTCAACTACTCCACTGAGATATATATATATATATATATATATATATATATATATATATATATATATATACATATACATATATATATATATATATATATATATATATATATATAAAGCAAAAAGGTCAATATTGGCAAAGAGCATTTATATATATTGATAGAATAAACATAGAAATCAATACTAATGACTATCAGTTTCATTTCTCAAAGATATTGAGGAGTGAAACTGACAACCACCATGTAGTGTCTATTCTTATGTCTACACTGCTTGTATATATATATATATATATATATATATATATATATATATATTATCTAACTTGATCAACAATTTGAACAAAGCCTGTAAGCTCTACACAATTTCAATGGCAAGACTTAAGTCAATCCATAGCACAGTGTGTGTGTGTGTGTGTGTGTGTGTGCATACTTTGTTGGACAGAATACTTGAATTCAACTTTTCTGGCATTTTTTTTTTATTTTCAAGCAATCTATATAAAACCAATATCATGAAAAACAAGTTATATTCAAAGTTGAAATAGTCTTTTACAGTTTATCTTAACTTTTCAAAAAATAAATTTCTTGATAATATGAAACAGAAATGGCTGTAGAATTAGGAATCATGATTGAAATTGGTTCAATAAATGTGAACACTTTCGATATTTCTGTGGCCAATTTGACAAAATTATTGATCTTAAATATAATCTATGAAAAAATAGATATCCAATGTAAGGCAGTGATTTTTGTATTATAGCTCTTTAAGCTCTAAGCAAACAAAATTCTACGCTTTATTTGTGAGATTATTACTACTGTTTTTTTCTTGACTTTTTTCATTACTTTTTTTCCTGTTAAATTTAATTTCAGCTTTTAGATTGAATTTTTGGTTAATTTAACAGGAAGGCTTTTGATTAGCGAGTGGCTGTTTTTATATAAAAATGAACAGTAAATACCTGAATGAAACCCATTCAGTCAGACTGTAGAACAAAACAAAATCTTCACCTTTTATTTGAAAGAATATTTGTCCAACTGGCTGGAACAATAGACAAACGGAGCAATAAATAATAGATATTTATAATGGATGGTTATTCAGAATACGTAACTATCTCAGCCTACAGAGAGAACCTTCTTCTATATGCTGTGTCTTTTCAGAATGTGAACAATCATTGCTCTCCACAATTTCCTATCCTTTGTAGCTCTTTGTAAGTTTTGTTTTTTACCATACTCCTACTCCCTGTTCTGTCATCTATTTATACAATCTTGCTAGGTACCTTAGTCACTGTTTCTCACTGTCCATCTTTCTTTCATTATATCTTGTGTGTGTCAAATTCTTCAAGCTCTCCTTCCTTATTGATTATCCTAGAAATTTCAACTATCTCTTTCTGATTCTAAATGTAAGCATTTTTTTGTTTCCATTTTCCTTAAAACATCCCAATTGCTTACACAGTCAATATCTCTTGCCTCAAATTTCTTTTTCATCTTTGATGAGATTTTGAGCAAGAGGAAAGATATTACATAAAAATGCAGCACTCTTTTCTTTGTTTCTAATTATATTTTCCTGTTTCTTAATAGTTCGCTTAGCTTTTGGAAGGCTCTTAAGGTTCCAGTGAGCCTTTGGATTTCTGCACTATATTTTATGTCCTCTATTAAAGCAACTCACAGATATTTAAATTTTTGTGTTTGCGTAATTTTGAAAAAAGAAAAAAATAATTAAATTGTCTAATATTGATATCATTAATGTTCTTTTTCAGGATGTTGGCAATCATGGCTCTCCAAAATTTCTTATCTTTTGTAGTCCTTAACAAATTTTGTCTTTTTGTTATTTCTCTTAAAGCTTGTTCCACCATCCATTTACTGAAGCTCACAGCATAAGTTATGCATTGATTTCCTCTGACCCTCTTGCCTTCAATCTATCTTGTGAGTTTCAAATTTTCCAAGCCCTCTTTACTCATTATGTTCTCTAGAAATTTTAAATCTCTCTTCCTGATATTAAGTATAAGTGTCCTTTTTATTTCCATTTTCTGTAGAACTTCCTTGTTGCTCACATGTTCAGTTTATGTTATTCTCAGCATCCTTCTTTAGAACCAAATTTTTGTTGCTTCAAGATTTTTTTAATCTGTGAGGAGATTGTCTAGTATACACTTCCATATAGGAGGACTGATATTGTGTAAAAGTTTAATACTCTTTTTCTTTGCTAAGAAAATTTTTCTGTTTCTTAATACTTTGCTTAACTTTTGGAAGGCATCTTTTGCTATCCATATATGCCTTCAGATTTCAGTCTCACACTCTCTCTCCTAGGGTTTTTAATTTCTTTATTTTAGCACTGGTCGTGTTTATATTCTGACAGTGAAAAGAATACTAGTAGCAAATTCTTTAATGTTTATGATATTGATTCAAATGTTTGTTTTGTTTCAACACTTTTTGTCTCATAAAAAGTATATCAAGAAATTTTACAAAATTAAACAGTGAAGATGTTGTACTCCACCTTATCCACCAGGATACCTGCTATAGTTGTTGTTCTATTCAAGGCTATAAAAGGATGGATATAATTCTCTCTTTCTCATTTTACTCTAGAATGTAGACGATAGGAGTCATGTCTTGTTGCCTCTGGGGAAGTTTCTTTCCCTCAGAGGCTGACTGTTAAACTACAACCCAGTTACATAGTACGTCTCACACATGCAGCACATACACACACACACACATATTCAATATGGCTAACTACATAAATGTTATTTCCCTTTCTCAGAATTATTTTTCAATGTGTACTTCTAAATGTAATTTTTTTCTTTTGTAACCTATGCTTTTCTTTATAAATATGCATATAAAATTCCTCTATGTTTTAAGTTCATTTCTTTTGAAAATGTTGAAGTCATTCATTTTTAAAGTCTTCATACAAATCAGCAACAAGTTTCAACCCTTCCTGCTACAAAATGGTAACCAAGAACAATCTTGTCCATTACAGTCCAGTAGAATGACTTTGCTACAATGTCACCAATAACAGACTTAAGAAGTCTGTTTTTTTTGTTTTTTTTCATATTCTGTTTCTTTTTTCATCTTCCTTTGATTCCATCATAAAAAAAACAATCTCACTGTCACTGACCACGGGAAGACGTGATTTATTTATATTGCTTTGAAATTATATTTATTTTTCTCATTTTTACAGATTCCTTACTGCTATAAACTTCATAAGTTTGACAATTCAAATGAATCTTGCAGCCTTTAGAATTTAATTCAAAATATTAAAGAGTGCTGAACTCTTGTCTAATATCAGTCCTCTTATATGGCAGTGAATGCTGGAAAATCTCAGATGAAAGAGAGACTTGAGTGATGTGGTTCTACAAATGGATCCTTCTGGGGAAGGATGTGTGAGTTTGTAAACAATGACTATTAAGGCTGATATAGCGTGACTCTTCGGCAAAAGCGAATTGAGTCCTGTCAGTCACTGTGTGTTTATCTAAAAATAAATACGCTAAAATTCACCTTCATCCCTGCCGTGCACTGATGGCTTAGTGGTAGAATTTCCGACTGATGCCAATTCAGTCAGGTTTCGATCCTAGCTAGAGACAACCGGATGTCTAGCCACAATGAAGAGCTGTGATACAGTGAAACATTCTGTCTGTGGATGACAATAATTATATATATATATATATATATATATATATATATAGTTTTATTGTTACTTTGTTCCTTTATTACCCGGGCTCACATTACAAGTTCACCATTTTTGTTGTGGGATAAATATACCAGGAGACACGTGTTTTCCACCTAAACACTTAACCAGAATATGCCTGTAACAAACTCTTCCAGTTCTTACTTCCCTGCTACCTATTATTTTCAAAAATTTAAATGCAGCATCAGTCACCATTTTCCTGAACCCTGTTCTTTTATCATCCATTCTCTTCATGAACATCTTGTTACTTTCTTTCAATCTCTTGTATCTTAGTGGCATTATTTCCTTGTTTGGGGTGAAATGATTAAAAAAAAGAACTTTAGACCTTTTATCCAATAATTTTCTCTTCTAATATATAAAGTAGGACCCCAAGCTCTTGCCGGCAGATTTGTGTCTAGACCATTATGGACATGGAAGCCAGAATGGAGGCAGCCATTGTATCTGAATGCATTCAACCCAAATATTGGTTGAACAGATCTAAGACACATTTTTCTTGGAGGATTTTGACAGAATGACACTTATTAAGTGGAAAATGGTTTTCTTGATAATCAAAACGTTCTTCTATCTCTCTTATCTTCTTCGATAGGAAAACTAGTAACAGAATAGCGAGAACTGTCTGGAAGTCAGTCTATAACTGATTCAGTCAGAAAGCTACACAAATCCACATCCTTCTTCTGAGCAACAACATAAAACTTTCAAAGAAGTATCCCTCTTCTAAACTGTACCTCATCAATATTGTTCTCTCCATGATGAGATGAGTTTCATGTTTAAACCACAACCAATTTTACCAGATTATTTTTAGGTAACATTGCATCATATACATATATACATATATATATATTTTTTCTAAAGAAGAAATGGATTTTTATTTATTAACATGACAGATTTTATCACTTTAAACATTATTTTAGTGGATACCCATATTTGAGTAGAAGCTCTGTTTATTTATTAAACAGCATATGTATTTATTTTCATCTACTGAGAAAACTTATTAAAGAAAATTCAGCCCAGTAGATGAAAATAAGTAAATATACTTTTAATAAATAAATGGAGTGTCTTCACAAATATCAGCATCCACTAAAATAAAGTTTAAAGTGATAAAATCTGAAGATTAATAAATAAAAATTCCATTACTTCTTCAGAAAAGGATTTAAAGGGTGTGGAAGAATTAAGAAGATAAACATTAATGATAATTAGGTAGACAGTAGATAGGGAATGACATTAATATTACCTCAAACAATTCACATTGAGATTACATAACCAATATTAAATTTATTTTTCAAAAAGTGAAAACATTTCCATGAAGATATATATTGAATAAAATTGACGTACTTATCAATTCAGAGAAACATAAACAGTATTTGTAATTTTCCACCTTTTTATATATATAATGAATTGGTTTAATTATTTTGTCAATCATGTGTTTCTGTTAATATATATATATATATTAATATATATTATGTTAATATATCTATATATTATAGATTTTAAAGAAAGACATTGGAATGACCAACACAAAAACAGAGAATGTCTCATATAGAGAAGATGTAACATTGAAAAGCATAAAGGAAAAAAATTAATTATTTTTAATAATTATTTTTAATAATATGTAGAAATCTCCACCCTTTACCTGAAGACGGTCGTAAGACCAGAAACACGTGTTGTAAAACTATGTAAAACTATGAAAAATAAAGAATAATATTTTTTTAAAACAAACCCACATTACAACCAACAAAGTTTGCGGTACCTCTCTTCTTTTTAATATATATATATATATATATATATATATATATATATATATATATATATATATATATATATATGTGTGTGTGTATATATATATATATATATATATATATATATATAATAGGTTGGTCAATAAAAAAGGAAAATAAAAAGATACCAATATAATCAGTACAATAATTATTTATTAAATATGAACAATTTGACAGAAATGAAGCATGGAGAAAAAGGTTTTAACTTCAAAATTTTGGACATGCCTGTGTCAAAATTATCAATGATCTGAGGAACAAACAGAGAAATGAGAATTCTTCACTGATAATCTGGGAAGGATTTGCATTCATAAAGTACTATTTGGCTTTAATTGACTGGCAACTAACTCCATCGCTGAGACAGTCCAGAGCTACTGACAGTTTCTCCTGCAAAGAGGGATGCGAATTCCTATCCTACTGGAGAGCGCATATTTTTCTTAAAGAAAGATGTCTTGAATATTTAGACCGGTAGATGAAAATAAATAAATATACTGTTTAATAAATAAATGGAGCATCTACCAAAACATGGATATCAACTAAAATGGTGTGATTTTATATATATATATATATATATATATATATATATATATATATATATATGTGTGTGTGTGTGTGTGTGTGTGTGTGTGTGGGTGTGGGAAGTACAAAGATAAACCTAAGGAATTATATAAATATATATATATATATATATATATATATATATATAAAATATATATATATATATATATAAAATATATATATATATATATATATATATATATAAAATAAATTGCCAAAACTGTTCCTACCAATATATTGGAGAAACAAGTAGCAATTTCTAAAAAGCGTATTTATGAGCACAAAAGAGACCTCACAAAAAACAACTTCGCTAATGCACCAGTCATACATAGAAATAAATTCAACCACAATTTTAATTTTAAAAATGCTACACTCATAAAAAAAGAAAATAACTCACTCAGAAGGAAAATCCTTGAGAGTGCCACCATTGAATATTATCCAACTATTAATCTATGCCCAGGCCTTTTCCCTATTTCACCTTTCTTAACAGAATTACTTCTCTCCCAAACACACATACAGAACAGTATCAAGAAATCAAAAGAAAATGGTTGAATCCGTCAATACAGCAATAAAAACAATATCTCCACGCGTGACAGTAAATGCTGTAATTTCAGTTAACAGTATGAAAATAGTGTTTCTAAATTCTTCCAGTTGCTAAGGACATTTTGTTTTGTTATTATTAGTTACTTGATTTAATAAATTCATTTCGTCTTGCCTTGAGAAAGTCCACATCGGACGAAACACGTCAGCATCTATTACAGTTTTCCTATTGTCTTTTACATTTGTAAATATATATATATATATATATATATATATATATATATATATATAGATGGACTGACAGTTTTAAGCATGAAATAGACTGTTGCCACTTTAAATTTTAGCCATGTTGTTACCTTGCACTTTCTTCAGGTTGTACATACAAGAAAGATTTATATACACTCTGTAGTGGGGAGATCAAAGCATGTCAGATTTAATGACAATTTCTTTTAGGAGAACACAGACCCAAATCCTGCCAGAGCAAATATTTTTCTCTAATAATATTTCTCAAATACTCTGGCCAGTAGATGAAAATGAATATACTGTTTAATAAATAAACCTAGCATCTGCTCAAATCCTGAGTATCCACTAAAAATAACATTTACGTAATAAGCAGTGTGTATAAAAGCATATAAATTGTATTTATGCCAGATAAGTCTCTGAGAGCTATTAGTATCTCTTAACCCAGTACAACCTGCAACATGGTTGTTTTATCTGGTGAGGAGAATTAAAAGCAAGACCTTTCTAAGGGTGGATGAACCTTCTTGTAGGGTCAATTCTTAGACTGAAGGCAATGACTATGGAGGAGGAATACCCCTGGGGCATGCCTTCAATTGGACATTGGCTGGGGTTCGGCCTCAAGAGAGATGTGCTCTGACACGTCTACTAGTTCAAGACATGTCATGCATGAATGAATACCTTTCTGGTTTTCAACCCAGATATGTAGTGGGAACTGGTCAATTGTTCAGCCGCACACTGACCCTATGACCACAGCCGGTCATAAGACTGATGATGATGATGATGATGATATATAAAAGCATTTATATAAGTTTGTGTTACCAAATTCATTTTTAACGTACTCTATCATTTAAATCATCTACTGAAGAAGTTTTGGCCTAATTATACCATGACATTCTCTGAACAATTTTTGTCCTAATCTTTAATCAGCTTGCCCCTTTGTTTGTGTTTCAGATTGTACATACAAATTAAAACGGCTTTATAGGAATGTGTATAAAAGCAGCATTTATATGAGCCTGTGTTTCCAAATTCACTTCTAATCATCTCATTTGAAAAGCATTGCTAATATGATCATTTTATTGTTTCCCAGATGGATTACTTCCATCTCGCCATTCAAGTATTGTTCTTATCAACATAAGACATTCTCTAATTCAGAGAAACTTTCTCAACTGGGCACTCTGCCCACAAAAGGAAAGCTACTATTTACCTAAACAATTATCTCCCTTTAGTCAATGCCAATACTGTCTCAGAAGGTGAATTAACTTTGCTCTTAGGTCAACTTATATTAACCCTTAAGACACAAAATTTTTTTAAAATCATATAAAGCAATTAAGTAGTTAACCCAGAAAAATATTTCATTTTCACTCATAATATAATTAAGCCTGATATTAAAGTTTTGGTTTTGGATAAAAAGTTTTTCTCAGCCATACCAATAAAGACTATTATTTATAAGAATAATCTTTTAACATCCAATTCTACATAGTAAGAAGTCATTCTTACAACTGAATGATTAAACATATAAAAATAACAGTCTATAAAATTTGAATCCACAAGCATCTTGGAAAATATTTTCTTATAATGTTAAACACATTGTGTTTTTAAGACCTTGAGGCAATTAATTACACTTTACCTAATTATTGAACAAAATTTGTTTGAATTCTTTTCTGGTCAATACACTTACAACAGACCAAGGAGAAAGGAGAGCAAATGATGTTACCTTCACTTCCATTTTTATTTTTGTCTTTTATCAAAGCTGCCATATGGAATTTGCTATTTGATACAGCCAATAAATTGACATATTTAATGAAATAGTATCCACTTATCACTAGTTTTTTTACTAATAATTTACTAATTTTTTTACATCTGAGCAACATTTTCACATTTAAATCTTTATTTTTTGATGACCTTGTCATAAGGTCATTTTGAATTTATTTGTCTTTACAGGAAATAACAGTTTATCTTTTTTATTTTTTTTTTTACTTTCTATTATTTTGTAAAAGAGCAAAACAAAAATTTATGTTCTATCTACATTGAACATTCTCAGTACACTTGTACTAAGTGGTTGGTTCTATGGACTGGAAAATCATAAAATCAACATGCTATTTCCTTCATAAAATCTCTGAGGTGAAGAAAAAGTATTTGGTAATATTGATTTTCCCTTCAAATAACATGGATAATACACAGTTCACATCATCTCATGGCTTAATCTGTTTTATTTGTTTACAATATTAAAAGAACAAGTAACAGCTAATAAAAAATTCACTTTCTTAATCAATGATACTGTCCCAGTAAATGTTACGGTTCCAGTTAATGAAGCAACAAAAGTTACTTTTGCTGCACCATTCATTTTTGCTATTCCAATTAATTATACTGTCCCAAATTAATTTTGTTTAAAATGAGCCAATGGAGATTTACATTTAAGTTTTAAATAGGTTGTGACTGATTGACTCTCACTTTAACAAGCTTATGTAGGTGCTTTTTTTTTATTTTGTTAAGCAAGTTGGTTTGCATTTTCTGGCTTGGGCACCCTTGGAGCCAACAGGGCATCTTAGCTTTTAAACACCGTAGATGGGCATTCATGGGTGATGGGCCAAAGGAGTTTTAGTTTTAAATAGTTAGGCCAATTGACTCTCACCCCACTGAAGGAATTTAGATTTTATTTTGTTTAGCAAGAAAGCTGACATTAACTGGCTTTCAAACCAAAGTAACCAATGGATTTAATGTTAATTTAAGTTAACATGATTCCTCTCCGCACGATGAAAAGTCGAAACCTGCCCTGTTGGTTTTGTTTTTCTGTAACACAAAAAATCTATGGTATAGCATTAACTAATTTTTCAATGTATTATTAATGTGGCTTAGATTTTTTTGTTTTTTTCTCATTTAATGGTAAAGTAAATAGATTTATGTAGGTTAAGAAGAATGCATTCTAATATGGCATTTAGTGTCACATGAAATAGGTGGGGGGGGGTGACTTTATAAGTGAAGCAACTTATCATAATATCGATGGGGGCAATGCTAGAAAGTGCACTCAAATTGTGCTAACAACCTTATACCTGTGAATAGCATACAAAACAATCTCTGGGGAGGGAATAAAAATAACATTTAAACAAAAACCAATGAATAGAGGAAAGTTCATCAGAACAATTACCATGTAAATATTTATAGAAAAAGTATAGGGAATCTACACTTCTGCTGTGGGAAAGTGACTGAAGCCGAGATGCCATGTCAGGACCAATAGCATTGACTGATGATTTTGTTGTCTTAGGTAATGATACTGACTGAATTATTGAAGCTGTCCAGGTTAATGTTGTTACCCCAATTAATGATGATGTCCCAACTATTAAATTTGTTGTTCAGATTAATGATGATGTCCCAAATATTAATTTTATTTTTCCAATTAGTGATGATGTTCATAATATTAATTTTGTTCTTTTTATTGATGATGTCCCAACTATTAATTTTGTTGTTCCAATTACTAATGTGGTTCAGGTTGATTTTCTCACTGTTCATTTTGTTGATATAATTACTGATGCTGTTGCAAATAATTTTATTATCACAAATTTTTTTGCCCAGTCATTGATATTACCCATGTTAATTTTGTTGTCTGATACTCTAATTCTTGAGGTTATCCCAATTAACTTTATTGCCTCAGTTAATGATATTATTCCAATTATTGCTGTTACCCAGTTAATAATGATCTCCCACTTGGAATTGTCCTAGGTATTGATGTTCTCTCTGTTAATTTTGTCCAAAATACACTAAAATGGATCCTCACAAAGCATGGGAACCTGATGGTATCCCTGCAATTGTCCTTAAAGAATGTACCCTCTGAACTGGTTCATGTTCTCTTTAAACTCTACAATAAATGCCTTGCTGCTTCCTTTTTCTCTCCTGTAGTTCTAGACTTTAAGAACTCAGGCAAACTGTCTGATCTTTTTGTCAGCCTATTATTAGCCTTCTACCTCTTTTTGGCTAGAGGTTCAATGCTGAATTGGTTTAGCATCTCACCACACAGTCTTCTTTCAGATAAGCAATATGGCTTTCACTTCTCTAGATCAACTGCTGATGTATTAATGATTATTGCTGAAAGAGTCTATCAAGATTTAGATATGAATGATGAAAACTGAGCTGTTGCTTTGGATATCTTGAAGACATTTGACAGGATTTGGCATACCTTTTATTTACGAGTTGAAAGATTATGATATTTCTAAATAAATTTTTGAATTGATTCAGTCTCTTATTAAATCGTGAAATGAAAGTTGTCTTGAATAGCCACTCTTCTAGATCTTTTTGCATTAATGCAGTTGTCCCCAGGGCTCCTTGGACATACACTGTTCCTAATTTTTATGAATGATCTTCCTGATGTCTTCAGTTATCAACTAGTTATCTATACTGATGATGCAAATATTTACTCCTGTCTTAATAGTAAGTCCAATAGGGTCAAATTGGCAGCTGATCTAAAAAATGACCTATAATCTGTTGTTAACTGGGGCAAGGAATGGCTTTTTAATTTTAATGCCTCTAAAATGAAGCTGCTCTCTTTTAATAATCTGAGGGAACCCTTTTCGCCTTATATTAATATGGCTGATACTAACCTCCATGCAGAATGACTGATTGCACCTTCTCAGCTAATGTTTTCCACCAACATAGAGAGATTATCTGAATTCACTGAATGCATATATTTTTACTACTTACAACTAATGAAGGAAAAAGAAGAAAATAATCACATGACACAAGTACAAAATGACAATAATTATAAAATATCTAAATTTGAGGATGGTAAATCTTTCCTAATCAAGTCCCATGCAAATTGTAATCTTTAATTTCAACTAATTTCTGCCCTCGTTAAACTGAATTCATTGAATGTGTATCTTTTTATTACTTATTCCTGTCTTAATAGTAAGTTTGATCAGTTCAATAAGGTCAAATTAGCAGCTGATCTAAAAAATGACCTATAATCTGTTGTTAACTGGGGCAAGGAATGGCTTTTTAATTTTAATGCCTCTAAAATGAAGCTTCTCTCTTTTAATAATCTGAGGGAACCCTTTTTGCTTTCCATCTAACCTTCGGGTAAGTAACTCATTGCAACTAACATTTTCCATTTACATAAAATGGAAAGATTATATTGAATCAATTTCTAAGTCTGCTGCTAGGAAATTTGGTTCACTATGTCGTGTTTGACAATTTTTTATATTTAGAGATTCTTGATAAATTCCATAGAATTTGCAATGTTATTGGTCCTAACCTAGCATCTCACGGCAGGTCAGCCCAATAAAAGACTTTGAGTTGGTTGTATGTGATACTATGAGCACCAGTAGTTACCTCCCCTTCCACAATGGGCTGTTGTGAAGAAGACCTTCTACTTAAAGTAAGTGGCACTGCCTATTTGCATATGAATGATACTGGGCAGTTATTAGCCAATAGTCACCATGGGATTAGGACTGGGAGTGCTATATAACACCAGTTTTTTTCTCAGTTGAGAGGAAGTGCTCTGACTGCAGACATGCAAAACCAGACAAGACAAAATTTTGTGTGGATATGAATCATTTTCAATTATATATATATGTGTGTGTGTGTGTGTGTTTTTAGTCATTTCACCCCAGACAAGGTAATGAAGTCACTAAGATGCCAGGGATTACTGAGTCTTAGAAAATATGAGAAAAAGAAAACATTATTAAAGAGAGAGAACAATATCAAAGCAGGATTTATGACAGAAGATGACGATTGCATTTAAATGTTTGAAGATCAACATTAACTGGAAAGCAAGAAGTCATAAGAGAGTTCCACAAGCAAGAAATGTGAGAGAAGAAACTGTTAGCACAGAAGTTATTGGTTACAGATAAATATTTCAAATTTAAAATGATGAGACCACCAATCTAGTACTGGGCTTAAATTCATAAAATCTAGGTATCAAAGAGGAAAGTTCATCAGAACAATTACCATAAAAATATTTATAGACAAGGCATATATAAACTATGTTACAGTGATGGGAAAATGCTGATGTCAAGATTGCAAATCAGGACCAATAACATTGTAGATTATTCTTTGTATCTTATTAAGAATCTCTAAATGCATAGCAGAAGCACTAGACCAGATATGGCAGCAATATTCAATGCATGGATGAATTCTAGACATATAAAGACTTGTAAAGAATTTTTAGTTCTAAATTTCAAAAGTGGTAATATTCCAGAGATACTTTGAAAATAAGTTTTTCTGAATTTCCATATGTATCTTCTAACAAATGGGAAGTTTTTAAATAAAGAATCAGATATACCCAGAATTGAATGACAAAACTTTGTGCAAATTCCTTTGGATGACAAAGCAAAGAACAGGACAATTATAGTTGCTGCTAAAGTTTTCTTTTAAAGGAATTTGATTTTAGTTTGTTTCCAGAAATACTTTATCAAACTGTTTATGTCACTTGGAATTTTCGTTCAGGTTTTCTTTCAAATACTTTGGCAAAGTGTCAGTGCCATAGTTTTGATGTCCCGTGTGTGATATATAACATTTCTATTTTTTCATTCCTCCAGATTTATCAAAAGTTTGGAATCCACAAACAAGCACTGGCAAAAATTAAACACAAATTGGAAATGCCGTATTTGATGGCATAAAGGCAAACAGGAATGTTAGGCACACCTCCATTTCAGCAGAGCATACTCCGGGAAAAATTATTTAGTCTATTTAAGCAGGTAATGTACAAATGAAGTTAACAAGACAGACAGAGGAAAGCTGTAAATAACTGACCTGAGAAGATTGCTTGGCAGAACAAGGTTTGGGAAAGATAGCAAAAAGACAGACCTTACTAAGAGCCACAAAGGACAGTAAGTTGTATAGTGTTATGGCACATAGAAGATCAGTACATTACAAAACGTGACAAAATCACTTTACATCTCACAGAAAATATTACTGTATATAAAAAGCAAGCTAGGTTAACATAAAGCAAGAAATCATGATGTAAGCCCAAAACCTTTCACCAATCATTCTTCTTTGGTCACTTTGTATGACTGGATATATTTCTCTAAGGCTTTATTGTCCTGTTTCCCAAGTTATTGTTTTATTATGACCTATATTATCTTCCTTTTACAACTTTTTCTTTTATAGTTTCTAGATGGTTAATTATAGGAGGATGTTCAGGTATATTTAGGTAAGAGGAATCAGCTAGTACTGACAAATTTTGCAGGTACATTGTTAAATTAATTCCTGTTACAGTATGGATAGTAGTAAATAGTAATATTATAGATTTGTTCCAGACTATGGGAAACATAACTTTATATGTAAGACAGAGGGAAATTTTTATCCCATTTTGGGAGAATAACAGTATGCATTGTATACAGCCAAATACAGTAAATAACACTTACAGTCAAATCTAATAATGATTGTGTATCTGCATGATATATACACATATATATATATATATATATATATATATATATATATATATATATATATATATATATAGCATCACGTGATGTCCGACGGAGGCTACTTGTAAACAAACTTCTGAATACATTTATTTCTGATGAAAGATCGGGGCAGATCTGAAATATCAAATATATATATATATAAAAAAAAAATATAAATAAATATTCACAAAAAGAAACATTCAAATTTTTTTAATTTGCAACTTTTCAGTTGTTTTCTCCAGATTATATATATATATATTTGTGTGTATATATATATATATATATATATATATACACACAAGAAACAAGAGCATGCTATGATTATGTCTTATGTAAGGCATTTTATGTTCAGATTCTCTCAGGAAAGCAGAATAATGGTTGAATCTGAACAAAACCTAGTAAAATATCTTACAAAAAAAATGTCATTGATCTCCAACCAAACATGCTTAAATGAAAAATTTCTGCGCAAATACTCAACACTTATATATATATATATATATATATATATATATATATAGTATGTATATTTTGTCAGTATATTTTTATTTAAGCATGTCTGATTACATAATAGACATGTTGTATTTATTCTTAGGTTAAGGCCTACATGCGCCGCTTACCTGAAGAGGGGCTGGAAGCTGTGGCGCTCCACGAAAACCCGGGCGAGGAGCCGTTTTGCTTGCCGGCCGATGCTCCGGTAGCAACGGGGTGGCACCGCAAGTCGAGATCCGACGTGCACACGATGTGCGAGGCATGAAATGGAAAGGGCTGGACAGAGAAGGGAGTGGAAAGACAACGAGCGTTGGTAGCAAAGAGCGGGTTGACTCGGAGAACTTTCGATATATTCACAATATCATCTTCAGGGTTATGATGGCCTATACAAATAGTTGTTGTTGCCCGAATTAAAATTTTGCTTTTGTGGTTAAGCTGTTAACGATTACAGTCATGCACAAAGCCTCAAATGGAAATTTTAAAAATTTTTGCATATTGTAAACATTATAATCTAGGGGAGGTAATTTAGTTAAGAACTGAATTCTTGGGGTAGATTATAGTTTGCTTGTTTTTAAAAAAAACTGTTTAGTTTTAATGTCGATATTTCTAAAGAACCATATATTATAAGCATTTCAGAACATTTGTACAATATTCATAATTAATTTTGTGAAGTGTTGGTTTTAATTATGATAAATTGCATAGAAAGAAAACTCAGAATGCATATCAGTCAATATTTAAAAATATAAATCAATGAGAAGTAAAGGTTTTTGAATATTTCACCTAAATGAAATTAAAAATAATTAAATTTAAAAAGTGGGTCCAGGGCTGAAATAAATGACCCTCTTTTATTTTTCCCAACATATTTGACTCATCAACTTATAAGACGTAACTATCCTTTTAGACATGGAAGAAATCACTAGAAAAAAATGAAAAGAGGAATTCTAAGGAACTACTTTTCATACTGAAACATTTGCTGGTCACTTGGCCTAAGTAGACCAGACCTCAACTAATTACAGACGTTGGACACTCAGAATGGACAGTGATGTTTTCATCCATGCACAGACTGTCTGCATGGGCATTGGTACATGAGGGAACCACAGAGATCATTCCTCTCCTATGAGAGATAAAAAGTCTGGGAAATTAGACTAAAGAAATTGGATAAATGGAAGAAGTTTTCTGCGAACGGATAAGAGCTGTATTTTGATCTCTTGAGAAAATTTAATGAGGTTCCTTTTCACTTGCTGTGCTCACTGGCCAGCACGAGTCTCCATACACAGAAAATAAGATGGCAACTGAAACTGTATTAGATGGAGGCAATTCATTTTGAATATAGATGGACAAATATTTTGTGTAAATATCTACATAACACATACATAAGTACATATACACACATACATGCATATATTAAATATATATATATATATATATATATATATATATATATATATATATATATATTCCATTTAATATATATATATATATATTCCATTTAATATATATATATATATTCCATTTAATATATATATATATATTCCATTTAATATATATATATATATATATATATATTCCATTTAATATATATATATATATATATATATATATATATATATTCCATTTAATATATATATATATATATATATATATATATATATATTCCATTTAATATATATATATATATTCCATTTAATATATATATATATATATTCCATTTAATATATATATATATATATTTCATTTAATATATATATATATATATTCCATTTAATATATATATATATATATATATATATTCCATTTAATATATATATATATATATATTCCATTTAATATATATATATATATATTCCATTTAATATATATATATATATTTTCCATTTAATATATATATATATTCCATTTAATATATATATATATATATATTTTCCATTTAATATATATATATATATATATATATATATATTCCATTTAATATATATATATATATATATATATATATATTCTATTTTTATATATATATATATATATTTATATATATTCTATTTAAATGCAAATATATGCACATACATATGTATGCATGTATATTATAAATATATAATATTGTAGGACATAATCATTAATCATTGTGCATGTGTTTATACATATATCTATATGAATCTATAGATCTATGGATTTATGTGTTTGTGCATGTATATGTATGCAAGAGAAAGTATTGGTTATATATACATACATATATATGATTTGATACAGAACCAGTAGGAAATGTTTATCAATCAAAAATGTCTCACTTTTATTAAAGCTTCATCAGAGGATGAGAGATGAAAAGAGGAAAGAAATACATTTATTTTTACTTTTGTGTTTGATTTTCATTGGTTCGTTATGTTTCATGGGCATTTGACTTTTTTGTGACGTACGGTGGCCATTAATAATTAAGTATAACTCAAGACTTCAATGTTAAGATAAAACAGTATTTAATGACAACTGCCAATAGATACTTAACAAGATCAAAGAAGTAAAAGTTAACCAAAGATAATTAACCATTTCAGTGAATACCTTGTTAGTAGCGCAGCTTGGCTTAATGTCTGGTAAATTCTAAATCAAAACCCAAATCATCGATACACAATAATTCACACTAATTTGACTGAATAATTCCACTTAATTATCACTCCAGCCTGACACCCCTATTTATATACTTGGCAGAAAACATATATTCATAAGTCCAGAGTGTCATGCTTGAACCTTGGTATCGGTAGTTACTCATTTTCTTCCTATATGACAACTTTTTAAACAAACATTAATATAATTCAAAATTCAAGAACAGATGATTCAAAGTTTCAAGAAATTCAGAATGCCACAAATTATGCTAACATTGGTTTAAAAAGTGGAATCTACTTTTTACACTTTGTCATAGACTTTCAAAAATTATATATATATATATATATATATATATATATATATATATATATATATATATATATATATATGTATTAATTAGTACATATACGCATACCTACATTTTCGGCATGTAACTATTGTTTTACAGGGTGGTGTTCCCAGATTTGCTTGCCTGTGTATGCACACCAGCACACGCGTACATGCCTGCTTATATTTGCCCATTTCATTTTACCACTCTACAACAATATATATATATATATATATATTTGAGTAGCAACCTTTCTTTTATGCATGCTTCATTGAATGTGACAAACAAAGTAAATCTTACAAGTTACATTGATGGAATTACAGACGTAAAATCAACTTTGGAAAAAATCTCTGCACTTAAATTTTCAAACAAATTTAGAATTAATAATAAAATCCCATTCCACAATGTTTACATAGAACACACAACTCCAATATGTTAAAACACCTTCTCCTATGTGCTATGTCTGTTCAGAACTTTGGTGACCATGGCTCTTCACAACTTCTTGCCTTTTATAACTTTAAATTTTGTCATTTTGCTATCTCTCTCCTAACCCCTCTTCTGCCATTCATTTACATACGCTCACTAAGTGGGTTATGTGTTGTTTACCTCTGTCTTTTTTACCTTCAATTTCATCCTGTGAGAGTGAAATTTTCCAAGCCCTCTTCCCTCATTATGGGCCCTATAAATTTCATATATCTTTTTCTGATGTGAAGTATAAATGTTCGTTTTGTTTTTATTTTCTCTAAATTATGTCCAGTCCATAGAATTCTCAGCATCCTTCTGTAGAACCAAATTTCTGCTGCTTCAAGCCTCATCTCCATCTGTGAAGAGATCCTCCAGCATTCACTGCCATAGTGATGGACTCACATTATGTAACAGTTCAAAACTCTTTTCTTTGTTTCTAATGAAATTTTCCTCTTTCTTAATACTTTGCTTTTATTTTGGAAGGCATCATTCACTACTCCAGTTCACCTTTGAATTTTAGTGTCACACTCTCCGTTCTCTGTTAAAATACTTTCCAGATATTTAAATTGTCATACTTGCTTGATTTTGGAATCTTCAGTTATCTTTTGCACAGCAAATACCTACCAAATTCTCTTCTTGGAGCTTATATCTGGCAAGAGACCATATTGCTGATTCAAGGGTCAGCTCAAAAACACCTTGCTGAGGAGAGAAATCAAACTGATCAATTGGGAGAGGGAAGCTGCAGAAAAAAAACCAATTGGAGAAAAGCAGTCCCCAAAAAACAACATCCTTCGAAAACACCAGAAAACAAATAAAAGAGAGGAAGAGAGCTCAAGGAAAAGCTAGAGCTCCCTATCCCCTGAATCCTTCTACCCTACCATGCGGTGGCTGCAGATGTCTCTTCAGATCCAAAATAGGTCTCATTTCACAAACAAAGAAGTGTCAGCAATCATACTTGGCAACAAGATGTGCCAACAATGACGATATATATATATATATATATATATATATATATATATATTATGAAATGGACAAAGTCCGACAATTATTTAAAGACATTTTTATGTTTAACATTCTTTTTATAGATACAAGTATTTAAGTAAATGCTCTGTTTATAATTCGAAGGACGAATATTTTCTATGAAAATTTCTCGGACATTCAGGCCGGTAAATGTTATTTAATACTGTTTATTATAAACAGAGCATTTACTTAAATACTTGTATCTATAAAAACAATGTTAAACATAAAAATGTCTTTAAATATATATATATATATATATATATATATATATATATATATATATATATATATATAAAGACATTTTTATGATTAACATTCTTTTTATACACTTTTTTTAATATATACTTGTATCTATAAAAAGAATGTTAATCATAAAAATGTCTTTAAATAATTGTCGGACTTTGTCCATTTCATAATATATATATATATATGTATATATATATATATATATATATGTATATATATATACATATATATGTATATATATATATATATATATATATGTTAATAAATATACAAATTATCCCTCACTGATAGCATGACTGAGTTTCTTTATATAACAGTCATCTTAAGAGTGCATTGTGTATGAAATTTATTACAATGAATACTGATTTACTGACACCTGCACTATATGTGCAATATATTATAATAATATTTTATTCATATATATATATATATATCTATATATATCTATATATATATATATATATATATATATATATATATGTGTGTGTGTGTGTGTCTAAAGAATTAATGGATTTACTTTTAATCAAACATTTTTATTATATCAAACATTTTTTTTATAGTGAATACTACTTATTTGAAATAGACAGCTCATTTTTATACATTAAGTAGTGTTTATAAATGATCGGGCTAATAAACATAATACACACTGTTTAATAATTAAAAATGAGGCATCTATTTCAGATAAGATGTGCCTGAATTAATATATGTATGTATGTATGTATTTTTATTACTTCAAACATTATTTTTAGTGGATATATAGTGTTGTAACCTAGGGAAGGTTACTAAATAGAGTAATCAAACAAAGGTTGGTAATGTGTGATAATACTTAGGACAAGAAAAATACATATAAGATTCGCCAGTTGCATGTAGAAGTAGTCAACTGCTAGAAGTGAGTGAAGTGAATTCCATAATGAATCTCTAACTACAGACCAACATACAGTATTTACTACTGCATTTATGTGAATGGGGACATACCCATTATCATCCATAGGTATGCTACAACATAGAGAATTTAAAAGTTTGTGTCTTGGTTCATGTTAGATACATTAAGGTTGATATTATGTTAGCTTTATGGAATTTAAAATGTTGTATCTTGGTGTATTTTGTAGATGGGGGTGCATGTTCATATTTAAACAACTAAAGAAGAAGTATATAAAAAACTTGGGTTTCTAATACTGACTGTTTATTCTCTTTTTTTATATAAATTGATAATAAATTCTCAATGTCTCTTAAGCCAATCCATCTTCTTTTTGATCTAGTAATTAGAGTAAGTAAGTATAAGGATCATGTTAATAGTCATGCTCAAGTCAGTCTTGCACAGAGTTGGAACAGTCAAAGTAATGTTTGTACTTATTTTATCATTGGATCATTTAAGCATGATTATTGTATGTCCATTTTCTTTATCTTAGCCCAGAAGGAAGGGTCAGTAAAGATGAGCATTGTTAATGATCAAGCTCAAGTTAGCCTTGTGCTGAGTTGGAACAGCCAAAGAAAAGGTTGATTTACTTCATAGGTGAATGCTATGCCTGAAAAGATAGTTCACTTATCTGTGGACTATGTAAACATATGTACACCTGCAGGGGAAGAAATTTCCACATGTTTCTACTTCTTGGAGCAAGTTGGATAAAAAGAATGAAGAAAGAAAATGTTTGTTTTCTTATAGACTTAAAATGTGCCACCTATCAGTTGTTTGACAAAGACAAGTGGGGTAATAAAATTTCTGGTTTCTTTATTACTAGCATCATGGGAAACTGACAGTTTTTTTTATTATTCTTTTATTTATTGATTTTATTTCATTATCCCACAAATAACTGTATATGAAATAGCTATCCAGTTATTTATTAAACAGGGTGTATTCTATCTATCACCTGACCTGTGCACTCAAGAAAACTTAATAAAGAAAATGTGCTCTCTGGAAGAAGGGTTAACCCTCCTGGAGAGCACATCTCAGAATGTGCAGGCTGAAAGATAACATTCTAAGTAATAAAAATGTCAGATTATAAATAAATACATTAATTCTTTAGAAATTAATATGTATGTATTGTCAGAGAGAGAGAGAGAGAGAGAGAGAGAGAAAGAGAGTGAAAGAAAGAGTTTGATATGTGAATTTGTTATGTACTTTCACAGGCAATATTTTAAACAAGTTTAAAAATGACATATTATGAAAGCTGACTTTAGGTCCTCTCCAGTTGGAATACTCATGTAATACAGTTAGTTATGTGCCATGCATGATACGCACTTAGGCGATCATCTATCTTCCGATACATGACTTACGAGACAGATTTTTTCCTGCAGTAGGTTGCCATTTCTTTCTGCAGTAGACCAGTTGCCATCCAAGGCTATAGAACCCAATCTGTCCTTCTATTTACCAATAACTGGGAGAAGAAGAGAATTCATACCTTTC
>OZ038480.1:21893676-21906863 GCA_964036315.1 Acanthosepion esculentum
AGAACCAAAAATACCGATCACAGTAATAATTCTGAAGCAGGTATATATAAGATAAATGCTCACAACTGATCTTTACATTACACTTGGAAAACTTCCAGAAATTTCAAAAAAAGTATCTATGAACACAAAAATACAAAAATTTATCAAATGTATTAATTACACATAGAAAAAATTCAACCACAACTTTGATCTAAAGAATGCCACACTTATTAAAAGGGAAAATAACAGACTTAGATGGAAATTTCTCGAGAGTGCCATTATTGAATTTTACCAAAATATAAATGTGCATACCGGATTTATTCAAATATCTCCATTCCTGAGAGAATTACCTCTATCCGAAGCCAATATGCATAACCATAAAAATGCTAAAAAAATTCAAGGGGAATGTTTAAATTCATAACCTTTATTTTAAAAATATATCATATATAAATTTATCCCATATTAAAATAATTTAAATATAAAGTACATAAAAAATTTGCACATCATTTACTCACTTTAGTTTATAGACATTAAATTATGTCACTTAGCTTCTTCCATAATTTACCATGACTTTTCAGTTAGCCTGATGAATATTTTGAAAAACTAACAACATTTTTACTTTTGTTTATAAATACTTGTTGCCAAAATAAAATCTTTACAATTGCTTTGATAAAGTTTATCAGAGGACAAAACGCTTTCCTTTGGTCTTTATTTCTTATATATATTTACATTGTCAACTGTTTTGCATTTAAAAGCATAACGAAAAAATTATGGTAATGGATAACACCATATAGTTTTGTATTACTTGCACTCTTGAAAATGATCTTGGAAAAAGATCGAAAGTACTTCATAAATGAAAATAAAAGAAACTTAAACAGCTATAGCACATTTCTCTCATCCTTTAACATCAATACACAAAATGTTATTCATGAGTATGAATGGATGTTGTTAAAAATTAGCAGACATAATGTCTGTAATTTATTCATTCAGACATGCCTAAAAGAGAATTTGCTGCCTAAAGACACAAATATTTATATATTTTAGAAAGAATCTTTAAGTATACAAGTACAAAAAAATGCCGAAAAACTTTTTGTCGTTAATAATAAAAAAAAAACAGATGACATGCCTACCTTCCCTAAACTTAACCTCTTTAATTGATACAACAATAGGTTGATAAAAATGAACATGCTACCTCCCCTGTCTAAATGATTGGATTTCTCTGTATCCAGGAAATTATGAATTTATATGTGTGTTTAAAACTCACTAATGTTTTTAATTTAATTATATAATTATAAGTTTTTATCTTCAGTTTTTGAAACTTGGTTATTACTGTGTAGCGAAGAAACCATATTTTAAATCAGTTAATTTATAATATTTATGCTCTGTAAATTTACATTGAGCACTATTTTACAAAAATAAAAAATATCAGTAAGAACACCGGATTACATATATTACTGTTCTTTCTTTTTATTTATACAGTGTAACCCGGATATAAGAGAGTTGTCGGGACCGGAAACACAGTCTCTTATATCCGGGTTTCTCTTATATCAGGGTTTGGTCTATTTTGTTTAGGTAAGTATGGCTCTAATTTGGTACCAGAGAAAATCTCTCTTATATCCGGGTTTCTCTTATATCTGGGTCCCTTATATCCGGGTTACACTGTGTATATATATATATATATATATATATATATATATATATACACAAATGAGTGTCTATGTGTTAACAGTTCATTTAAATAAGCTATTTAAATTATTTTAAGTGCTTAAAATTATCAACATTTTAGAGGTTCTTAAACAATTAACAGATACCAGCTCATAGGCGTAATCCATGACAAAAAACCCAGCAGAGAAAATCACATCACGTATACATAAATGGACCATAAATTTGTGTACATGAAAAAAGTGTATATACTGGATAGTGAGTTTATTGTCTCAATTTGACATTGAGTGTTTATATTGGATCTTGTACATATAAGTGTATATTAATATTAATGTCTCAATATGACATTAAAAATTTCAATTAAAAGTTCCTTCAATTTTTCAATGTTGAATTTGTGTCTTTTTATGTATGAAACTTTTGTTTATGATTTTGGGATAAGTGTCTTCAATTTTGTCCATTGGTTTTTGTCCACTGTCGTTTGGTCCTATCACTGGCTTATCCTCAGATCTTTTTTTCAAGAGGACATTAAATATACAGTCAAATCTGACATTATTTTATGAACACAAATTAGGAGATTTTATAGCTTTCCTTTGGAACATTTTGCTGTGTCAATTTTTTTTGTTCTAATTTCAGAAATAAGTTATCAAAAAGAAAATTATAATAGAAGATGAAGCATATAACAAACTAAAAAACAATTCTTTAAGAACATTTTTCATCATACAATCTTGGATTCTATCAATTAATTTTTTAGTTGAAATTTTCAAATACTTTTAAACAAAGCAGAACATTGAATATTAATTCCAAAGATTTAAAAACGCCCTTTCCTTTCATTTCATTCTTATCCAGTTGCTATCAGTCATTTTTGCTTCCTTTTCTTTACTTTTGAAAGTGTTTCAAAATTAGGTTAAAAAAATAATGAGGGTAGATGAATTTTTTTTTCTATTTTGAGTCAAAGTATATATAAAACAAAATATTAATCATGAAATCGTGTTGAAAAGTATGTGTACTTTAAATTAACAATTTCTTCCTTGAACCCCAGAATCTGATTAAACATTTGAAAATCAGGTATATTTGGAAATAAGTTTCACCAAAAAAGGATTTAATCTAAATATTTTTCTGAATTAAACACAAATGAAACACATTCAGATTAACGTTTATTAAATTAAAGAAATTGACAATTTTTTTAAAAAGGATAAATTTTATGTGATTTTTGTAACATTTTTATTTTTACTTTTACTTCCTTTTTTTCTGAATATAAAAAGAGAAAGCTTTTTTTGGAAATTGTTAATCTTATATTTAAAAAGAAAACAAAAAAACTCAGAAGAGAATAAGCATTAATCTATTCGTATGTATAAATTTATAAGCCTGTAAGTTTACAACTTGCTAAAGAAAAATGAAAATAAAATAAGGAAGAGGCTGAGAAAAAAAATTTCATTTTTATTCCATAAGAATTATTCTGAGAATATAAAGAAAAGAAGCATAGTATAATAGGATGATATATACATATTGGATTTATTTTTGCATTATTTTAAAATCTCTCTTTTTTTATATATATATTTTGTCTCTTTTGTAAGCAAGGGTAGATGAGTCAGTCACTTCAGTTTTAAACTGTTGTAAAAACAGTTGTTCTATCTATAAAGCAGAACTTCATACATAAATGTATGGCCCTTTCAAAGGTTGCTCAAATGAATATAAAAATATTGCCACAGTTTGATTTTATTTTTACTTAGAGTTGACAAATAATATTGCCAGGCATGAGGTTTAAAAAAGATAAAAGAACCTAAAAGAAGAAGAGTAATTTTATAAATACATTTTCACATGATTTTACAAATGATATATAAATACACACACACACACACATATGTGAGCATGTGTGTGCATGTGTGTTCATTTCTGTTTTTATCTATACAGAGGTGTCTATGTATATTTTAGATTTGAAGATATCTATCTATATATCTATCTCTGTTCATATCTGTATATCTATCAATCTTAGTCTGTTCATATGTATTTATCTTAATCTGTTTATATCTATCTATATATCAAACTAGCTACCTACCTATCTCACTCTATCTATCTATCTATCTATCTATCTATCTATCTATCTCAGTCTAGTCATATCTATGTATCTATCTATCTATCTCAATCTGGACATTATCTATCTATCTATCTCAGTCTGAACATTATCTATCTATCTATCTATCTATCTATCTATCTCAGTCTGGACATTATCTATCTATCTATCTATCTATCTATCTATCTATCTCAGTCTAGTCATTATCTATCTATCTCAGTCTAGACATATCTATCAATCTATCTCAGTCTGGACATTATCTATCTATCTATCTATCTACCTATAAACAAATATTTGTCTCTCTTTATACCTCATTACATGTAATTATTTGTATTATTGAAATACATAAGTATGCAGTGATATTTCATTTTTTATGCATAAAGCATATTTTGCTATTTCTTTGTCCCTCCTGAGTATAAAAAATTGGTACATGAGCTCATATACACACTATAAAAAATGGTTAACACTAGTAAAAAGATGATATAAAAATGTATATATATATATATATATATATATGTATATATATGTATATATATATATATATATATACAAATATACTGTTAACAAAGATATTTGCACTATGCCAGTAAGAAAAAATATACATACACATGAATACACAAGAGAATATAGACGCAAATATCAAATACTGACAAATGAATAAAGTCAAACACTGTCTTACACATACATTTATACAAGGGGGTGCTGAAAATTATGGAGCATGCCCACTTCCCAAAATCGAATCAAATGATAAAACATCAGAATATTGGAGGGGAATCTCTTCTTTGTGTGGCTTAGAATATTCAATAACCCCTCATTCATATATATATATATATATATATATATATATATATATATATATATAATGTGTATGTGCCTGCATACAAGATAAGTTTGGTTAAAGAACAATGAAATTTGGAGCAAATATGCTAAATATATTTTGAAAATAAAAACAAATACTTCCACAGAAACTGTTATCTGAAAACACAATACTTATTAACATATATATATATATACGTGCAATATATATATATATATATATATATATATATATATATATATATATATATATATATAAGGAAAGAGGTGAAGCCTTAAAATTGTTTGTTTATTAATATAACTGATATATATATATATATATATATATATATATATATATATATTATGGACTCTCCCGTCGGTTTCGACGTATGAAACTCTGACAGGTTAGTTGATTCAGTTATGAAATTTTGTGTGACAATGGTGGCATTTTAAGATTTGCTAGTGATTTACAAAGGAGGTGACATATGGAGCAAGTGTGAGAATTATGAGATGAGATCACTGTTAGATTGGCTGACCTTTTAGATCTTGCTTTCACTTCTTGAAGATGATTCAAACAAGCAGATTGAAAATTGCTGAGTCCACTAAAACACATTGATATCCATTCTACCCACTCCAAGGCTAAGTGTTCAAGTGTGTTATGTGGTATATTGACTGCTGACAAGTTGCTTTTCAGCTTTTCTTTGTATCTTAGCCATGGGCATCCTACATTCCTGTAGCCCTGATCTAACTGGCTGTACATTAGGATCTTGGGTATCCTGTCATCAGACATTTTCAAGACATGACCAGTCCACCGTAACTGAGACTGTATGAGAAAAGTCTCGATTCCTCCAATATTACACCTGTTAAACATATATATATATATATATATATATATATATATATATATATAGTTAGACCTAGAGAGCCAGACAAATCTACCACGGTTTCACCTAAATGGATGATTTATTAAATTCTAAAACGGAAATTCTAAACAAATGTAGACATAGAAAACGTTGGTTGTTAGACGAGGTCTCCTCTCCACGGTAATAATAATATAAAATAATAATAAAATTTTTTTACTTCGATTGAATAAATAGTTACTACCCCTATTTGTCCGTGTTTCTCTTTAAACCCCACTCCCCCTTTCGTCAATTTTTAGAATAAATGGTTTTCCCCAACCTTCCCCATTGTTTGTTTGTTTTATTTTTTTTTTTTTTTGGTCACATGGTTATGGTTTTTTGTTTATTGACCATAATTTTCCATTCTTTCTTACCTTGTTAGCCGGCCTTCCCTGACGATCTGTTTAGGTTAAACCGTTGTAGGTTTGTCTGGCTCTCTAGGTTTAACTAGGTCTGCTCTACTAAGTGTATTGAGCACTTTATTTATTTTTTTGCGTACTCGTTTCGGGGTTTTTCTTTGGGCTTTGGACTTGCATGCTAGACGATTATTTTCGGCTAACGTACATGTTCTTGGTTCTTTCTTTTTTTATACCTTTTTTTCCCTTTGGTATTGGTTTGATTATTTGCAAATCAAGACACCGAATGTTTTCCGATTGAGTACAGTGTCTTATACTTATAAGACTTCTATATATATATATACATGGTGTATGAAAATTACAAATTTTGGGGAACGTTCCTCACACCAAAACAAGGACAAATATCCATATAAAAATACATCTGTAAATCCTTCATTTTTAAAGTTTACATTAGACCCTGCTAAATGTACAGTCCAAGATACAATCCAAAAATACCTTAAATTTTGGGGGTTGTTTTCTGAGACCAAAACAAGGTAAAATGTCCATATAGATATATGTCCAAAAGGCCATCATTGTACCTCACCACAGCAACTCATAACAAATGTTTAAAATGTCCTCCATTTGCTTCTACACATGCATGCACCAGTCGGATCACTGACTGGTGGTTCTCTTTTAAATACTCCCACATGGTGTTGAATGATTTCACAAACCCATGTGACACTTTGATGTAGCGTCTCTACCTTATTAATACCTGCTGTATAAACCAGTTGTTTTAGGGGGCACCACAGATAAAAATCAAAAGGATTGAGCTCGAAGAAACATGCAGGCCATGGAACTGGACCTCCCCTATGTACCCATCTTTCATGGTAGATGTCAGCCAGTGTATTGTGAGCAATGTGAATAAAATGCGCTTGAGCCCCATCATGTATGAACCACATGCATCTTCATATTAGCAAGAATACATCCTCTAGCAGGTCTGGAAGTGTGTTCAAAATAAAGTTCCTATAGATAGCTCCTGTAAGATGTGCTGGGAGAACATATGGCCCTACCAGTCATATACAATTCCAATTAATCGTAAACTGATACTGGTTTGTCGCCGATATTGTACCATTGGGATTCTGATCCGTACACAAATGTTGGTTGTGTAAATTTGTTATTCCATCTCTTCCAAATGTTGCTTCATCTGTAAACAAGACTGAAAAGACAAGCAACAGCTCAGCAATTTGGGAAAAAAACATTGTCAAAAGTTCTCCCATGGTGAGTGATCAGAGGGTGAAGAATCCTGCACAAATGATACCAATACAGGAGCTGCTCTTGAAGTACCCTCCATATGGTACTATGAGATTTATGACATGCTAGGGCCACACAATATTTGCTGATACTTGGATCAACACCAACAACCTGTAGAATGTGGTCAGGCGTACGAGTGGATCTCGGTCTTCCTTGATCCATAGCTTGTGGTGACATGTCTCAGCAATGTGATGGAAACAGCAGTAAAGGCTGGATGACTTGGCTGCTTTAAGTCTACAAATGCAATCTGATGCAGTCGTGCAGCCTCATGTCCATTACCATGCATGTGGATGTATATAAAACATATCTGCCTGCTCATGATATGAATATCCTGCCATTGTTAAATGGAACGCTCATCAGTTAACTCACTACTACACACGATAAACATTGAAGACAGGCGAGCCACGAATGTACACGAATGACAAATGTAACCTAGTCTACATGACAACACAACACCAGCTACCTTAAACTTTATGTTTATATGGACTTTTGTCCTTCTTTTCTTGTGAGGAACCACCCCCCCCCCCCCCAATGTTTGTAAAAGTATTTTTGATAAAGCCTGTATATGTTTAACATTTGCTATATTAATGGAAGAAGTTTGCTCAATATTACAGACAGCACTGCATTTATAGATATAGAGAGTGTGACCATAGAGCTCTACACTAGATCTACACTAGATGGAGACTGCCATTTTTACGCCACAAGACAATCTTCAGACAATAACGCTGTGCTGATTCCTCTTTTTGCATTGTATGCTCATGATCTATGCATACATACATAAATACATATTTTCTTATTTTCTTTCAGGAATTGTCAATATTCTTGTATTATTTTGAATAATAGTTTCCATTATGGTTCATATAGATGTTATTATTGAAACATTTTGACCAAGTGCTCTGTGGTTATCATCAGATATCAATTGATTGACTGATATAAGATATTTGTTGTGATATTTTGTACCTAGGATTTCAATTATTGTTTGTTCCTGTGGAATTAGTCCATCACTACCTGATCCAAGTATCCAGGAATGAACAATAGTTGATGTTGCAGGAATGAAACATATCTAGAATAACATCTTTACTGACCAAAATAAGAACAATAGTTTGGAATAATACAAGAATGGACACACACACACACACACACACCTCTGTATCTATCTATCTATTTATCTATCAATTCAAATTGGGTAGATGGAACACTTGGGGGTCATTGATAGCTGTGCTAGCACAAAGTCACAAGTCATTGTGACCGAGAGTTTGAGTGTGCTGGCCTTGTTCAGAGTGTTGATCATGCTAGATAACATGCTCTCTCCCAGAAACTGTAACTAAGGTCTGCTCAGCATAGTTTCAGTATAAACCACAGGTGGGCTCTGCAGGTGTTGAACAAAAACAAATGTGCCTGAATGAGTGTCTGAATTAGGGATTGGCTAGCTGCTCTAGTAGACAGGTACCCTCGACTACGAGTGGCCAGCTATTATTATCTATCTATCTATCTATCTATCTATCTATCTCTCTCTCTCTATATATATATATATATATATATAAAATATATATTCGGTTGAGCTCTCTAAGGAAAGGGTTTTTTTTTAAAAAAACAGTGGCTCCTACTGCTATTAAGCATTACTCTTCAAGTAAATTGAATTGAGCTCTCCAAGCTGCTGGCGTATTTTGTATACAGAAAAACATTAAAACTGCTTTTCTTTCTGATGTGATGATGGCCTAGAGGAAAGATATCTGACTGATGTCAAATCAGTCAAGTTTCAATCCCGGCTTAAAGCAATCGGACATCTAGCCACACTGAGGGGCTGTGATACAGTGAAACAGTCTATATCTATCTACCTAACTCTCTCTCTCTCTCTCTCTCTCTCTCTAATATATATATATATATATATATATATATATATATATGCATTTACTCATCTACACATGCTCATACATAAACATCCCCCTCACTAATACTCACATTAATACACATAAATATAAACACGGAAAAATGCTCATATATTTGAAAGTTTTACAAAATCCTTAAAGGCCTGCAGAAAAAATATCCAAAAATGTTTTACTTAAAAATGTATCAGAACTTATTTCTCTTTTATACTTTTCATTTTCATCTGATTTTATTG
Source organism: Acanthosepion esculentum (assembly GCA_964036315.1). NCBI lineage: Eukaryota > Metazoa > Mollusca > Cephalopoda > Sepiida > Sepiidae > Acanthosepion > Acanthosepion esculentum. Next base: position 21,902,854 of record OZ038480.1, read on the forward strand.
CATAAATATTTTTCTCTTCTGAAATTTTCATTGTGTAATTTATTTCCTTTTTGTATTTCAGTTCAAATGATGTATGCCCCAGAAAAGCAATGAAAAATTCTTAGCTTAGTAAAGCCTCTCCCCAAATATAGAAGAATGAAAAAATAGTTTTACCCTGTAATAATGTCAATAACAAGGAGAAGAATAATAAGTTGAAAATACATTTCTTGGAGGAATTCTGAATGAACTTGCTGCAAGAATATTGGGCAAAATAAGACACATAGAATTGAATTCTGTTGAAAAAACTTCAAACTTAAACTACAGGCCAAATGTTTGCCCACCCCCTCTGGATTTAATAAGTACCAAGTTTCATTCTTTCTTTTGTGACTCCTGTTAAACTAGGATCCTGAAACTATCTAACCCATTAGTGTATCAATTTTTTAGAGAGGGGTTTATCTCAATTTTAAATTCCTCCAATCCTAAGATTACCATTATCCAGCAAGGTAGATTATGCAAAAAGCTATAATTTTAAGGAAACTTTATGTAGTAATTGTTTTTGTTCTTCTTCTTCTGTCTGTCTGTTTGTCTGCTCAGTGGTGGTAGAATGTTACTAGTTTTGTTTTGGTTGTATTGAATTTCATAAATCAGTCCTTCCCCCATTCAGCTACCTGGGGTCTGTCAGAGAAGAGACGAACTGCTAGGTTATGGTCTTCCAGATTTCTGGAGGTGCAACCATATTTTTAGTATATACTTATATTCATATAAGCAAACTATTTCATTAGTTTCAGTTCATAATACCCTCCTCATTAAAAATATTGCTAATAACTTGTATTGGAAGTGTCACCTTTTATTATGAAAATGTCAATGTCTTTTTATACATAACTCCAAAATATATAAGCAACCGAAACATATATTTGATTAACACAGTATCTCATATACCAGAATCAATTATTTTACATGTTAGCATGGGGTCTTTGATGTTCTATAACCTTCATTATTCTTTCAGTCATTGATTTTATTTATAAATAAATCATAAAAGATATAGTCCATAGAAACATATATTTGATTAATACAATATCCCATATACCTGAATCAGTTATTATTTTACATGTTAATATGGGCTCTTTGACGTTCTATAACCTTCATTATTCTGTCAGTCATTGATTTTATTTATAAATAAATCATAAAAGATATAGGCCATAGAAACATATATTTGATTAGTACGATATCCCATATACCTAAATCAGTTATTATTTTACATGTTAATATGGGTTCTTTGACGTTCTATAACCTTCATTATTCTTTCAGTCATTGATTTTATTTATAAATAAATCATAAAAGATATAGGCCATAGAAACATATATTTGATTAATACAATATCCCATATACTTGAATCAGTTATTATTTTACATGTTAATATGAGCTCTTTGACGTTCTATCATTATTCTTTCACTCATTGATTTTATTTATAAATAAATCATAAAAGATATAGGCCATAGAAACATATATTTTATTAATACAATATCCCATATACCAGAATAAATTATTACTATGTTTATATGGGCTCCTTTACGTTCTATAACCTTCACCAACATTTGGTTCATGTATTTAGTTAACTTTTCTATTGTTTCAAATATAGCAGCAGTTTTTATTGCTTTCCAAAATTCTTCCTTGAATTTTTTTCCATTCTCTTTTAATGATAGACCACAGATTTTCTCTTTGGTTAATTTTGAAAAGGTTGGGAGACATTCAATTAATTTGCTATCTTTGAAACAATTTTTTTTATTCTGAAAGGCATGCGATAGTCATCTTACTTGAATATGCTTTTTTGCGTAAAAATGTTTATAATGTGTTGCACTGAAAAATAGGTACTTTTGTCCAAAAATTTACAATAATTTTCTGCATTTATCTTGACATCTCATCAAATTTGAAGGGACCTATAATTTTGCTGCCAATAACATCTAACATCTGTCAGACATTGATTTTATGAACTTTTCTACTGTTTCAAATTTGACATTACTTGTAACAATTTGTATTGCTTTCCAGCTTAAATATTTTTCTATTCTCATATACATCTCTTTTAATGATGAATCACAAACTTTCTCTTTGATTAATATTTAATTAAATAATTTGTAATATTTAATTAATATTGAAAGATTTTTTGAAAGGTATGCAATAATCAACTTTACAGAATGTCTATGGACATGATATTGTATGAATTTGCTCTTTTGTTTAAAATATGTGACTTGTTGCACTCAAAAATATTTTGTCCAAAAACTTTGGTATGAATCCTGGCCAAAATATGTGAGATACACTTCACAGTTTTTTGGAAGTGGGTGTGTCTAAGACTGACCACAAAAGGATAAAGGAGTAAGAAAGAAAGAGAGAGAGAGAGAGGCTAAGAAACAGAGTAAAAAGAATGATGCTAGCCACAAAGACAGAAAAGATAATGGTTAAGAAAGAGAATAGCATGAAAAAAAAATGAATAATTGCAAAAGCAATGAAAATATAAAATTGAATAATAATAATAATAATAATAATAATAATAATACCTAGTAGCAGTAGTAGTAGAAAAATAAGAAGAAAAAGTAGAAGAAAAACTAAAAGAAAAAAGTAAAAGAAGAAAAAGTAAAAGAAAAAGAAGAAAAAGTAGAAGAAAAATAAGAGAAAAAGTAAAAGAAGAAGAAAAAGTAGAAGCAAAAATAAAAGAAAAAGAAGAAAAAGTAGAAGAAAAAGTAATAGAAAAAGTAGGAGAAAAGGTAAAAGAAGAAAAAGAAAAAGTAGAAGAAAAAGTAAAAGAAAAAGTAAAAGAAAAAGAAGAAAAAGTAGAAGAAAAAGAAAATGTAGAAGAAAAAGTAAAAGAAGAAGAAAAAGTAGAAGAAAAAGTAAAAGAAGAAGAAAAAGTAGAAGAAAAAGTAAAAGAAGAAGAAAAAATAGGAGAAAAAGTAAAAGAAAAAAGAATAAAGTAGAAAAAAGGAAAAGAAAAAGTAAAAGAAGAAGAAGAAAAAGTAAAAGAAAAAGTTGAAGAAAAGGTAAAAGAGGAAGAAAAATTTAAAAAGGAAGAAAAAGCAGAAGAAAAAGTAAGGAAATGAAGTAGTAGTAGTTGAAGAAGAAGATCATAAAGTCATTGAAGCAAAAGGACATAAATGGATTTAACAATATAATAAACAGAGAGGAATGAAAAAAGGATATACCAATTTTATAATTATGAAAAAATGAAATCTTAGGAGAGAATGAAAAAGAAGGAAGAAGATGACAAAGATAGAGTAAAAGTAAAAAGTAAAAGATTTTAAGAAAGGAAAGGCTGAGAAAGATTTTTAAAGAGCTTGCAATAGAATAAAAAAGCAGAAAAAGAATGAAAAACTGAAAAAAGAAAAGGAAAAGCTTCAAACTTCATAAAAGAAAGAAAAAGGATAAAATTAGAAAGGAACAAAAAGACAAAATGTACAAATGAAAGTCTTCTTCATTTTCTCAAAAGATAGAATAAATGCAGAAAAGTAATAAGTTGATTGATTACATGATCTAAGGAATCATTGGAGTTCATGGTATCTCTGGGGCAAGGGTCTAGGATCACATGCTATGGGCCATCTTCCCTACAAGCATTAAATGACAGGTAGTACTGTCACTAACGAAGTTCAGACAAGAGAAAATACTGAAAGAAAGGATCTAAGAGCAAGAAAGAAGGGAGAAGAAAAGGAAGACAGAATTAAAAGAAATATGATTATATAGAGCAAGGAAAGGTATGAATAGAAATGAAAAAGAAAAAGAAAGAATAAATAAAGAGAAGGAAATGAATGAAAAGGAAGAGTAAAAAAGAAAGAAAAAGTAAGTAAGAGAAAAGGAATAAAAATGAAATGGAAAAACAAGGAAAAAAGAAGATTATAAATGATGAAGAAAAAGAAAGAATAAAGAAAGAAAAGAAAATGAATGAAAAGGAAAAAGAAAGAAGAAAGAAAACATAAGAAAAAAGATGAATAAAACAAAGAAAAAAGAAAGAAAAAATAAAGAAAAGAAAATGAATATGAAGTTGA
>OZ038480.1:21907063-21934563 GCA_964036315.1 Acanthosepion esculentum
ATAAGGAAAAGAAAATGAATATGAAGTGAAAAAAGAAAGAAAAAATAAGGAAAAGAAAATGAATATGAAGTGGAAAAAAGAAAGAAAAAATAAGGAAAGAAAATGAATATGAAGTGGAAAAAAGAAAGAAAAAATAAGGAAAAGAAAATGAATATGAAGTTGGAAAAAAGAAAGAAAAAATAAGGAAAGGAAAATGAATATGAAGTGGAAAAAAGAAAGAAAAAATAAGGAAAGGAAAATGAATATGAAGTGGAAAAAAGAAAGAAAAAATAAGGAAAAGAAAATGAATATGAAGTTGAAAAAAGAAAGAAAAAATAAGGAAAGGAAAATGAATATGAAGTGGAAAAAAGAAAGAAAAAATAAGGAAAAGAAAATGAATATGAAGTGGAAAAAAGAAAGAAAAAATAAGGAAAGGAAAATGAATATGAAGTGGAAAAAAGAAAGAAAAAATAAGGAAAGAAAATGAATATGAAGTGGAAAAAAGAAAGAAAAAATAAGGAAAAGAAAATGAATATGAAGTGGAAAAAAGAAAGAAAAAATAAGGAAAGGAAAATGAATATGAAGTGGAAAAAAGAAAGAAAAAATAAGGAAAAGAAAATGAATATGAAGTGGAAAAAAGAAAGAAAAAATAAGGAAAGGAAAATGAATATGAAGTGGAAAAAAGAAAGAAAAAATAAGGAAAAGAAAATGAATATGAAGTGGAAAAAAGAAAGAAAAAATAAGGAAAAGAAAATGAATATGAAGTGGAAAAAAGAAAGAAAAAATAAGGAAAGGAAAATGAATATGAAGTGGAAAAAAGAAAGAAAAAAATAAGGAAAAGAAAATGAATATGAAGTGGAAAAAAGAAAGAAAAAATAAGGAAAAGAAAATGAATATGAAGTGGAAAAAAGAAAGAAAAAATAAGGAAAGGAAAATGAATATGAAGTGGAAAAAAGAAAGAAAAAATAAGGAAAAGAAAATGAATATGAAGTGGAAAAAAGAAAGAAAAAATAAGGAAAAGGAAAATGAATATGAAGTGGAAAAAAGAAAGAAAAAATAAGGAAAAGAAAATGAATATGAAGTGGAAAAAAGAAAGAAAAAATAAGGAAAAGAAAATGAATATGAAGTGGAAAAAAGAAAGAAAAAATAAGGAAAAGAAAATGAATATGAAGTGGAAAAAAGAAAGAAAAAATAAGGAAAGGAAAATGAATATGAAGTGGAAAAAAGAAAGAAAAAATAAGGAAAAGAAAATGAATATGAAGTGGAAAAAAGAAAGAAAAAATAAGGAAAAGAAAATGAATATGAAGTGGAAAAAAGAAAGAAAAAATAAGGAAAGGAAAATGAATATGAAGTGGAAAAAAGAAAGAAAAAATAAGGAAAAGAAAATGAATATGAAGTGGAAAAAAGAAAAGAAAAATAAGGAAAAGAAAATGAATATGAAGTGGAAAAAAAGAAAGAAAAAATAAGGAAAAGAAAATGAATATGAAGTGGAAAAAAGAAAGAAAAAATAAGGAAAAGAAAATGAATATGAAGTGGAAAAAAGAAAGAAAAAATAAGGAAAGGAAATGAATATGAAGTGGAAAAAAGAAAGAAAAAATAAGGAAAGGAAAATGAATATGAAGTGGAAAAAAGAAAGAAAAAATAAGGAAAGAAAATGAATATGAAGTGGAAAAAAGAAAGAAAAAATAAGGAAAAGAAAATGAATATGAAGTGGAAAAAAGAAAGAAAAAATAAGGAAAAGAAAATGAATATGAAGTGGAAAAAAGAAAGAAAAAATAAGGAAAAGAAAATGAATATGAAGTGGAAAAAAGAAAGAAAAAATAAGGAAAAGAAAATGAATATGAAGTGGAAAAAAGAAAGAAAAAATAAGGAAAAGAAAATGAATATGAAGTGGAAAAAAGAAAGAAAAAATAAGGAAAAGAAAATGAATATGAAGTGGAAAAAAGAAAGAAAAAATAAGGAAAAGAAAATGAATATGAAGTGGAAAAAAGAAAGAAAAAATAAGGAAAAGAAAATGAATATGAAGTGGAAAAAAGAAAGAAAAAATAAGGAAAGAAAATGAATATGAAGTGGAAAAAAGAAAGAAAAAATAAGGAAAAGAAAATGAATATGAAGTGGAAAAAAGAAAGAAAAAATAAGGAAAAGAAAATGAATATGAAGTGGAAAAAAGAAAGAAAAAATAAGGAAAAGAAAATGAATATGAAGTGGAAAAAAGAAAGAAAAAATAAGGAAAAGAAAATGAATATGAAGTGGAAAAAAGAAAGAAAAAATAAGGAAAAGAAAATGAATATGAAGTGGAAAAAGAAAGAAAAAATAAGGAAAAGAAAATGAATATGAAGTGGAAAAAAGAAAGAAAAAATAAGGAAAAGGAAAATGAATATGAAGTGGAAAAAAGAAAGAAAAAATAAGGAAAAGAAATGAATATGAAGTGGAAAAAAGAAAGAAAAAATAAGGAAAAGAAAATGAATATGAAGTGGAAAAAAGAAAGAAAAAATAAGGAAAAGAAAATGAATATGAAGTGGAAAAAGAAAGAAAAAATAAGGAAAAGAAAATGAATATGAAGTGGAAAAAAGAAAGAAAAAATAAGGAAAAGAAAATGAATATGAAGTGGAAAAAGAAAGAAAAAATAAGGAAAAGAAAATGAATATGAAGTGGAAAAAAGAAAGAAAAAATAAGGAAAAGAAAATGAATATGAAGTGGAAAAAAGAAAGAAAAAATAAGGAAAAGAAAATGAATATGAAGTGGAAAAAAGAAAGAAAAAATAAGGAAAAGGAAAATGAATATGAAGTGGAAAAAAGAAAGAAAAAATAAGGAAAAGAAAATGAATATGAAGTGGAAAAAAGAAAGAAAAAATAAGGAAAAGAAATGAATATGAAGTGGAAAAAAGAAAGAAAAAATAAGGAAAAGGAAAATGAATATGAAGTGGAAAAAAGAAAGAAAAAATAAGGAAAAGAAAATGAATATGAAGTGGAAAAAAGAAAGAAAAAATAAGGAAAAGAAAATGAATATGAAGTGGAAAAAAGAAAGAAAAAATAAGGAAAAGAAAATGAATATGAAGTGGAAAAAAAGAAAGAAAAAATAAGGAAAGAAAATGAATATGAAGTGGAAAAAAGAAAGAAAAAATAAGGAAAAGAAAATGAATATGAAGTGGAAAAAAGAAAGAAAAAATAAGGAAAAGAAAATGAATATGAAGTGGAAAAAAGAAAGAAAAAATAAGGAAAAGAAAATGAATATGAAGTGGAAAAAAGAAAGAAAAAATAAGGAAAAGAAAATGAATATGAAGTGGAAAAAAGAAAGAAAAAATAAGGAAAAGAAAATGAATATGAAGTGGAAAAAAGAAAGAAAAAATAAGGAAAAGAAAATGAATATGAAGTGGAAAAAAGAAAGAAAAAATAAGGAAAAGAAAATGAATATGAAGTGGAAAAAAGAAAGAAAAAATAAGGAAAAGAAAATGAATATGAAGTGGAAAAAAGAAAGAAAAAATAAGGAAAAGAAAATGAATATGAAGTGGAAAAAAGAAAGAAAAAATAAGGAAAAGAAAATGAATATGAAGTGGAAAAAAGAAAGATAAAAATAAGGAAAAGAAAATGAATATGAAGTGGAAAAAAGAAAGAAAAAATAAGGAAAAGAAAATGAATATGAAGTGGAAAAAAGAAAGAAAAAATAAGGAAAGAAAATGAATATGAAGTGGAAAAAAGAAAGAAAAAATAAGGAAAAGAAAATGAATATGAAGTGGAAAAAAGAAAGAAAAAATAAGGAAAAGAAAATGAATATGAAGTGGAAAAAAGAAAGAAAAAATAAGGAAAAGAAAATGAATATGAAGTGGAAAAAAGAAAGAAAAAATAAGGAAAAGAAAATGAATATGAAGTGGAAAAAAGAAAGAAAAAATAAGGAAAAGAAAATGAATATGAAGTGGAAAAAAGAAAGAAAAAATAAGGAAAAGAAAATGAATATGAAGTGGAAAAAAGAAAGAAAAAATAAGGAAAAGAAAATGAATATGAAGTGGAAAAAAGAAAGAAAAAATAAGGAAAAGAAAATGAATATGAAGTGGAAAAAAGAAAGAAAAAATAAGGAAAAGAAAATGAATATGAAGTGGAAAAAAGAAAGAAAAAATAAGGAAAGAAAATGAATATGAAGTGGAAAAAAGAAAGAAAAAATAAGGAAAAGAAAATGAATATGAAGTGGAAAAAAGAAAGAAAAAATAAGGAAAAGAAAATGAATATGAAGTGGAAAAAAGAAAGAAAAAATAAGGAAAAGAAAATGAATATGAAGTGGAAAAAAGAAAGAAAAAATAAGGAAAAGAAAATGAATATGAAGTGGAAAAAAGAAAGAAAAAATAAGGAAAGGAAAATGAATATGAAGTGGAAAAAAGAAAGAAAAAATAAGGAAAAGAAAATGAATATGAAGTGGAAAAAAGAAAGAAAAAATAAGGAAAAGAAAATGAATATGAAGTGGCAAAAAGAAAGAAAAAATAAGGAAAGGAAAATGAATATGAAGTGGAAAAAAGAAAGAAAAAATAAGGAAAAGAAAATGAATATGAAGTGGAAAAAAGAAAGAAAAAATAAGGAAAAGAAAATGAATATGAAGTGGAAAAAAGAAAGAAAAAATAAGGAAAAGAAAATGAATATGAAGTGGAAAAAAGAAAGAAAAAATAAGGAAAAGAAAATGAATATGAAGTGGAAAAAAGAAAGAAAAAATAAGGAAAAGAAAATGAATATGAAGTGGAAAAAAGAAAGAAAAAATAAGGAAAAGAAAATGAATATGAAGTGGAAAAAAGAAAGGAAAAAATAAGGAAAAGAAAATGAATATGAAGTGGAAAAAAGAAAGAAAAAATAAGGAAAGGAAAATGAATATGAAGTGGAAAAAAGAAAGAAAAAATAAGGAAAAGAAAATGAATATGAAGTGGAAAAAAGAAAGAAAAAATAAGGAAAAGAAAATGAATATGAAGTGGAAAAAAGAAAGAAAAAATAAGGAAAAGAAAATGAATATGAAGTGGAAAAAAGAAAGAAAAAATAAGGAAAAGAAAATGAATATGAAGTGGAAAAAAGAAAGAAAAAATAAGGAAAAGAAAATGAATATGAAGTGGAAAAAGAAAGAAAAAATAAGGAAAAGAAAATGAATATGAAGTGGAAAAAAGAGAAAAAATAAGGAAAAGAAAATGAATATGAAGTGGAAAAAAGAAAGAAAAAATAAGGAAAGAAAATGAATATGAAGTGGAAAAAAGAAAGAAAAAATAAGGAAAAGAAAATGAATATGAAGTGGAAAAAAGAAAGAAAAAATAAGGAAAAGAAAATGAATATGAAGTGGAAAAAAGAAAGAAAAAATAAGGAAAAGAAAATGAATATGAAGTGGAAAAAAGAAAGAAAAAATAAGGAAAAGAAAATGAATATGAAGTGGAAAAAAGAAAGAAAAAATAAGGAAAAGGAAAATGAATATGAAGTGGAAAAAAGAAAGAAAAATAGGAAAAAATGAATATGAAGTGGAAAAAGAAAGAAGAAAAATGAATATGAAGTGGAAAAAAGAAAGAAAAAATAAGGAAAAGAAAATGAATATGAAGTGGAAAAAAGAAAGAAAAAATAAGGAAAAGAAAATGAATATGAAGTGGAAAAAAGAAAGAAAAAATAAGGAAAAGAAAATGAATATGAAGTGGAAAAAAGAAAGAAAAATAAGGAAAGAAAATGAATATGAAGTGGAAAAAAGAAAGAAAAAATAAGGAAAGAAAATGAATATGAAGTGGAAAAAAGAAAGAAAAAATAAGGAAAAGAAAATGAATATGAAGTGGAAAAAAGAAAGAAAAAATAAGGAAAAGAAAATGAATATGAAGTGGAAAAAAGAAAGAAAAAATAAGGAAAAGAAAATGAATATGAAGTGGAAAAAAGAAAGAAAAAATAAGGAAAAGAAAATGAATATGAAGTGGAAAAAAGAAAGAAAAAATAAGGAAAAGAAAATGAATATGAAGTGGAAAAAAGAAAGAAAAAATAAGGAAAGAAAATGAATATGAAGTGGAAAAAAGAAAGAAAAAATAAGGAAAGGAAAATGAATATGAAGTGGAAAAAGAAAGAAAAAATAAGGAAAAGAAAATGAATATGAAGTGGAAAAAAGAAAGAAAAAATAAGGAAAAGAAAATGAATATGAAGTGGAAAAAAGAAAGAAAAAATAAGGAAAAGAAAATGAATATGAAGTGGAAAAAAGAAAGAAAAAATAAGGAAAAGAAAATGAATATGAAGTGGAAAAAAGAAAGAAAAAATAAGGAAAGGAAAATGAATATGAAGTGGAAAAAAGAAAGAAAAAATAAGGAAAAGAAAATGAATATGAAGTGGAAAAAAGAAAGAAAAAATAAGGAAAAGAAAATGAATATGAAGTGGAAAAAAGAAAGAAAAAATAAGGAAAAGAAAATGAATATGAAGTGGAAAAAAGAAAGAAAAAATAAGGAAAAGAAAATGAATATGAAGTGGAAAAAAGAAAGAAAAAATAAGGAAAGAAAATGAATATGAAGTGGAAAAAAGAAAGAAAAAATAAGGAAAAGAAAATGAATATGAAGTGGAAAAAAGAAAGAAAAAATAAGGAAAGAAAATGAATATGAAGTGGAAAAAAGAAAGAAAAAATAAGGAAAAGAAAATGAATATGAAGTGGAAAAAAGAAAGAAAAAATAAGGAAAAGAAATGAATATGAAGTGGAAAAAAGAAAGAAAAAATAAGGAAAGGAAAATGAATATGAAGTGGAAAAAAGAAAGAAAAAATAAGGAAAAGAAAATGAATATGAAGTGGAAAAAAGAAAGAAAAAATAAGGAAAGGAAAATGAATATGAAGTGGAAAAAAGAAAGAAAAAATAAGGAAAAGAAAATGAATATGAAGTGGAAAAAAGAAAGAAAAAATAAGGAAAAGAAAATGAATATGAAGTGGAAAAAAGAAAGAAAAAATAAGGAAAAGAAAATGAATATGAAGTGGAAAAAAGAAAGAAAAAATAAGGAAAGGAAAATGAATATGAAGTGGAAAAAAGAAAGAAAAAATAAGGAAAAGAAAATGAATATGAAGTGGAAAAAAGAAAGAAAAAATAAGGAAAAGAAAATGAATATGAAGTGGAAAAAAGAAAGAAAAATAAGGAAAAGAAAATGAATATGAAGTGGAAAAAAGAAAGAAAAAATAAGGAAAAGGAAAATGAATATGAAGTGGAAAAAAGAAAGAAAAAATAAGGAAAAGAAAATGAATATGAAGTGGAAAAAAGAAAGAAAAAATAAGGAAAGAAAATGAATATGAAGTGGAAAAAAGAAAGAAAAAATAAGGAAAAGAAAATGAATATGAAGTGGAAAAAAGAAAGAAAAAATAAGGAAAAGGAAAATGAATATGAAGTGGAAAAAAGAAAGAAAAAATAAGGAAAAGAAAATGAATATGAAGTGGAAAAAAGAAAGAAAAAATAAGGAAAAGAAAATGAATATGAAGTGGAAAAAAGAAAGAAAAAATAAGGAAAAGAAAATGAATATGAAGTGGAAAAAAGAAAGAAAAAATAAGGAAAAGAAAATGAATATGAAGTGGAAAAAAGAAAGAAAAAATAAGGAAAGGAAAATGAATATGAAGTGGAAAAAAGAAAGAAAAAATAAGGAAAAGAAAATGAATATGAAGTGGAAAAAAGAAAGAAAAAATAAGGAAAGGAAAATGAATATGAAGTGGAAAAAAGAAAGAAAAAATAAGGAAAAGAAAATGAATATGAAGTGGAAAAAAGAAAGAAAAAATAAGGAAAAGAAAATGAATATGAAGTGGAAAAAAGAAAGAAAAAATAAGGAAAGGAAAATGAATATGAAGTGGAAAAAAGAAAGAAAAAATAAGGAAAAGAAAATGAATATGAAGTGGAAAAAAGAAAGAAAAAATAAGGAAAGGAAAATGAATATGAAGTGGAAAAAAGAAAGAAAAAATAAGGAAAGGAAAATGAATATGAAGTGGAAGAAAGAAAGAAAAAATAAGGAAAAGAAAATGAATATGAAGTGGAAAAAAGAATAAATGAAAAAAGAAGAAAAAATAAAAATAAAGCTGAAAAAAGAATAAATAAGAAAATAAAACAACAAAAAAAGAAAAATAATGGTAAATAGGTGAGGATTTTAAGTGAAAAAAGGGAAAAATAAAATAAAAATAGATAATAAAAAGAAAAAAGAGAGAAGGAAGAAAATAGAAAAGGCAAATAAATGAAAATAAAAACTCAGGGATAAAATAAATAAAAAATTCAAGGGTTTAAGAAACTATAAGTTAAGGGTAGATAGAAGGGTATGTATTTTTTTCCTGACAGCTTCTGTCCATTTCTCCTTCTTTCTTTATGGGTGGCACCTGTTGTTATTCTCCTCAAAGCCTTATTGTCTCCCCATAAGGTACAAGTCACCTCTAATGCATAAACCTTCTTAGCCTATGTTTTTGGTTCTTTTGTGTGTGTGTGTGTGTGTGTGTATGTCTGTGTGTGTCTGAGAGTGAAAGAGAGAAAGAGATCAGGTGAGGTGTGAATATCCTTCTTCTATCCAGAATTTGTCTATTTCCACCCTACCTCATTCTTCTCATCACTCCCAGGACAGTTTAGGACTCATATCACATGCAGACATAGTGCCATCAAGGTATGACATTTATTTATAGCTAATGCCATTTGTGCACCTGGATGTCCAACAGGGAAGAAAGCAATTCTAACATGGAGTGGGGGTATCATCAATGGTAAGGACAAAAGAAAAATGTTAAGGAGTCTCCGTTGTCAACATCCTTGACCGAATTTCTGTCTGAAATCCTAAAATGCTTTCTTTGTTACATTTTCACCTTTGCATTCAAAATTAATGGTCAAAAGTGTGTGTGTGTGTGTGTGTGTGTGTGTGCTTAAAATACTGCCCATAAACACAATCTTTAAAGAATGCCAGCTCATAGATACATTGTGATGTTTTTTTATTTGCCCTTTATGCAAGTGCTAACAATATGACGAAGGACTATCATATCTGCCAGTTAAGCTGTTGTTATTTTATATACTATTTTCACTAATTCTTTCATAGATCAGTTTATAGGGACAGCATTGAGATTATTGGGACATCACATATACGACAGACATAGCAGCAGTGAATGTATAAGAGCAAGATAGTGAAATACCCCATACTTCTTCAAACTGGTTTTAAATTGAGTTGTTCTTCTCCTAGACTGGTTACCCAGTCAAAGCTAAAGAGCCCATTCTATCCTATTATTTATAAGGGTTTGAATTCAGAATTTTCTTTCTCCTAGACTGACTGCCACTCATAGCAATAGAGCCCAGTCTATCTTGCTATTTAACTCATAGCTGAACGAAGATGGATTCATAACTTTTCCAAGGGCATTAGTGAAAAGTGAATAAAAAGAATAAAATTTATAAAACCATTTATTCATAAAATAATATGAAGATTTACCTTTTACCCTAAAAGTGAAGATCTAATGTAGGAGTTGTTTCTTGTAGATTTATTTTGATAAATTGAGCTATGGAAAACTTATTAATATTCAAAATGATAAAAATATGAAGGACAAAGATTTTATTATTAATACTTTGTTTTTACTGCTTTTACCAAAAAATGTTACTACTTCACTGGCTGGGTGAACAGGCTGTTCAGAATTGTCTTCTTCTAGACTGGTTGCCAACCAAGGCTAGAGATCACAGTTTGCATTGTCATTAAATTCATTGATAGGTGGAGAAGAGATGGAATCATTTCCAAGAGTATTTGTTCAAAAGTGAATGGAAAATAACACATGTACTGTCATAGGGGGAATTCCCATCTAGCATAATGTGGTAGATTGGGTTCCACAACTATTTATGTATCCATTGCGGTGATGACATGGCATCACTGGGCAGAGGGCTTCCTAGACTGAAAGGTGGAGGGATCTTCTGATTGACTCAATGGCCATGTGTCTGTGAATAAGAACAAGATTGAGTAAAAGAACCCATACCTCTTCAAACTGCTTTTAAATTGAGTTGTTCTTCTCATATTCCCAAGAATTTGGTAAATCAAAACTCACATCAAAAGTTTCCATAACAAAACTGACATGAACCCCTAAACCAAGGCAAATCTCCAGTTTACTTTCTACTTATTTTATCATATTTGGCAGGCTAGGTTTGGATTTCTCTTTGAGATGGAATTTTAATCACGATATAAAAACTTATCTGCTAACTTTCACTTCGCAAAACAATTAAAAGCAAAAAAAATTTTTGAGAAAAAGAAAATACCAATAAATAAAAACCAAAAATAAAGGCATTTAAAATATAAGATCAAAATAGAACAATATTAATGAGAGAAAATAAGAATTAATAATTCAAAAAAAGCTTGCTGAAAAATTCAAAATACTCCTGAGAAAATTCAGACAATTTTATGCCACCTCTAAATTTCTTTCTCATAAGTTTCTATTTATAAAAGATTCAGATTGTAAACTTAGCATTTTTTTTCGAATTGCTGTTGACTCCTTTGAAGCTCACCCTTTTAAATTCACTTCGACCACATGGGCTGTTTCATAATATCACTTTATTCTGGAAAGCAGAGACAATGCAAATGTTGTATCCAAATCTGCTTATTTGATCATTACTAAGTTTTATTTTATTTCATTTTCTCTTAAATTCAATTTCTTTGCATATAAATCTTCCATTCGCCCTGTTGCCATATATGATGTGGAAAGGGATGGGATCCACCACAGCTCTACTTGCCCTAGACATGCTAGCCATGAATATATATCTCTCTGGCTTTCAACCCAGATATGTGAAGGGAACTGATTAGGTGTTCAGCTGGGCAGTGACACTATAGCCACACCTGGTTATGGAATTAATAATAATGTTGATGAAAGTTATAATTTCAGCTGGAATTTGAACTTGGCAAGCTGATCTCACTTTCCCTGCTATGTTGACCTTCGTATATTCAGGATATTATTTCATAAATAAATTTCAGGAAAAAAAAAGAGAGAAATCTTATTTTAATCTCCAGTGTAAAGAGAAGAGCCATTTTATAACTTACTTAGCCACAGTCTGGAGTTTGTTATAATAGCATAGCCATTAACGGATAATGGGTACATAAAAACTTGTATGTGAGCAGATGTACCACATGATAAAATGTTACTTATCTTTTACAGTCAGTAAAAAAAAGAAGAAAACTTATATGAATGATATTTTCTGATGTTAAAAAAGAAGATAGTAAAGATATATCTCTTGATGAACACTATTGTTGATGGGCCATTGAAGCTTCTCCACTTTTTTTAGGTGACTTGATCTTATCTCATTTATAACTTTACAGATATCAACTTTGAGATCACACTGTCTTCAACTCTGTCAGTTATTCCATTAACAACAATCCCAAGAATTTGTTAAATCAAAACTCACATCAAAAGTTTCCATAACAAATCTGACATGAACCCCTAAACCAAGGCAAATCTCCAGTTTACTTTCTACTTATTTTATCATATTTGGCAGGCTAGGTTTGGACTTCTCTTTGAGTCGGGATTTTAATCACGATATAAAAACTTATCTGCCAACTTTGACTTCCCAAAACAATTAAAAACAAAAAGAAAATTTTTGAGAAAAAGAAAATACCAATAAATAAAAACCAAAAATAAAGGCATTTAAAATATAAGATCAAAATAGAACAATATTAATGAGAGAAAATAAGAATTAATAATTAAAAAAAAGCTTGCTGAAAAATTCAAAATACTCCTGAGAAAATTCAGACAATTTTATGCCACCTCTAAATTTCTTTCTCATAATTTTCTATTTATAAAAGATTCAGATTGTAAACTTAGCATTTTTTTTCGAATTGCTGTTGACTCCTTTGAAGCTCACCCTTTTAAATTCACTTCGACCACATGGGCTGTTTCATTAAATCACTTTATTCTGGAAAGCAGAGACAATGCAAATGTTTTATCCAAATCTGCTTATTTGATCATTACTAAGTTTTATTTTATTTAATTTTCTCTTAAATTCAATTTCTTTGCATACAAATTTACCATTCGCCCTGTTGCTATATATGGTCTGGTGCTCCCACTGATCATCTTGAGGTCCTTGAGAAAATCCAAAGACAGATATGCAATGTGATAGATCCTGATCTGGCATCTCATTTACAGTAACTTTCTCACAGATGTGATGTGGCTTCCCTCTGTCTTTTCTACAAATATTTTCATGGCAACTGTTCTGACAAGCTATTTTCACTAGTGCCCCAACTGCATGAATTTAAGTGTGCTACTAGGTTGACATCTCTGTCCCACCCTTTCACTGTCGAAAGAATTAAATGTAGCCATCTCTTCTACCCGAACAGCTTCTTCTCTCACACTTCCCAACAGTGGAATGCCCTTCCTCTTACTTGCTTCCCTGATAGCTATAATCTTTAAATATTCAAATGTAATGTCAATCGAGATCATCTGATACTCTGTTCTTCTCTATATCCTTTCCTCAAACACTCCTCTTTACTTTTACTCTCACTTTATGTAACCGTTTGCGTGCTAGTGGTACTCTCACCTTGTCTGGGGTGAATAGCTTAAAAAAATTATTTTGAGAAGGTTTTTAATCTTTATCTCTTCAATTGTTATTTAACTTTGTTCTAACACACATCATAAAAAATTTTACTCTTTTATTGGCTTTTATTGCTACAATCATCTTAATATATCATATTTATTATATTTTAATTAAATATTCTTTACCTTAAAATAAAAAAATATATATATTTATTTTTTTTAGATTAAGATATTTTGATATCTCTCTATATCTCTGAGATGAGGTATTATGATTACTTGCATGGCCCAGTGGATAAAGATGTTGGTTAGATCCAGTGACTAGACCCAAAGAATTGTGAGTTCAATACCAGGTCACAGCAGTGATGAACCAAACTTGGAGAGTTGAGTTAAAAGGAAGTAACTGAGACATCTAAGGCATGGCGCTTAGAACTAGAACAATCTACCATGGTGGACAAAATAATGGGTTTGGTTTGAAATTCCAATGACCTAAAGAAAGCTGGAGATATTTTGAATACTTAATCTTTTTTAATATATTTTGTTCCTGTTAATAATTTCTCACATTTTTTTTAATTAATTTCACCCAATCCAAGGCACAATAGCCACTCAATATAGAGGGTTACTGAAGGAGGTTTGTGATATGGAAATTAGTAGAGGAAATAGGAAGTGAAAATTAAAAGGATATGGAAGATTGACCCTATTCTTGAAGACGTTAAGATTGTTTGGATAAGCATCTATCTAATAGTCTGTTTAACAAAGTGGCACTTCTTGGAAAGAAGCTTTTATAGTGAAATGCTTTTCATTTTCAAATTAGGTTAGGACATTTTAAATATTATTATTGTAATGTTTTTTATCGTGTCTCTTTCACTCATTCTTTTTTGTTGGTTGGTTAGTTGATTTTGTTTAGCAGCATATCAACGTCTATGGGTTATTTAATGCCAAAATCTAAATATTTTGAAAACAATCTTATGTTTCAACTAAATATATTTTGAACATGATTTGACATGCGGACTCTTGAACCTAACTTCTCTACGTCACTCAACACCACTGCCAAAATGTGACTCTTAAAGAACTCCCGTCTTGACTAACGCAGTCAGACGTTAAAGAACTTTACAACAATTCATGCAAGTATAAGTCCAGCATCATTTATCCAACTTGCATAATATACAATTCACTCAATCTTCTAAACTGCATTTTAATAATCAACTTTCATTATGAGTCTAGGTACAAATATTACCAAATCAAAGCGACACAACTCAGTCTCACTTTTCAGTTCGCATGCATGTAATTTTAATACCTAATAAATTCAATTGTTATGTTTTTAACTCCATGTTCCTTTTTGTATTTCACCATTGCTAATGGTTTCCACACCTTTCCTAAACAAAAATAAATAATTGTGGGGAACAGCCCTTCAACACGCAACAAACATGGCTAAACCATTACACATGCTATCATACCAGGACCCGTTCCCCTACAAGTCCTTCCGCCTTTAAGCTACCTGGGGTCTGTCAGAGAAGAGACGAACTGCTAGGTTATGGTCTTCCAGATTTCTGGAGGTGCAACCATATTTTTAGTATATACTTATATTCATATAAGCAAACTATTTCATTAGTTTCAGTTCATAATATCCTCCTTGTTAAAAATATTGCTAATAACTTGTTTTGGAAGTGTCACATTCTTTATCATTTAATATTTTTTTAAATGAATGATTTGTGTTTTAATTTTCATCTTGAAGCTATAATTGTATTTATTTTCTAGAAACTTTAAGCGAGTGAAAAAAAAGTTGACATACTACGTAGTTTCATGTCTTCTTTCTGTATAACATAAATATATTTGCTTCTCAGAACATATTTCTTCTGTCTAAATTGTGTCTTAAAAATATGGTTTTCATCAGAATTTTCTGAAATTCATCATAAAGAGAAATGCTGTAAATATCTAAGATAGGAACAATTCTCATCCAATTTTAAGATATATGTTTTGTTGTCAAAAAATGAGATTTTATTCCCTGTGTGAATTAATCAGAGCAGAATAAGTCAAGTGTTTCTAATCACAAAACAGAAGAATTTTTCAATCCTTCAGCAACAATTTTCTACTTATTTGCTTAACAGAATACTTGTTTTTTTTTATTTATTTGTGTAACCATTGATCAGATTATAAGTAAAATGGCATCTACCGAGGAGGTATTAAATGTTTTTGACAAATCAATACAGAATGAAAGCAAATACACAACAGGTTGAAATTATATTCCATAAAATAGAAATAAGGCAACAAAAGTCTGTTTGTGGAAAGACAATGGAGTACAATTTTAAAATGTATATTTTTGAGCAAAGAGGAGTAAAAAATACTAACTGGCTGGAGAGGTGCATTAAGTGAAGGAAAAAGGAAGCAAAAGTTTCTTTTTGAAAGCAAAACTTTTTACAAACATTCCTCAGTTGCTGCTGCTACTACATATCTCCTCTACAGCTAATCTATAGCCTGCACACACTATACATAAATCTGTTTTTATTATCTGTGAAAAT
Organism: Acanthosepion esculentum; assembly: GCA_964036315.1. Lineage (NCBI taxonomy): Eukaryota > Metazoa > Mollusca > Cephalopoda > Sepiida > Sepiidae > Acanthosepion > Acanthosepion esculentum. The sequence continues at coordinate 21,922,026 of OZ038480.1, forward strand.
TCTCTCTAAGATACATGACAATTCTTTGGAGCATAGAAAATGTGAAGTAATTTTATTTTTATTTTAGTAATTGTAAAAAATGACAATATTCTAAAAAGCAACTTGACAATTTATAGATTTGTAATTTTCATCAGAAGGAACATTTTCAAGATAATATTCTTTGCAATAGATATTCCTCTTCTTCATGAATTTTAGTTCTATATTTTGTAATGTTCTTAATGAAGAAAAATCTGATCTTTAATGCAAATTATGATATTTCAATTTACATGAACTCATTAATGGGTCCTTGGGTAGTAAGATAAGGTATAAAAATAAAATTAAAAACGGAAACAAGAGGTCCACACATAAAAATGTGAGGTTCAGTTATGTAATTGTCTGTTTTTATATAATTTTTTAGGGTTTATATTAATATGTTTTATTTTTATCATTTGAAGTGAGAATAGAAATGAAATTTTAAAATAATTAAAAGGAAGTTGAAAAAAATATGAATACATGCCAGATAATATATTGACTTTGATGACCAATGTTTTAATTTGATGCCTGTGTTTTCTGGTAAATTATTTTAAGTGCTAAAATTTTCCAGCTTTATTAAATTTAGAATGAGCCTTTTTGTTGAACATTCAAAGCCTGTATTTAAATAAAAAGAAAGTTTGTTTTTTTTAATCTTTTACTATAGTATAAAATGTATTTAAAGTCTTTACTATTGCTTTACAGAACAGTGCAAATTAATTGAAGATGAGGTTGTTAAACAGCTGAGTCTTGGAACATTTGGGGAGTTTAATCAAATTAATTTACATATTGAGTCTTTAATGTTGACTTTGAAAGACTTTCAAATGTCTCAACTGTGGTGAATGCCTGTGCAGAACATTTCAGCAATTGCATTTTGATAACTTTGATTTTTTACCATTTGAATGGAATTCTTCATGCTCTGAAGAAATCAGACTCACTCAAGACCAAACAGGTGCCAGAAAGAAATTAGTAAAAAAAATTAGTAAAAAAGAAAGAAAGAAAATTTATTTTTTATTTTTTGGCTAGAATCAAACATCTAAAGATGTCAGGAAAGAATTTGTTGAAACAAATGACGCATATATATATATATATACATATATATATATACATATATATATATATACATATATATATATATATATACATATATATATATATATATACATATATATATATATATATACATATATATGTATGTATATTCTTTTTTTTTGCTTTTCATGAAATGTATACAATATTTCTTTTTGGTCTTTCCAATTTTTTAATATAAGTGGAAAAACTATTTTGTTTGCCAAGTATCAGACATTGCTTTATTTTAAGGGAGATTAAAAGTGTGAGTATATATATGTGTGCGTATTGGTGTTTATGAATGGCTGCATGTGTATGTCTGAATATGTGCATGAATATCTGTATGTCTGAATATCTGCATGAATATGTGTTTGTATTAATTTTTTAAATTGTTGCTTATGTGTCCATATAATATTTTTTTCTTTTACATTTGGAAGTTTTCATTTTGCTTACTACAAACTAACACATTTTACTTATATTTTTACTTTAGCGTTTCTTACATTTCTGTTGCTTTTGTTATTTAGTTTGGTTACATAATTTGTTTGGAAAATAATATCACATTTTCAAAAATGGATTTAAAAATTGGATGCAAATACAATTACATTAAATTTTATTAATCACTGACGTAATTGCTATCATGAGTAATTCTACCAGCAAAATGTAAAGATGTTATTGTATTCCCCACCAATACAAATTTGGGATGATTTTATGAAAAGGAAGATGTGAGAATCAAATTAGTTACTTTTCTTACATACAAGGGTGAAGTGAAAAGTTCTATTAGGCTGACGAAGAAGGAATGATGCTAGAGTTATGAAATCTTGCGTGCCTTAATTTCAACTGCATTATTACTTCCCAGGAAAACAGGCATCTCACTGTTCAAAGAAGACTTCAAACTAATAGTAGTGACTTCTCTTGAAAACAGACAAAATTTGACATCGTGGTGTTTTGTGATGTCAACGAACACTCGGTGATACTTTTGTGATGTCAACGAATACTCGTCCCTGTAGAGTCCTGTGTCATTTCTAACATGCAGACTCATAAACCCAGCCAAAAGCGAACTAGGTAAAATAAGTAAAACGATACTAGAAAGAATTAATTTTGAACTTAGGAAGAAGTTAGGAGTAAACCAGTGGAAAAACACAAAAGCAACTACTTGGTTCCACAGCATAAATAAGAAACAAAATTGCCACTTCCTACAATTAGACATAAAAGAATTTTACCCATCCATAACAGAACACATGTTAGATAAGGCTATCACCTTATCTCAGGAACAAATAATAATAAAACCAAACGAAATCTACATCATTAAGCACTCCCATAAATCATTACTATTTCACCATGAAGAAGCATGGATAAAGAAAGATGGGATATTTGACACTACAATGGGAAGCTTTGACGGTGCAGAGACATGCGAAATCGTAGGTATTTACTTACTACACGAACTAAGCAAAATAATAAATAGAAATGACACAGGACTCTACAGGGACGACGGTCTCATAATCTTAAGAAACTGCAACAAACAAAACACAGACAAAACTAGAAAAGTAATAATAAACATTTTCAAAAATAACGGATTCGACATAGATATAAAAACTAACCTAAACAAAGTAGATTTTCTAGATGTTACCTTCAACCTAAGAAAAGGCACATACAAACCATACAGAAAACCCAATGATAAACCACTCTATATACACACATCTTCCAACCACCCGCCTTCTATAATCAAACAGATACCAAAATCAATTAACCGCAGACTTTCCAACAATTCCTTCAATGAATCTATATTTAACAAAGCTAAGAAAGACTATGAAACAGCCCTAAAAGATTCCCAGCAACACTCAATACTCACCACAGAACACAAAAAAGGCCAACAGGAAAACAAATATCATATGGTTCAACCCACCGTATAGCAAAAATGTAAAAACAAACGTAGGAAAAATATTCTTCAAACTTTTACCCAAACACTTCCCGGAATCAAGCACCCTACACAAAATATTCAAGACAAACACAGTAAAAATCAGCTACAGTTGCACCGAGAACATGGCACAAATAATAAAAAAGCACAACAGGAAAATTATCAACAAACCACACGAACAAATTAAACCCACATGCAACTGCAGAATAAAAAACAAATGTCCCTTAAACAGTAATTGTTTACAAAACAATGTAATCTACCAAGCCATGATAAAATCACCAGATAATGAAGAAAAAGTATTCATAGGAGTAACTGAAGGACCCTGGAAACAAAGAAATTATGTACACAAAACATCTTTCACAAATAGTAAATATGCAAAAAGCACAATGCTTCCTAAGTATATCTGGGAAATAAAAAACAAAACGCACACCACACCAAAAATATCTTGGAAAATAAGGAAAAAATCATCAGCCTACAACAACCAATCAAAAACTTGCAACGACTTAACTTAAAAATCGAAAACAGAAAAAATAAATAAGTACATAAACAAACAAAATGACAATAAAATAAGCAAAATAAATTAATCCAAACAAATTACCAAATCACACCTGTTAGAATAGACAAAATAGAATAAAAATAAGAAACAAAATCAATAAATTAAGTAAATAATAAACAAATTAGCAAACTATTATGACCCAAATATTAGACTGTAAAAATGAAACCAAAAAATCGGACGAAAAATAGCTATAACTGTTATATAATGATAAAAAAAAACAATATACTGCGTTACTTAAAAATCGAAAACCAAAAAGAGAAAATATACAGTGTAACAAATAAATAACAAGTAAAATAAATTGATCTAAATACATCCAAATATATAAATAAACTAACAACCGATACCAATAAACTAGCCATTTTGAAAAAACAAATAAAGATAATCAATCCAAATAAATAAATTAAAAACTGTTCCTGCCAAAATAATAGTTAGAACAAACCACAACAATCAACCCCAAAATTGAACAAATAGCTTTAATTATCTTCCCAAACAAAAACAAAACTATTAAATAAGCTATATAAACAAACTTTTACTACGTTAATAAAAACACCGATCAAAATAATGAAATAAATAAATAAATATATAAGATAAAAATAAATAAAAACAAGCAAAATAATTTGATACAAATAAATAAATAAATAAATAAAAAAATAAATGACTTCCGGTAAAAATAACTGCCAAAATAGACTACCCACAATGCACCACTGACCCGTATATATAAATAGCCGAGAAAAATAACAACACTAGTGGTCTGACGATTGCATCTAGCATGAAACAGACTGTCGCCTCTAAGTGTTGACTTCTATGTTCACTTTTATATTTACACATGCTCTATCTCTGATATTGAGCACTTTATCCCATAAATATAGCACACTTTTAGACTATATTTCTTCATATATATATATATATATATATATATATATATATATATATATATACATAAGGGGGTGATTAAAGTTGTTCCAGTAAAAGAAAAGTGTATATTTTAAACAGTAGAGAGAAGCCGCAAACGTTTTTGATTATAATGTAGATTTTTTAAATATATATTATACTTTATTTTCCATATTTTTATATGGAAAATAATGACATTGTCTTTGTTGACTGTCTTCAAAAGGGGCCACACACCATCAATGGAGACTTCTATGTCAACTTGCTGGCAGTTATGAAAAGCTTATTAAAACAGAATGCCCAGGATAAGTGAAGAAAGTATGTCGGATAAAAATATATTAATAACATGCTGAATTATTAAATGAAAAATACATTCCTAATATTCCTTTTTTATGTTAGGATACGAAACTGAGTAAAGATGTATATATCTAGATACACAAAATATTTCCATATAGAAATATATTTTCATATGGAAAATAAAGTGAGACATATATTTAAAAAATTCACATTATAACCAAAAATGGTTGAGGCTTCTCTCTACTCTTTAATATATATATATATATAAATTTATACATATATATATATATATATATATATATATATATATATTGTGTATTTAGGCAGCAATTCTTCATTTATACATGCTTCATTAAAGATGGCAGACAAGGTACTACAATTAAGCTTTTTATTTAATTTTGTTGTGTTTGAACAAGTGTTTTCTTTTCTGGACATAGAGTGTGTAAAAACTGTCCAAATGCCCCTTAAGGAACTCTGTTCCTGATCATACTGAATTCATAAATAATTACATCAGTCACACTACTACATGCCTATCCAGACACCTTATGTTACACCTATATGACCACAGAGCCATCAGAACCCATTTAAACACACACACACAAACTTACCAGACTCCATCCGAAATATACTAGTAGAAAAACGATTAAAAATAATGGAAGCCTTAATAATAAAAAAGAAAAAGCCAATACTTAATGATATTAACTATGAACACGGCCACAATATGCTGTGTTCAGAAAATAGACCATCCCTATAACTCTAGAAACATGCACACAACCCATACACCTAATTAAAAAGCAATCTTCATTGATAATCACTAAAAGTATAGCTGAAAACGCTTGGAATTACAGAACATTTGGACAGCTTGTACACACTTTGTGTCCAGAAAAGAAAACACAAGAAAAAATTAAAATAAAAAGTTTAATCATAATACCTTGTCTTTCATCTTTAATGAAATATATATATATATATATATATATATATATGTATATATATTGTGTATTTAGGCAGCAATCCTTCATTTATACATGTTTCATTGAAGACAACAGACAAGGTACTCTCTGGCAGAATTTAAACCTGCATTCCCCTAGGGGAATCTGTTATTTGATCTGGTATACTTTGACCTCACAGCTACAGAGTTCCTAATAACCAAGCTTGAATAGTGCTTTTAAACACAATTTTCTTGACTCTTGAAATATACAGCTCTGCTCAGTTTCGGATAACGTAAACAAAGCAATATTAGGAATGGATTTTTCATTTAATAATCCATCATTTCATTGATACATTTTATCCAATATAGTTTCTTCAATTATCCTGAGCATTCGGTCTTAATATGCTTCTCGTAATGGCCAGCAAGTTGACATAGTGGTCTTCATTGATGGTGTGTGGCCCTTTTGAAGACAATCAATGAAGACAATGTCTTTTGCATCCCACAAACTTGTGAGTCAAGAAAAACGTGTTTAAAAGCACTATTCAAGCATTGCACAATGGACAGTTTAGTCACGACTTAGATCCTGGTGTACATGATATTCATGAATTTGAAAAATGCCATAAAAAACTAAGCAGAAAGGCCTTTATGGTGGAATTCATATATATATATATATATATATATATATATATATATATATATAACATATGCCTGGTGGGATGGATAAATTGTCATCCCAATGACGCAAAAATGAAAAATAACACTGACATCTCATTTTAACAGATATATTTACCAAAATTACACAAAAATATCTTTAAATACCGAAGAGTAAATTTATTCAATAAAATCGCCATTGGCGATTTTATTGAATAAATTTACAAAAATTAATATAATGTTCAAAAATTAATATAATGTGATTTTCTAGAATGTTTTTTATATTATATCTCTCACTTTCAAGACAGACCTACCCTGAAAATTATAGACCATTCCCATTTTTGTAGGGTGGCAAACTCAGAAAATCAGCAAGGGATGAAATACTTATTTTCCCCACTGTATATCAACCAACTCTTTCCTAATCCTCTGCACTATCCTCAGACACAAACACTCTGAAATGTTTTGTATATGAGTTTCTGGCACGAATGCCAAGCAGTACAGCATGTTGTTTCCAAATTTCTGATTCAGTGAATTGTGACATGATGCTCTTTTACTCACAGATGGTGCCCAACTGACCCTATTATACTGTGCAGTTGACAAAATTAAAAACAAACGATGCACATATGCAAAATAACAAATGTAAGGTGGCAAAATTTATCCATTGCACCCTGTATATATATGATCTTTGTCAATAGTAATGCAAGTTGTTGATTGTAGAGTAATTGGTCATGGTTTAGTGCAATTGGTAAAAATAATACTAATGCAAGAATAAATATGCTTGACAAAACTAAGCAAAGGAACAGTAATAAGTAAGCATGATGGTAACACACAAAAGGGATACAGTTAAGTGATCATAGCATTTTGACTCCAATAAAGAAAGAAGAAAAATATGAAGGATGAGATCAAGAACTGGTCCATTTTAATGGTCAGGAAGAAATCCCATCATGCATCTGTATGATTTGTCTATAAATTTGGGGAGGCAGTGTTTTTATCAATCATTTCCACTGGATTGGAATCAACATTGGTTTATTAAAATGATTCTCATAAGCTTTGACTAAAATTTGCCTCACTAGACATAATAATCATTTGATGTGTTTGGCCTTAAAGAGCAAAGTTTAACAGAAAGCTCTTGAGATACTTTAACTGGAATCTGCTTCAATAGAAATGTTATAATCATCAAAACTGGTTGGTCTTTCAGAGCAAACATTTTTGAGAAATTCACATTCTTTTGAAATTTGCTCAACTACTGTTGACATTTACACACAATCATTACAGCTGAATAAATAGTAGAAATCTCCTTCATTGTTGCGTTAGTGAAATTCATAGTCAAGCAATAGCGAACATGATATTCATTAAAGACTTTTTCTCCCATATGATTAAACATAACACAAATCTATGAATAGAGAACTTCATTAATCTCAATCATTATGACACTTACTATTTAACTTGATTTCAAATTTACATTTTTGATACATTTTTTAAACAATGTCCCATATTTGTTATCTGTCTTATTTTTGTTACAATTAAAAGAATTGTATAAACAATTATGATTTGGTTAAATTCCTTAATTAATTGCAATATTTGAAGACAATTGCTTTACACTCAGAATGAGAAATAAAACAAAAATAAATAATGAAAGAGAAAGAAAGAAATTTATTCTTATTTATATGGTGTCTCCATATCTAAATTATATTTTTCAGTTTTTCTTTCTGATTTACACAAATGTATTTATGCAAAAATATATTTGTTTTCGAATGCGGATCAGAAGGACATTAACTTTGATTTTTGATTTATGCAAACAATTTCATATAGCTCCAACTTAAATTATGGAATGTTTATATATTTTTGGCGATGCTGCCAACATCTCAAAATTGAGTGTTTTGTAAATAAATTTTTTTTTTATATACCCTATATAAATTTTGTTAAAATATTAAACAATCATATATGTATAAGTGTGTGTGTGTGTACATATATATATATATATATATATATATATATGTGTGTGTGTGTGTGTGTGTGTGAATATATATATGAAAAATATATATATATCTGTGTGTGTCTATGTGTGCATATATATATATATATATATATATATCCGATGCTTGTGAGATGATGTGCCTAAACTCTTGACCGATGTTTATCAGCGAAAAAAGTTCCACAGACCAATCAACATTAAACACCCGGTCCATCCATCACCAAACTGCTATCAACAAGCACTATTGTCTCACTCCGATACCTATTTATATATTTTTTTTATGTATATTTTTCTTCTCAAACAAATGGAAAAAAGGAAGTGACATTTGACATCCGGCTTGCCTACAAGCAGGATTGTTCATAACCGTTTTCGACCCTCACCTGTCGATGTGCAGTTGAAATGCACTGAAACCAAGTTGCATCTTTGTAGTGAGTAAAATGGTTTTGTCTATATGATAAAATTATAATAAATAAATATATATATATATATATATATATATATATATATATATATATATATATATATGTATATGTATATATATATATATATATATATATATATATATATATTCAGAATTTAATATAATGTGATTTTATAGAATTTTTTAATATTCCATCTCTCACTTTCAAGACGGACCTACCCTGAAAATTATACACCATTTCCATTTTTGTAAGGTGGCAAACTCAGAAAATCAGCAGGGGATGAAATACTTATTTTCCGCACAGTATATATACACAAATATAAATATATATACTAATACACACACACACACATATATATATATTTATACACATACATTTTTTTTCAACCATTTTGTATCAAGCAAGGTAATAATGCCACTAGGACACAAGGAGTAACTGAGTGTTAGAGAATATATGAGAAAAACTACTATTAATAACGAAGAACAATAACAAAAAAACATCAATTAAGAAGACAGAAGATAACAGTTGACAATGCATTTAAATTCTAGGAGATCAAAGTTTCCCCATGAAGCAAGTAGCCAGAAGAGAGTTCCACAAGCAAGAAGTGCGAGAAAATAAGCTATTAGCATAGAATTTATGGTTACATCTAGCCAGCTCAACAGTAAAATGATGAGATCTAGTTGCCAATCTAGTACTGTGCTTAAATTCTTAAATTCAGAAAAATTACCATGAATATATTTATAGAAAATTCACAGGGAAGCTACATTACAGCAATGAGAAAAGGACTGATGCTTTTATATATATATATATATATATATATATATATATATATATATATATATATATATATGAAAATGTCTCAAAGTTAACTTTTAGAGAAGACAATATTTATAAATAAATGACAATAAGTAAACAGTAATTGCTGACACGTTTCGTCCAATGATAAGAATGAAAATTTCGTTTCTTGCTTTGAAAAAGTCCACATTGGACGAAACACATCAGCAATTATTGTTTTCCTATTGTCATTTATTTATAAATATATATATATATATATATATATATATATATATATATATATATATACACAAACAGATGCATACATATATATACAAAAAACCTTTTAAACCAAAAATCCAAAGTCTTAAGCCCTTGCTTACATAACAGAAAATTTTACTTAAATGCATATGAGGCTGGGTAAAAATACTAACTTAACTCCCTACCACCACTGATGCATTTACAATACTTTTGCTTTTCTTTACTTCCGCCTTTTTCTTTTTCTTCTTCTTCTTCTTTCTTTACATCCTCCTCCTCACTTTCCATTACATCCAACGTCATGCATTTACTTATTTTTGAAAATAATAATGTAGCGTTCTTTAGTTTTTTAAAAATAGAAAAAAATGTTCGGTGGTCATTTGATAAAAAAAATCACCTGAAGATGCCGTAAGGTTGAAATCAATGTAGCAGATTCAACTGACCTCCTGATTTTTAAAGTTAAATGCTCCACATGTCATTTTTACTCTTGTTTTTTTTTACATGTGTATTGAGCTCTTTTTAATACTACTGTTTCCTGGTCTGATTCAACTCTGACCATTGTTAACCTTGTATGTATTATATATATATATATATATATATATATATATATATATATATATATATATATTATAAAAGGAGAGAAAGAAAGGTGTGTTGATAGATATATATACCTATTTTTGAAAATGTAATATTTCATTATTCCATACTAAATCTAGAAAAAAAATTTGTATGTGTATAAATGCATGTATAAATGTAAATATATATGCTTGCATTCATAGTTTGGGTTATAAATATTTTATATGTGTGTGTATATGTATATATGTATACATATGCACACACATACACATACACATGTGCACATACTCACACAAAGAATTTGTGAAGACATTCTAGATTCATCCAGAGAAGTGTGATCATAATTATCTTGTCGGTCAGCAGACCAAACTTAATTTCTTTCAGCCATACTAAGAACTCTTGTTCTCCTGCTACCAAAATTAACAAACAGCCAAAACACTGAACCTTTTTCATCTTCTTCTTTCCTCTGTTCCACTTTGACCCCTAAGAAAGAGACATACACAACTTGAGGGGTAATCTATAATTGATTATCCCTAATTACAACATCATAAAAGGAGATTAAGTTTGGGCCATGTTAAATTTACAGGCAAATGAGAACTTTGAACCAATGTGTTTAACAAATGGCTCAAGTTGCTCATATTTGTGATCAACTTGAGCTGATTGCTAAGTATCCTGGTTCAAAGTTCCCATTCAATAGCAGTTGACCCATGTTATACAATATTTTGAGTCTCGGATATTAATCAAATAACAGCAGACAATTTCTCTTCCGAAAGTTCCATTACTACTAGCCACCCCTACCCAGTTGCCTTCATTTTATTTGAATGATCCCCCCACTTTATGACTTTTCCATAAAGTCCATCTCCATCATTAACCCAGGTCAAATTTTATTACCTCTTTGAGCAAGACAAACTGATGATTCCGTTTTAAGAATAGTGAAACTGGCTTTATCAGTTAGTTTCATACTTCAGGATTATTGAAAAATATGCAATTTGTTTTTGTCTTTAGTAATATAAGTTGGGTAGACAATTTTCATATATTTTTTCTACATCTATGCTTGCGACTTGTTAATTTTCTAATAGATTTTGTAGAAATTTTTGTTTTTAATATTTTTCTGTGTTAAAAATCCAAAGACGTAACAATTAGAAAAAAAATCATAAAATTTAGACTATTTTTTTCATCTTAATATTTTCACAATGCTTATCTTTGATTCTTAATATTTTCACGATGCTTGTCTCTGAGTCTTAATATTTTCACAATTCTTGTCTTTGAGTCTTAATATTTTCACAATGCTTGTCTTTGAGTCTTAATATTTTCACAATGCTTGTCTTTGAGTCTTAATATTTTCACAATGCTTGTCTCTGAGTCTTAATATTTTCACAATGCTTGTCTCTGAGTCTTAATATTTTCACAGTGCTTGTCTTTGAATCTTAATATTTTCACAATGCTTGTCTTTGAGTCTTAATATTTTCACAATGCTTGTCTCTGAGTCTTAATATTTTCACAGTGCTTGTCTTTGAGTCTTAATATTTTCACAATGCTTGTCTCTGAGTCTTAATATTTTCACAATGCTTGTCTCTGAGTCTTAATATTTTCACAATGCTTGTCTCTGAGTCTTAATATTTTCACAGTGCTTGTCTTTGAGTCTTAATATTTTCACAATGCTTGTCTCTGAGTCTTAATATTTTCACAATGCTTGTCTCTGAGTCTTAATATTTTCACAGTGCTTGTCTTTGAGTCTTAATATTTTCACAATGCTTGTCTTTGAGTCTTAATATTTTCACAATGCTTGTCTTTGAGTCTTAATATTTTCACAATGCTTCTTTTTGAGTCTTAATATTTTCTCAATGCTTCTCTTTGATAGATGGATTAATACCTTTCCTAAGGATATTTGCATGTAAGTGAATTTAACAAACTCAACTGGCAACAGAGATGAAGACAATAGTCCAAATGAAAGTCTTGCAAATAAGGATAAAGCCTCGTCCCAGAAAAGACTGACAAAGAACATTTTTAATGTGTCAAAGTCAGATTGTTTTTATCTACTTCCCTCAAGCAAAGGCTGAGTCTATATATTCAAAGGCATGGTTCTACTTACTAAACTTAGGTTCATCTTATATAAAGCCAAAGAAGAATAGATTGATTGTGTTGTATCAGTTGTGCAAGCAAGAATGAATTGTTTATTTGTCTTGAAAATCCTGGCTTTGACTGAGGCTTGAAAATCAAT
>OZ038480.1:21939563-21989563 GCA_964036315.1 Acanthosepion esculentum
ACTCGATTCGATTTACCGAAGAGTCTTGCATTATTAGCCGTAATAGTCACTGTTTACAAGCCCACACATCCTCTCCAGAGAGCTCAACCGAAATATATTTTTCAGGAGCATATATTGTCATTCACAGACAGACTGTTTCGCTGTATCACAACTCATCAGTGTGGCTAGACATCCGGTTGCCTCTGGCTAGAATCGAAAACTGGCTATTTTTGCGTCAGTCGGAAATTTTACCCTGAAGCCGTTGACGCATGGCAGAGAAGAAGGTGAATTTAAGCATATTTATTTTTAGATAAACACATAGTGACTGAGAGAACCCGATTCGATTTACTGAAGAGTCTTGCATTATTAGCCATAATAGTCACTGTTTACAAACCCACACATCCTCCCCAGAGAGCTCAACCGAAATAAATTTTTCAGGAGCATATATATATATATATATATATATATATATATATATGAGGGTGTTTCATTAAGATGGATCAAAGTCAACAGTAAATAAATCAGTGTTATTGGTGAAAATCTATTTATTTCTCTATCGGATCATGTTATTTAAGTCATGCTAATTATGTGTGAAAAATAATATCACCCAAATGTCTACCAAATCTGAAAGAAAAAGAAAAAAATCATGTACATATAAACTTAAACTTAATTCACATTTAAAATGAGGCCAATTTATTGGAACACCCTACTCATCCCACAAGAAACTGAAATTCACAGAAAGGCTCATAACATGAATGAGCCAAAAACCACATTTCTTCTTATAATTTGAAACATAACAATTACTGTCTACCAAATAACTATCAAGATAATTCAACAGACCTTGCTATTCTTAAGGCACCATTGACCAGCATATATAAATAGTCCATCCAAAACACAACACCCGTGGCCTTATGATTGCATACAAGCATAAAACAAACTGTCACTGCTTGGTGCTGATTTCAGTTTTCACTCTTATATTTATATATGCTCTATCCCAGATGGTCAGTATTTTTACAGATAAATACAGTATACCTTAAAACTATATTTTTTATCATATTATACATATATATATATATATATATATATATATATATATATATATATATATATATATATATAATTTATTTGAAAATTATAACATAAACATTATATTTACTCTACTCTGTTTATTCTGTTTATAACATTATTATGTTTATAACATAAACATTATGTTTGCTCTACTCTGTATTGAGCACTGTTTTAAGAATAGTATTTTTGGTTATTGGAATTTATTCCAAATACACCAATCCTATACTTGGGTACATATACATACATATACACATTCATATATATATATATATATATATAAAATGTAAAAATGTATATATTATGCATATATATGTGTGTGTGTCTGCAAATGTATACTGGTAGAATTTTAGTCTATTGCATACATAAACAACATAAAATGAAATTAATTCATTCCCTGAAAATGTAGTTGGCCATTATTTGACGAAGAAATACATAAATTTTGTCTTTCAATGTTTATTTAAAAACATAATAATAAAATTTTAAAAACCCAGAAATTATCTATTTTATCTTGTAAGCTTGTTTAATTACAACTCATATATGGTCCTTTTTTGTAGTTTGTTTTCCCTTTGTTCTTTTAAAATTGCCTGATTGTCTATTATTTATTCAGGGTGCCATTATTAAAGTGTACAGAATATTGTTATAGTGTTTATTAGACTATTTTTTATTGCCAACACCAGTGATTTTATTTTTATTGTCATTGAGTTTGTTATTTGATATTACAATTATTTTTATTCATTTTCTTTGTTTGCCTTAAATGCTTGAATGGTATTCAATGACCTGAAACAAACCATAAAAGCAAATCCATAAGAGTCAATTTTTATTTGATTTCAGACAAGCAAAGCCAAAGATATTGGAAACTAAGTTATGTCTTCTCCAATACAGACATTATTCTGAAGCAATTGGGCCATGTCATTAACATCGATCTGATTTGAAAATTAGGCAGAGGTCAAAGGTTGGAAACTAGAAAGTGTATGGGTATGAGAGATTGAAGAGTTGGCCATAATGCAAAGAAAACAGGGGAGATAATTATGGGCCTTCAGACTGGCACATCAAAGACAACAGATGAGAGAAAGACTTGTAGTTGTAAACATTCACATCTTAATGAAAAAAGTTTTCATCATTGTTAAGAAAAATTGAATGCAAAGCAAAGTGAATGGAGAATTGAGAGTAAGTACCTCCACTAATTCATGATACCTAAGGATTAAAATGAATTTTTATAAATAGAAGAGCTTTCTTGAAGCTTTCATTTTAGCTTTAATTGAAAGCTAAAGGATTAAATGTATCATTTCCAGTGAGAAAAAATGAATTTAAAACAAAAATTATATTGATTGGAATCAATTCTTTTTTTTAAATAACTCATTAGTCCCCCTTTCTGGTCATCTTTCATTCCAGTGTAATTCACAGTATTAAAAAATCTTCCAAAAAGTAAAATATACTTTTCTGAAACTTTATTTGAGGAATATTAGCTGATTTAAAGTATAATTAATCTGATTTGAAAAAAATATTATTTACTTTAAGCTTAAAATAATACAGAAATATATTTTTAAAACATGTCAGTAGCTGTGTTTTTAACTGACATTGTCATGTTTTATGTAATTTAGGAGGCAATTACAGGTCATGATATAATGATTGTTGTTCTGTGGAGGCTTTATCTGTTAGATATCATTTAAGAGGGATTTCAATGGATTGGAAAAATGTAGTATAAAGGTATATGAATATGATTTTTAAAAAATGGTGATCATATTTGAAGAAAGAAAGAAAAGTTATATTGATTAAAATGGTTTATAAAAAGGAAGAATAAAAGCAAGAGCTTATATTGATAAAATAAATTAATGTGTTTAAGGATAGGAAGAAATGAATCAGGTTATATAGATACAATGAATGAAAAAGTTTAAGAAAGAAAGAAAGGCAAAATGAAAATCAGAAAGCAAAAAGAAAAAGAAAATACAATATGAAAAATTATAAAAAGAAAGAAAATGAAAATAAACTTCTATATTTTAATCAGTCTGAATGAAAAAAAAGAAGAAATTCTGATTTTAATAAATGAGTCAAAATTGAATGAAAACCAAGTGTGATGAAAATAATGTCATTAGACTGAAGAAAAATTCAGTTTTATAAGAAGGACAAAAGAAATGTTTGAAAATGTTGAAACTCAGTTATAATATAAAGAAAGAAAGACAATGCCAAGGAAAACTAATGATAAAGGCAAAAAGAAGAAGAAGAAGAAAAGGAGGGTCAAGACAAGTGAAAAAGAAAAAGGGGGGAAATGTTTTAGAGCAACAAAAAAGAAGAAAAAATTAGAAAGTGGGGGAAACAGCTGAAAGTTGGATTCATGAAAAAATAGAAAGGAAGAAGAAAGTTATGAACAAGAAACATGTTGGAGATAAAATAAAAGAGAATATTGCAAAAGAGAGATGGAAGGAAATGAAAGAATTGCAGAGAAATGGAGTATTTCTCTGAATGTGTATCAAGTAAATGCAGGAATGAATGATAAAGAGAGAAAAAAAGAAGAATGAAAAAAAAAAAGATGACAATTCTGGCATCAGTTTTTAAATTATCCAGATGCTTCTTTGAAATATTATCAGGATATTTACTTGGATTTTAACTGTCCATTCCTATTTGCTCAGGAACAATTAAATCTGATTTATTTGTTTTTTATTCATTAATGCTTTCATTATTCAATTTTTCCGGTTTTTTTTTGTCTCAACCAACATTCTTTCTATTTATTTGTTAATCCACAGTCACTAAAGTACTGATTTTTTTTCAAGGGATTTCATTCTTGGAATAACAGCAAGTTTATTTTGATGCTGAAAGTGTAATTGTATAAGCACTTGTCTTTTCTTAATTACCTTCTTCACAGATTTATAACAAAGATTAATAATTTCTTTTTTCTATTTTTTTTAATACAGTCATTTTAGTTCAGGGCATGACCTGACCTTGCAAGAACTGAGAATATAGTTTAACATTCTGCAGATGTGAAACACCTAATGCCCGATCCATTCAGGAATATCGGATGAAATGAGAAATAGTTTAGGTCCTTTGGTTTGTAGATTTTCACAAAAGGATCCCAATCACTGACTGCAAAATATGAACAAAGTTAAATTTCAATTTATACAATATCTACTTAAATAAATAAATGATATGATAGCATTGTAGTTTCATTTTGAATGTATTTCTGCAAACATTCTCTAAGAATACACCATTGGGAAAATTAATTGAAACAAAATGAATAATTTCATTATTATTTACTTTTTTCCAATGAAACATGACCCAGTGCACATGTTAGTACTTTGTATGTCCATTCCGTGAAGTCGTTCCTTGCAGATTGACCAGAGATTCTCGATTGGATTTAAATCAGGAGAGTTTCTGAGCCAGTTGATAGTACATTGGTTTGCTCACTGGTAAAACTTGCCAGTGTGTTCGTGCAGCATTACAAATTTCACATGCTTACTTGGAGTAATGTCCATCACAGACAATGGCTGTAGGATAACAAATCGACACTTGAGGCAATAGTGTCTGGGTGTGATGAAAACCTGATGCAATCACGGATAATGCAATATTTTTCAAGGCCAAACAAATTTCATCATACACCCTGAAAATAGATTCATATTACTGCACACCATTGCAAATGATCTAATCTGAGAAAAAATAGAAATCAATTACACCCTGTCACTTTGGTGGGTCTAAAACTGACTGTATGAAAGAAAGGAAACTAAGGCGGTTGTTTCAATTAATTTGCACGAGGGTGTATGTATCTCCAAACTTTTCTAGTCATTTTTCTGTCTTTACTATTACCTGCTTTTCCCATTTAAGAATATATTTCTAATGAAAGACCTTGTCTGAAAATTTATTTAATGATTGCTTTTGGATATTGAGTTCATGTCAAAAGAGACTTTTTAAAAAACAAAGTTGTTAGGGTTTGAAATTAAAGAAAATGTGCTTGACTTCTCTTATAAATGCCCATACAGTGACATGACAATACAAGTGAAATGACAAGTATCACCAAAAGAAATGATGACAAGAACGGTTAAAATAAAATTCTTTGTATTGCTGATAGACGATCAAGGTAGAATGTCACTTTGTATGCAAGGGAGGAGACCTGAAGAATAGGGTAAGTTAGTAATTATTAGAGTTGATACTTGTGTATATGTTGTAACCTAGAGAATGTCACTGAATAGAATAATCAAATGAAGGTTGGTAATGAACAATAATACTTAAGACAAGAACAACACATATAAGATTCGCCAGTGGCGTGTAGAAGTAGTCAACTGCTAGAAATGATTGAAGTGAATTCCACAATGAATCTCTAATGGCAGACCAACATACAGTATTTACTACTGTATTTATGTGAATGAGGACATACTCATTATCATCCATAGGTATGCTACAACAGTATGGTTGGTTGACTGAGGTCACTGGTGATGACAGTGAAAGCCTGCCTATTGGTCCATGACTGCTGATTGTGTCCTGAGTGGCATTCTTAAACACAGACTGGATGGATCATGAGTCAGTGTTTTTTCACGTTTATTACTTTGATGGCAACATTCATGATTGGCTCCATTATACTGTATTGTATATATGTTTGAGAGGATTTGTTTGGTGAGCCAGATGGTATACTTGGAGCTCCTGTACAGTGAGCGACTTTTCTTTTATTTCTAATTTTGCTTTCTTAGCATTTACAGGCACAGTGGAGTAATGGATAGCAGCTCTGATTGAGACATTGGAGAGCCGAGTTCAAATTCCAGTCAAATCCATTGCATTCACTTATGTGCTAATACCCTTGGGAAAGGTATGTATCCTCTTTGTCTCCCTCCAGCTATGGGTAAATAGCAGGACATACCGGGTTCTATAGCCTTGGATGGCAACTGGTCTACTGCAGAAAGAAATGGCAAACTACTGTAGGAAAAAATCTGCCTCATCAGTCATGTATTATTATCACACATAGCACATAACTGACTGAGCATTTACATCCAGCCAACAGGTGAATCAGAAAGAGATAATGTGAAATCTGGGCAATTTCATCACAAATGGAAAAACGAATTGACAAAGATATGGTTTTACATGAATAGTACATGTGACAAATGAGGAAGTTCAAAGGAAAGTAAGAACTACAAAGAGACTGCAGATAACAATTAGGAAAGAAAGCTTGGAAAATTTATCACTTACAAGGTACAAAGTGAGGCAGTGGGGGAAACAATAACTGAAAACTTGAGAATATTAACTGTAAGAAGACGGAATATATGATTGTGAAGAAAATGGGCATCCCAAGATGTCAATAACACATTATGGATGAAAAGAATTAAATAAGTGGAAGCTAAAATCTCTGGATAATGTAATAAGTGACGATAAAAAGTGACACATCATTTCAAAGGCACAGAGGAGTAATAAAAGTGTCTTTTCAGAAGATGAATAATAAAGTGAAAGAGAAGTGGTTTTTGCAGAAGAGTGTTAAAAATGCCATGAATAGAGAATGTGGCAAGTGAGGAAGTTCTAAGGTGAATAGGAACTACAAAGGAATTGCATATTACAATTAGGAAAGAAGGTAGATATTTTATATTGTTATATGGAAACAAAACTTAAAATGACAGGATGTGTTTTTACCAAAGAATGTTGAGAATACTATCGATGGAAGTAAGGAAGTGATAAGGAAATTATCAACTACAAGCAAACTGCTTATTCCAATCAGAAAAAAAAAACAGCTGAAATTTTTGTAAGATGTAAGGAAAGAAGGATTGGAGAAATTAATCCTCACAGGACACCTCAAAGGCAAGAGAAGCAGATGAAAACAGTAACAGGCATGATAGTTTTGTGCAAATAGATAACCAAAGAATTACCATGGTAAAGTGTTATCATAAATGAGAAAGGTATTATTCAGTAACAAAAGGCACATTTATAGATAATTCAAATTATTCCTATCCTTTAATAGACATGCTACATGGAAAGAGAAAAAGAGAGTGTTCATTTTTAATTTCTTTTACTCTCTGTTAAATTCCTTTTACTCACTTGTGTCCAAATTAAAAAGGATTCACCAAACAAAAGAAATCAGAATAATTGCAATCTAGTGAATACAGTATCTTTGTTAGATATGCAGTCACACAGTTGTCATAAGTGAAAATCACACTGAAAGGAAGAAGAAATTTTGGCAGTTTCGAAAATGTTTTTTTTTATATTGGATGTCAAAATTTAAATTTGCTGAGTAGCAATCAGTTTACACTTGTTTTGAATTATTATTTTTTTTTTTTAAGCTTTTCACCCCAAGCAAGGCTGGAAGCCACTAGCACGCAAGGGGTTACAGAAGGTTTGGAGGAAGAGCAGATAGGAATGAAAGGTGAAAGGATGTGGAGAAGGGAAGTGGATAGATCAAGGCAACTGGAGATGTCGATTGACGTTACACTTAAATAGTTGGAGATTGTATTTGTCAGGGAAACAGGAATAAGGAAGGGAGTTCCACAGGCGAGATATGTGAGACATGAAGCTATTGGAGTAGAATAGACATCTACATCTAACAGTTTCAACAGTGAAGGGGTGGGAACGGGATGCCAGCCTCGTAGGATGCTTAAATTCATGAGGCCTGAGAACCAGTGAAAGCAGCTCATCGGAGCGATAAATACCAATCAGAATTATTTAAATAATATTTATGGTGTGAATATGCAATACATTATTAATAATAATAATAATAATAATAATAATAATAAAGATCAACAGACTAAAAGAGCCAGCTTGGAAGGCAAAACTGATGCAAATAATAAAGGAAATCAGATGTGAGATACTAGATGAGATCACAAGAAACTCAAATGTCTCAACACGCAAATGTAGGAAGATCAAGTGGCAATATAAAATTAAATCACTAAATGAATTTCCACCAATCAAGGAAATGCTAAAACAGAAACTGCAGTTAAAGGCACAGAGAACAAGATAATATGAAAAGCGTTGTAGGTTTTATCATCAAAATAAAATATTTCAAATGGACCTTAAGAAATTTTACAAGGAAATTGGAAAAGCAGTTATGCATGTTAAAAACCACCATCTATTGAAATGTGCAGAAATTTTGGGAGAATATTTGGAGCTGCCCAAAGTAATATAATCCCAATGCAGAATGAATCCAATGGGAGGAAGAACGAATGTTGGATAAATCTCTACAAGAATGGGAAAATATAACCGCAAATAATGTTAGGAAAGCTGTAACGAAAACCTAGAAATGGAAATCCCCAGGAAATGACAAGTTACCCAATTTTTAGCTCTATCATCTTTCATCAACCCATAAAACCCTTGCTCAAACTCTATAAACGCTTATTAATAATCCTAATGAAGTCCCAGAATGGATGACTGAAGATATTACAAAAAAAAACAGGTGAGACAGATGATCCAAAAAATTATAGGCCAATAACATGTCTGTCCACCACGTATAAATTGATCATGTGTTTGCTGACAAATTGTACTTACTCTTTTCTCAAAGTAAACAACAATCTTTCACTGGAACGGAAGGAATCCCAGAGAGATTCATATGGTTGCAAATATCAACTACTGATAAAATGATCCTGGAAAAGTGCAGGAAAAAAGGTAGAAATCTCAGCATGGATAGATTACCGTAAAGCCTTTGATAATGTGCCACACTTTTGGTTCCTTAAGACTTTGGAAATGTACAAAGTCTCCTCCCATAGTAAGTTTCCTTAAACACAGTATGAGAATGTGAAAAACCATGTTATACCTAAATCACACAAGAGAAACTGCCACCTCCAACTGCCTGAATATCTAACAAAGAATCTTTCCCCGAAAGAAGTCACCCCTTCTGTTTTGTCTGTCCTTAACCCCCACCATAACACATGAACTAAACAATAATAGTGATGGATACAAACTAAGCAAAAAGTATTCAATCACCTACTCTACATGGGTGATCTCAAACTCTTTGCCAAATATGACAATGAGTTGAAGGGTCTCCTTAATACTGTAAAATGTTCCAGTGACAACATAAATATGAATTTTGGATTAGATAAATGTGCAAAAGTACATTCAAGAAAGGGAGAATTACAGAAACACAATTACACAATCTAGATTTTGTCACAAAGATTAGGGAACGGGAACAATAAGAAGCCTATATGTACCTTGGAATTAGTGAAGGAGATGGAATGCAGCATACCCAAATGAAGGAGAAGGTAAGAAAGGAATACTACAGGTGTATGTGTCTGGTACTGAATACTGAGCTGAATTTAAGAAACAGAATATCAGTGATAAACACATTGGCTGTCCCTCTGGTGAAATACTGTTTAAACATACTTAACTGGACAATAGTTGACATTAAGCAAATGGACACCAAAGGAAGAAAGCTTCTCACTTATCACTGCAACCATCATCCTAACACTCATGTTGATCATCTGTATGTACCCAGATCCAAAGGAGGCAGAGGATTAGTTCAACTAGGAGTGTCTTACAAACTAGGACAATTGGCCTTCAAAGATAACTGGAAACTACAGAAGACTGGATGATGATATGTGTCAAAGACCATGAAAGAATTAAGAAACTTTATTCAGAAATAAAAGCCAACAAGTTCAAAATGGAGTTTCAGATGGGTGAAGAAATGCAAGCATAATATACCAGATGCAGCTGCAAAATACTTTAAAGAAAAGCAAAGGCAAATGCAGCCAACCAGATACAGAAACAATGGCAAGATAAATCACTTCACAGTCAATACTCTGCCTGTACCGAACAACCTGATGCAGACAAACTCTATACCCAACAGTGGCTATGTAGTGCAGAGTTAAAAGCTGAAACTGAAGGTTTTATTCTTGTGAGATATGAAGCTATTGGAGTAGAAGAGATGTCTACATTTAACAGTTTCAATAGTGAAAGGGTGGGAATGGGATGCTAGCCTTGTATGACACTTGAATTCATGGAGCCTGGGAACCAGCGATAGCAGCTCATCGGAGCAATTACCATGGAAGTATTTGTAAAAGAGACAGAGAGAGGTGACGGTGCGTCTGTGAGAGAGAGACTGCAGACAAGATTCCAGATCAGGGCCAATTATATTGCATACCCATCTCTGGATCTTATCAAGAACCCCGAGGCAAACAGAAGGGGCTCCAGACCATATATGGCAGCAATACTCCATGCAAGGGCAGATGGTTGATTTGTAAATTTGGAGGATCGATTCTGGGGGGAGAAAAATTTCCTGGCCCAGCACAGGGAGCCAACTTTCCTTGTGGTGGATGAAGCAATTGACTCAATGTATTTGTTCTATCTCAGGTCAGCAGACAGCGTGAGACCGAGCAGCCGCAGAGAGGAGCTCTCGAGAAGTTGAGCTTCAGACATTCTAATGGATGCAGGGAAGGATCCTTGTGGTGATTAATAGAGAGCAGTTTTGTTTTGGAGGCATTAAAGTTAACAAGCCAATTTCTGCCCCAGTTCACAACCGATTGAAGGTCCTTTTCAAGACGAACAGCCAGGTTAATTTTGTCAGTAACACTAGATTTGTTTCTGAGGCAGGAGTAAATTGTGGTGTCATCTGCGTAGTTGCAAACTAGGGAATCTATGGCATCAGGAAGATCATTTATGAATATAAGGAACAGGGTAGGGCTAAGATGGAGCCTTGCAGAACACCAGCGTTCGTGGGATAGGAGCTGGAGGGGAAACCGTTGAGAACGACCTTCAATTCATGGTTTGACAGGAATGATTGTATTAGGTCAAACAATCGACCTGTAATACCATAGCCCTGAAGCTTGTGAAGAAGGTCGTCATGCCAAACCCTATCAAATGCCTTGGAGATGTCAAGGGCCATGGCGCGAGCTTCTCCGGTATTAATAAGAGCTTGGTAGACAAATTCAGTGAAGGTCGTAAGCACATCAGCTGTAGATCGGGCAAAGCGGAATCCATATTGCTTGTCTGAGAGCAGATTATTTGATGTAAGGTGGTTAACCACTTCGGTGTTGATAAGGGCTTCGAAGACTTTGCCAAAGAGGGCTTGGAGACTGATAGGATGGTAATTAGAAGGGCTGGAGAGGTTCTTAAAGACAGGAACAATGGATGAGGACTTCCAGCAGTCAGGAAAACAAGATTCCTTGAGGCAGTAGTTGTATAATTTAGAGAGGGCAGGTGCCAATTCCGGCGCACATTTCTTCAAGACAATGGCTTGTATCCCATCTCCACCACTAGCTTTGTGGGGGTTTAGATTAGAGATAATGCCCAATACCAATGACGGGGATATGTGTAACCCACACAAAAGGGCTTCAATAATCCTTGGAGCCGAATTGTGAGATGCAATGCGTTCCTTCATCCGAGCAGCAAATAGAAACTTAGCTTCATTGAGGACACACTTACACTCATTACGGGTGGAGGCAAAAAGGCGTCTATTGCAGTCGAACATATTGCTACGAAATAGGTGGAAGAAGTGGTTCCTGTGGGCAATAGCGGCTGAGCAAGCAGCAGAGAACCACAGGGAGGAGCGTGATTTGATCTTGAATTTCCTTGAGGGGATGAAAGCGTCAATTCCAGCTTTAACCCAGGATGAGACCTCTGAAGCACATTCTTGAACGGGGAGCTTAAATACAACATCCCAAAGGACATCGCAGAGGAAATCACGGAACGAGTCCCAGTCAGCTTGTTGGTAGCAGAACGAGGTTCGGGTGGTAGCAGGCTCTTTGCAGGGGGTGGGGTTGAAGGAGATGTTAATAGACACTACCACATGATCAGAGTTACCAAGAGGGCAGTGCTTCATGGCACTACAAGACTCGGGGATGGAGGTAAAACACAGATTGAGAAGAGAGGCTTTACCATCCTGGTTGTAGGCAAAATGCATGGGGAAGTCAACTATCTGCGTGAGGGATTGAGAAACTGAAAAGTTAATTGTGTGTATGCCTGCGAGGTCAGTAGCAGCAATATGAAGCCACTTGTTATGGCGGGCGTTAAAATTGCCAAACACAAATATGTGAGCGTATGGGTGGAGAGAGAGAGCCTTGTCTATGCTGTCAGAAATTACATCAAGTATTCCACAGTCTTGAGAGGATGGAGAGCAATAAAGGAAGAAGAGATAGCTTACAGCATTGAGAAGAGATAGCCAGAGACACATGTACGGATGGTCCGGCGATTCGAGAGAGAACTCTCTAGCCAGAGGGAGATGGTTCTTGACGTAGACACCAAGGCTATGCATGTGGGTTAGAGAGTCTTTTCTGAGGAGAGGGAGGTAGCCAGGGATCGAGAGTTCAGAGGAGGGGATAGATGAGTCAAGATTGGTCAAGATTATGTCTGGGCAGTTTGCAGTGAGGAAAGATTCCACACTGTAGAAATTGGTTCTAATGCCGCATATGTTGGAGAACGAGATGTTGAGGGGTTTAGGTGATTTTTGAACGTCTGGTTTAGGTTTACTTTTTCGATCTTTGTAAGTCATCATGTGGAATTATGGTTGGAAGATGAGAAGGCCTGAGGTAAAAGAACCTGACGGTTATTGGCCGTGATGTAGGCAGAGGGAATTGGGCACAGCCTGCATCATAATGTGGCCTCAGGGTTGCCCACCAGAGGTGACTGCAGGGACACCTTTTCATGCACAACATGCCACTACAGACACTCTGATATTATACAACTGTTGATCAGAGCAGCCGCTCAAGATGCTACGCAAGAGTTAGGGCTCCTAACTACCAGTCGGAAACAGCAAGTACCCTCAGAATGAAGAGGTAATGCCACAGACTACACACATCACAGGAGAAACACTGCAGCACTAGTACAGAGGCCAGAGAGAAAGAGAGAGTTCCGGGAACCCTTTCCTAAACAAGAAATAAGGTGTGAGCCTCTACTCGTGTCCAAGAGAAGGGGGAGTAGTGTTGACCGGGCGGTAGGAGAGCCTACCTACTCCTGTTCATCATACACATTCTGATTGAGAAAGCTACACATTAATATTAAGCATGAGGGAGCTGGGGAAAATGATGTAGGGGTGAGGGGGGAAAAGGCATGAAAGAGGAAAAGTAGGAAGTAAAAAGCCAGAGAAAAGAAAGGAAAAAGTAAATATAGAAAAGGAGAAAGGATGGAGAGGAAAGATTATTGGCTGGATATCAAGAGACATTCTGCATCTTTCTGCTGAACCACATTTCTTTTACTTTAAGTCTCTTCATCTGTAAGGAGATTGTCCAACCTTCACTGCCATATAGGAGGACTAATAATATGCTTTAAATTCATATTTCTTGGTTGTTTTGAAATTACTTAAAATTTTGTATGTGAGAATATGTTTTAAATAATATATTAACTTTTTGTTAACATGGAATTATTGAAATTTTTTAAGTAAATATACTTTATCATATGATATGGGAGTATGTCATTTGGTCCGCATAGGAGAAGGGCTAAATTTACAATGAATATACAGAAAAACTGAACTTCCTTCTTAAAATTTAGTAAATGTAATAAAGAAAAAAATACTTGTTATATTTTTGATCTGGAGCATTTATTCGGTAGAGAGAATTTTTTCTGGGTCAGGTGCATTTTTGCAGAAATGCCAATTTTTTTTTCATATATTTTGTTCCATTATTTCCTGTGTCGTTTTTATTGTAATCTCTCCTCTTTGGTTGAATCTTGATGGTCATGGTTATCTGCCCTTCCAAATATTGTCAAATGATGCCCTTTTAATCATAATCTCTAAGGATTTTACTCATACTCTTTTTATTATATTCATCATCATTCTTATAACCCCCAAATATCATTTTGCGTCTCAGTTCTTCATTCCATCTTCAGCACTGCCTTTATTCACCTTTCTCTCCCACTTTTATATCCATCTTTAACTTCTTTTCTCCATTTTTTTTCATTTTGTTTCCTTCATCAACCTCTTTCCACATTTTCATTTTTGTCTTATTCCTAATTTTTTTATGTTTTATTTCTCTTTTCCTCTCACTACCCTTTCTACTGCCTTAGTTTTTCATTTACATAAAATTCCTTTTTACTTCTTTCTTTTTGAATTGTTTTTCATTCCCCTTTTTTATTTATTTTTTATTTTCCCTTTCTTCTAGATTCACTTCTTTCATTCCTTTATTTTTCATCTGATCCTTGTCATTTCTCTATTAATTCTTCTTCATCTTTCCCTTTCTTTATTTTTCATTTCTCTGTTAATTCTTCTTCATCTTTCTCTTTCTTTATTTTTCATTTCTCTATTAATTCTCCTTCATCTTTCCCTTTCTTTATTTTTCATTTCTCTGTTAATTCTCCTTCATCTTTCTCTTTCTTTATTTTTCATTTCTCTGTTAATTCTTCTTCATCTTTCCCTTTCTTTATTTTTCATTTCTCTGTTAATTCTTCTTCATCTTTCCCTTTCTTTATTTTTCATTTCTCTGTTAATTCTCCTTCATCTTTCCCTTTCTTTATTTTTCATTTCTCTGTTAATTCTTCTTCATCTTTCTCTTTCTTTATTTTTCATTTCTCTGTTAATTCTTCTTCATCTTTCTCTTTCTTTATTTTTCATTTCTCTGTTAATTCTTCTTCATCCTTCTCTTTCTTTATTTTTCATTTCTCTATTAATTCTTCTTCATCCTTCTCTTTCTTTATTTTTCATTTCTCTATTAATTCTTCTTCATCTTTCTCTTTCTTTATTTTTCATTTCTCTTTTAATTCTTAATTCCATTTTCTTTTACTTTTCACATTTTCTTATTCTCTTTACTTTTTTGCAACTTTATCCATGTCTACTTCTCTCTCTCTCTCTCTTTCTCTCTCTCTCTTTCTTTCTATCTCTGTTTCAACTTTCTTTAACTTCTTTCTTTATTTTTCAACTTTCTTTTTTCTAATTATTCAAATCTTAGTATTTTTTCTAAAAATTTTCTGAAGGACTGCGATTAAAAAATAACAAAATATATACAAAATTATTAAAATTGCATTAAAAAGCAATTTCAACATTAGAAATTTCATTTGATGATTTCTTATCTTCTTTTGCATAAACCTTTTTAAAAATGTTTACACCAGTTAATAATATTTTTACTTCTTGCTATTATCTCCCTTTTATTTGTTTTCAGAAAACAAAGCAAAAGCAATGAAAACTACAATGAAAATTTCATAAACTTATGAATTCCTATTGTACATCATATATTTTTCTCTCAATAGATTATTGAACAAAATCTCAACTACAAGTTCTGTGTCCAACAAACTGCTCATCAATATTGCATGGAGCACTCATACTTAGGTATGTCAACAATATATTGCTTCCATGTTTACAGATTATCAGACAACATCAACAAGGGAACCATCCAGCCATCAAAATTGGTATAAAGAATCATGGATTTTCTCAGCAAGTCCATTACACAGATAGGCTTGTTGGTATATATGTACGTAGGCAGTAGATCAGATAGGTTGGCCCCTGGGGGAAAAGTAGGCCAGAATGCGAGTCAAGGTCAGTCATATATATTAGACATTTCCATCATTCAAACTTTGAAAGATCCAGACATTTTTGTTGCTAGACAACAAGGAGTCGGGCATCTTTGTTGCTAGACAACAAGGAGTCAGCCATATTTATTGGCAAGAATTCACTTTTGAGTGAAAAATTTATAGATATAGACTTGTGTGTATGTATGTATTTGTGTATGTGTGTTTGTGTCCAGATGGAGCTTTTTTCATTTTCTCCATTTTTTACTGGTTTCATTTATTTTTGTTTGTCTTGCAATAATTTTCTCTGTTTTCTTTAATGTTGTAAATTAAATTTGCTTGTTTTTTGTGTGATAAAAGGGATATTTATAACTCCTGCTATATTGTCTTAGCATCGTGAAAAGCAAAATTTAGAATTTTTTATTATAATTGTGAATTTTTATGTTTTCTATATACAAAGCAGATTGCTATGTTATGTCTGTGCAATAAAATAATATTAAAAAAAAAACAAAGAAATGAGAATTTGTTATTTCAAGAATTTACAAATAAAATAACTTAATGTTTTGCTCTGCATCACCTCATGAAAGTGATTTAGAATTGGGACTTGAAAAGAAAATTGTTCAAGGCCATGGAAAAAATAAAAACAAAATTCAAATGTATTTTTATCTAATAAAACTAGAAACATTTATTAACATCTAAGAATAAAGCAATATTTTCCATGTTTACTCAACTGTTATTTCAATCCAAGAATTGTCTTAGCATATTTTGAAATTCATGGTCAATTTATCTACACATATATATTTTTTGGTTTGATCATTATTTCTGAACTATAATGTGGGCATTTATTTGATTTTAATTTAAAAACTACATTAGTTGGTTGGATTTGATGAGTTTGTAGTATTAAATCCCCAAAATACAAAACAAATTACCTATATTTAACATTTTATTACATATATTGACCAGATACTAAACATGTTCACTGCTACCTTGGATAATTGAAGCCTTAATTTATGCTTTAATTAGAGTTGCCATGAGAAATTGCTATATAAGTTTACAGATGTTCTATGTTGGTAAATAAAATTAACTTTATCAAATTTGTAGTGGGTATAAATGCTTTTGATAAGATTTTATAAGTTTGTAGTACATTTGACCAGCTAACAATTTTGGTAGACTCATGTATGTCCAAAGGAAAAATACTACATAGAATTTGTACAAAGAAATATTGACAAATATACTGACAGGACATTTTACAAAAGGAAGAATGAAAGATGAAATGAAAAGTTCAAAGTTCAAAGCAAGCTTTAGTGTCAGTAGTAGGGTATTCACATTTTGCGTGCGTCAAAAGACATAGTCTTTTCATTATGAAAAGTCACTGGGAATGAGATTGATTCTTTCAAATCTCGTGCCACCTGTAATCATTAGGTTCTGGTAGTTTCCAAATCTTGCCTCCTCTGATTATCATCAGAGGGGTGGCAATCCAAAAAAATATAAAAAATGACAATAATGAACGTCCATATCACAGGATCTTTTTTCCTCTTGCCACATTTGGAATACATTTGTGCATTATCAAGTCTATAAATGAAAGTAAAAATACAGTTTTACTATTGTTATTTAAATTGCTATAATTGAAACAATCAAATTGCTACATATTGGCATCAAATGCAAAAAGTAACATATCTGAAGATGCATAGAAGAGTATTAAACATGACGCTTAACTTCTTTTCCTTTTCTTTTTCATCTTGTCCTTCTACTTCTTCAACTTATCCTTCTTCTTCTTCTTCATCTTGTCCTTCTTCTTCTTCGTCTTGTTTTTCTTCTGCGTCTTGTCCATCTTCTTCATCTTGTTATTCTTCTTCATCATATTGTCCTTTTTCTTCTTCGTCTTGTCCATCTTCTTTTTCTTATTGTCCTTCTTCTTCGTATTGTCCTACTTCTTCTTCATTTTGTCCTTCTTCTTCTTCTTCACCTTGACATTCTTCTTCTTCATCATCTTGTCTTCTTCTTCTTCATATTGTCCTTCTTCTTCTTCTTCTTCTTCATCTTATCCTTTTTCTTCTTCATCTTGTCCTTCTTCTTCATCTTGTCCTTCTTCTTCTTCATCGTGTCCTTTTGCTTCTTTATCTTCTTCATCTTCTTCTTCTTCATCTTGTCCTTCTTCTCCTTCTTCTTCTTTGTCTTGTCCTTCTTCTTCATCTTGTCCTTCTTCTTCTTCATCTTGTACTTCTTCTTCTTCATCTTGTCCTGCTTCTTCTTCATCTTGTCTTTCTTCTTCTTCATCTTGTCCTCCTCCTTTTTCATCTTGTCCTTCTTCTTCTTCTTCATCTTCTCCTTCTTCTTCTTCATCTTGACCTTCTTCTTCTTCTCCATCTTTTCCTTCTTCTTCTTCTACTTCTTCTTCTTCATCTTGTTCTTCTCTGTTTCATCTTTCCTTTATTCTTCATCTTGTCCTTCTTCTTCTTCGTCTTGTCCTTCTTCTTCATTTTGTCCTTCTTCTTCATCTTGTCCTTCTTCTTCTTCATCATGTCCTTCTTTGTCTTGTTCTTCTTCTTCATCTTCTCCTTCTTCTTCTTTGTCTTGTCCATCTTCTTCATCTTGTCCTTCTTCTTCTTCTTATTCTTCTTCATCTTGTCCTTCTTCTTCTTCTTCTTCTTCTTCCTCTTGTCCTTCTTCTTCATTTTGTCCTTCTTCTTCTTCATCTTGTCCTTCTTCTTCTTCGTCATGTCCTTCTTCTTTGTCTTGTCCTTCTTCTTCTTCATCTTCTCCTTCTTCTTCTTTGTCTTGTCCGTCTTCTTCGTCTTGTCCTTCCTCTTCTTCATCTTGTACTTCTTTTTCTTCTTCATCTTGTCCTTCTTCTTCTTCTTCATCATCTTGTCCTTTTTCTTCTTCTTTTTCTTCTTCATCTTGTCCTTCTTCTTCTTCTTCTTCATCATCTTGTCCTTCTTCTTCATCATCTTGTCCTTCTTCTTCTTCGTCTTGTCCTTCTTCTTCTTCATCTTGTACTTCTTTCATCTTCTTCATCTTGTCCTTCTTCATTGTTTTTGCCCATATACCCATATATACTTTTTGAAGTGTTCTTATATTCTGTTCCATACCTTGGCATTGTTTGCTTTTTTTTTCTTTCTCATAGTGAGAATTTCATCTCTTATCCATTCCTTTTTTTGTTGTTCAATTTTCATAAGCATGATCTTATTTGCTGATGTTACTAATACTTCTCTTAAGGTACCCCACTTAGAATTTCTAATTGCATTTAGTTCATTGCATTTGCCCATATACAGCTCCTTCAAATATTTGTCATATTGCAATTTCGGTAATGCCTTGGCATGTTTTAACACATATTTTCACTCTAAGGGTACATATCATTGGAAGCTGGTCATATCTGCTTTTGGCACTTGGACATATTTTACAGTGTAAAACTGCATTCGTGAATCTCTTATTGATGCTTATGGAGTCAATTTGGTTTTTCGTTTCTTCTTCTGGGATTCTCCATGTCCATAAATGCTTGGGTGTTCTTGAAACCAAGTGTTGACTACTAATATAATTGCAGTATAAATCACAGGTTGACTATATGTGCTTTCATCATGTGTCTGCAACGAGGATTAGCTAGTCATCCTAGACTCTCTTCAGACTGATGGATGCTTACTACTAAAATAGTCTCAATTCATTGCTTGGATAGTTTTTAGGTGTTCAGTAAATGTTCTGTGATAAATGAAAGACGGTTAATGATGAATTGTTTAGTAAAAAGACCTCAATGACTTGAAGCTCTGATTTCAGGTCAAAGCTGCCAGGCTACAATAATAACTAAATAATTTCCTTCCTGATCATGCATCATCAAACTGATTTGATAATGAAGAATGATCTTGGAATATATGGCAAAGGCATTGCCTTTCATTTAATTGTCATGCATGTGCAAAGAGTTGACTAACGTTCTTTCCTTTCCCAAACTTCTAGGAAAAATCTTGGAAGTTATTGTTTTTTTTTTTTACTAAATATCACCCAATACAAGGATCAAGAGCCACTCAAAGTAGAGGCTTACAGTTAAAATGTTAATGAGGAGAAAGGTATGTATGAAATGAGTAGAAGAGAAATAAGAGTTATTCAAGGCAAGAGAAACAGTATGGTGTTCCCAGCAGTAAAGTTTTGAACTGGTGAGACAAAAGAGAAGAACTCTTTTTAAAATTTGCCATGAGAATAGCAATAATCTAAAAACAATTGATAATTCATGATAAAATATTTGTTTTATTATATGTTTTTTATGGATAGCCTTGAACATTTGGACACTTAAACTCATGACCTTCTCTTGTTTTTATTTATACTAAGATGCTTTGGCTGAACCATTCTCTAGCATTCTTCAGGTTTACAATCAATATGGAAATAGAAGGATCTCACTGTAATGATAAAAGTATGCAGGTGTAGGCTTTAGGAAAGCTTTATTCAACTGCGAATACAAGGTTCGCATCTAGTGTCCTTTTATAGTCCCAGTAAACAAAATTAGCTCTCTCAAAGAGGAGAGTAACAAAAACAGGGGAGACCACTCTTGATTATTCATAACACTCATCATGCAGATTGCTGCTTATTTTTTAATTATTTCTAATCATTTTGCTCCAAGTAAAGCGATAATGCTACTAAGACGAAAGGACTTACTGGGTGTGAAAGAGAATGAGAAGAC
Source organism: Acanthosepion esculentum (assembly GCA_964036315.1). NCBI lineage: Eukaryota > Metazoa > Mollusca > Cephalopoda > Sepiida > Sepiidae > Acanthosepion > Acanthosepion esculentum. The sequence goes on from OZ038480.1 coordinate 21,959,596, forward strand.
TTTTCTGAAGAGAAAAGACAATAAAAGAACAGTTTTCAAAAAAATTCAGAATATAGTGATTGGTGTTGCCTTTAATTTTTTTGAAGATAGTGAGTAGCATGGAAGCAAGAAATCAGAGTTCCACAGGTGAGAAGTGTGAAAAAAGAAACTTATTAGAATAGAACATATGGTTGCATCTAGGTAGTTCGATAGTAAAATGATGAGACCTATTTGCTAATCTAGTCATATGTATACATTTCTGCAGTCAATATATCAAGGGGGAAAGATTGTTAGAACAATTGCCATGAAAATATTCATAGGAAAGACAGAGGGGAGGCATGTTATGGTGGTGAGTAAATGACTGAAGTTAAAATGCCAGATCAGGATTGATTATATAACAGACTCTCCTTTGAGTTTAGTCAAAAATCTCAAGATAGATACAGAGTGCGATGGGTAAATTGTCGCCATTTATATTTTTCATTTCATGCATGAGTGTTGTTTTACTAGTTGGGCACTGTCTGCAAGAAAAAGGGCACCATGACTCAATTCACTCTGCCAGAAATCTGGAAACGGCTTGGCATTAGTGCCGGAAGCTCCACTCCAATATGAACAATTCAGAGTGTTTGGGTGTCAATCTGAGGACAGTGGAGAGCATTCAAAAAGAGTCGCATGAGTCTAATAGTGATTATGAAGGTGTTTGGAGTGATCACTAGTGACGGCAACATTATGCCGCCATTCATCTTCTCACAGGGCCTCAGACTATAAAATGAAGGCCTACATCAAATGCTTTGAGGAAGTAGTGTTGCCCTGGGTCAACAGGATGTCTTGAAGATCCTATGTCTAGCAACAGGACTCTGCACCATGTCACACAAGCAGGAGAACCTAGTCATGGCAATCACAAAATTTCTGTGACTACATCAACCCTTATATCTGGCCACCTAACTCCCCAGACTGCAACTCACTTGATTATTATATGTGAAGTGCAGTTGAGTGAAACTCTTTGTAACACCAAAAATGAACTGAAGGCAAGGATTCTGGCAGCATTCACCAACTTAAACAAAGAGACCATCCAGAAGAGTTGCAGGAGATTTTGAAGTTGTTTGCAGGCTGTAGTTGAAGCCAATGGTAATTTTATTGAATAAATTTCATCTTTAGTATTTCAAGATATTTTTGTGTAAGTTTGGTAAATATATCTGTTAAAATGAAATGTCAATATTATTTTCATTTTTGTGTAATTTAGGCAACAATTTATCCATCACCCCCTGTCGCAGGAGCGCCAGACCAGATACGTTAGTGCTATTCAGAGCACAGAAAGATGATAGATTTGTAAATGTGCAAGATGGATTCTGATATAGAAAATTGCCTGGTACAACACAGTGAACCAACTTTCCTTGCAGTAGACCTAGAAACTAATTCAATATAATCACTCTACTTCATGTCAGTGGAAAATGTGAGTCCAAAAGGTGCAAATAGTTGCTATCCTAGAGGTTAGCATCAACCATACTGTCGGAAGGCAGACAAGATTGTTTATGGTGATTAAGTAGTTTTGTTTTGAAGGTATTCAAACTTACAAGCCACTCCTTGCCCCAGTTAACAACTGATTGGTGGTCCAATTTGAGAGCAACTGCCAGTTTTACTTTGTCAGACTTACTAATAAAACAGGAGTAAAAGTTGTATCATCTGCATAGATACCTATTTGTGAATTGATGATATTAAGAAGATCATTGATGAAGATAAGAAACAATATAGGTCCAAGGATAGCACCCTGGAGGCAACCCCGCATTAATGTGAAATGATCTCGAAGTGTGTCCATTCAACATGACCTTCATTACACAATTTGTTAGGAATTATTGTATTAAGCCAAATATTTACTAATTATTTTTACTATTAAGTTACTTAGTAAAAGTTTCTCAAACAATTTATAGCCTCTTCTCTTTTGTTAGTCCTTCCAACTTTCACCATTCGCCAATTTATTGATATACTAGAGACACTATTTGTGGGTTATAGTTAGAAGATCATATGAAATAGCAATGACCATATGAAGTAGCAATGACCAAAGGAAAATTAATAGAAGAATAACTGCAATAAAAATCATTATTTTAATATGTCTATTTAAATATGCAGATAAATAATTAAATTTTGTATCCCTTTTTAAAAAATTAAATACAGTTATTGTAAACACAGTTTAACATATATTTCAGCTTTCTTATCAATTTGAACATATACAGGAATCCCATAAAATTCACTGCCTGAGGGAGAAAACAAATATTCATCGTTCTTCGGATGAGAATGTCTAGCTTTTTATAGTTGACATTAGATCAAAGTCAAGTCAGGGAATCAAATATTTACATGTTTTACATTTGGTTTTGTTTTGTTTTTTTAAAACAAGCAACATGGGATAAGATATTTTTAATAATAATATAATGATGAGGATAACAATAATATTAGAAATAATATTGATAATAACAGAAGTGCAAATCGATAAATAAGTATTTTAAATATCACTTTCATTAACCTAGATCAAATCGATTTGAGGGAAACAAAATATTTTTTCTGGCATGCACGCACACACGCACACACACACACACACACATATATATATATATATATATATATATATATATAATTAATGCAACCTTGAAACCAGTATGAAAAAATATCAGGCCTAAGCTACTAAATAAAAAATAAAAAATGGAAGTAAAATACAAATTGCTTAATAATCTAGAAGTTTCCAGTAGGAATAGAGACATGATATTGAACTGAAATCCAATCCCAAAACACCAGAGATGCAAAACATCGTTTCATACAACAAATTAGATCCTTAGATACCTGAGGATTACTTGAACTTGAAGTTATGGTAAAATTTTATATATGCACCAGAGTGTAGAGAAATATTCTTGGCCCAACCCATTTAAAAAAATCTGACTAAATAAAAGAACAAAACTTTCATTCCCCACCTCATCATGATCATGAGTCATTAGGATCATAGGGGCATCACAGGTACTGCAGCTACAGTAGAAGTGGTGTGCCTTGGGCAAGACAGTCTGACAGAAACCTACTCTCTCCAGGTTGGGTTGAATTCAGAATTTTCCTTCTCCAACCTAGGCTACAGGAAATATTTACTCACAGATAGGGGAAGAAAAGATTGATTCATACCTTTCCCAAGAGTATTAGTACATAAGTGAATGTAAAGAACTCAATTGTAATTCGGACTTAAAATTGTTTCAATGTTTTAGATATTCAATAAATTTCCTATGGTCATAATAACTTTCAAATAGTATGGCATTGTTCACAAATCTAATAATCAAACAAAAACAAGGATGAAGTGTCAGCTTAATTCAAAAATGCATGAATGTCCCACCCCCATTCTTTACATGTTTACTATAAAGTTGGGGTTAATAAGAGGTTCTTTGGGAATTTTTCCCTTTTAATGCTTCAATAATCCTTAATAAGGTTGTTTGAATGTCAATTTAAGATGGAATCATATGAAGAAACTATTGGCTAAATGGAAAAAGATGATTTTAGACCTAGTTTGTCACAGATTTTGTCCACTTAACTGAAATAATCTAAACCATTCACGCAAGACAATTTGTGTGTCATATATAATTTCCATGGCAAATTTGGAAAGCATCAGATGATAAACCAGGAAGCTATGGCTGAAAAATGGGCTTTTTGAACAGTTTTTTTGTGGTTTTTCATTATACGTGGGGAAGTGAGCAGGACTAAAACTACACATTTCTTGCATGATGGCAATTTTTTTGTGACATGTTTGAAGAAAATCAGATAATAAATGAGTAAGTTATTCAAGTTTTTATTTTAGTAGTATGAAAAACCCAATTTTTCATAGTTTCTTGCAATTTTTCATGTGAAGCCAATGTTACAGGAAAACTATCAAGCACTCTACATAAATCTTATAACATGAGCTATGTTTTGGATTAAGTGCAAAGTACATCAGCTCATCCAGTAAAAATTTTGTTCACGTGTAACATTGCCTTGGTCTTTGTAAAAAGTTATACCCATCGTCAGTTTTATCAGTTTTTCTGCCAAACTCAGAGAGTCTAGAGACTGAAAAGTTAGTCTTGACCTTACTTAATAAATTTGCAACATGTGTGTATAATTTCATAAAAATTGATCAAGAAATATAGACATGCATAAACAGCATACGCACACACAAACACACAGACAGACACACACAGACACACGCACACACAGACAGACAGACAGACACAGACACATGCACACACAGACACACAGACAGACAGACACAGACACACACACACACACACATCTTCTGTTTTATAGATATAGATGAGTCAGATTAGGATTGTTGCTGCAATATCTAGGTTGGAGCTGATCACTTTCATAGAGGTAAAAATCTTTGCATGGTCTTGTGGATGATGACATATTTTCCACTCTTTCCTACAGACACAACATTGCAATCCTGTAGATTCTCAGTTGCTATTTCCATTGTAAATGTGAGCTGCATTCTCTTATCACACTTCATCTGACTTTCTCAGTGTAGGCTTACTTTGCTGCTTCCACAGAGTTAAATCATCTTCATTTCCTTCATCTTCCAAATCAGATTCCACTTGGGCAGCTTTTCTCATGAACTACCAGTTTGTGGAACTGGCTTTTTGCCTGATTGCCTCACTGAACACTTAAATCTTAAGAAATGCTCATCTTCTTTTTTAGAACATTTCAAATTCTATATTTTTGATTTTTTAATCATTTCCCCCCAAGCAAGGTGAGAATGTCACTAGTACACAGAGTAAAAGTGAGAGAAAACACTGAGTATACAGGGAACCGAGGAAATGATAAAAGTGTTCAAGAAAATAGAAGATGGCAATTGACACTGCATTTAAATTTTTGAAGATTGTAGTTTTCAGGGTAACAAGGAAACGGAAGGGAGTTCCACAGGTGGGAAGTGCAAGATAAGAAATTGTTGATGCAGAAGTGTCAGTTACATTTAACTAATTCAACAGTAAAAGGTGGGACCTATATGCCAATCTCGTAGCACACTTAAACTCACATAGTCTGGGCACCAGAGAAAAAAGCATGTCAGAGCAGTTACCATGAAAATATTTGTAGAAAAGACATAGGAAAACCACATCACATCGGTGAGAAAGTAACTGAATTTGGTATGTCAAGTCAGGATCTATTACATTGCAGATCCTTCTTTGAATTTTGTCAAGAACCTCAAGGAGAGTAGCAGGATCACCTAAGCACATATGGCAGCATTTTCAATGCAAGGATAAGTGGTAGATTTTAAATGTGCAAGATGGAATCTAACGAGAAAAATCTTCTGGCACGACACAATGACCCAACTTTCCTTGTAGTAGATGCAGCTATTGATTTGATGTAGTTGTTCCACTTCAAGTCAACTGAAAACATGAGACCAGGAAGGCACTGTGTGTTACTCGCCAGGTGTCTAACATCAGCCATGCTGATGGCGGTCAGAGAATTTTATCTATGGTAGTCAAATAAGAGCAGCTTCATTTTGGAGGCATTAAAATTTACAAGCCGTTTCCTGCCCCAGTTAACCACTGATAGGAGATCCTTTTCAAGAGAAGTGGCCAGGTTAACTTTGTCAGCTCTGATGGATTTGCTATTGTAACAGAAGTAAATGGTAGTGTCATCTGCATAAATGGCTACTTGGAAACTGATAACATCAGGAAAATAATTAATGAAAATCAGATATAGTGTAGGACCCAGGATAGAGCCTTAGGGGACACCTGCTTTCATGTGAAAGGATCTGGAAGCAAGCCCATTCAAAACGACCTTCATTTCACAGTTTGATAGGGACAATTGGATTAAATCAATGAACCAGTAATACTGTGTGTGTATATATATATTTATTTATATATAAATATATATATATATATATATATATATATATATATATATATATATATATACAAAAATTCTAAGGAACGTGAGGAAAAAATGAATATTTATAAATTAATATAAATTATAGCTTAGTTATTATACATCAAGCATTATTTTATTAGCAACAACTCTCAATGTACTACAGGCAAAAAGTTTAGGGTCACCATGCATTTCTTTAAAAAAAAAAAAATTCAAATTATATATTTTTGTATTTTTTTAGAGTAAAAGATAAAATTTCACTGACTACAGTGTATCTGATTTTATTTTGATAGAAAAATAAGCATTTAGCTGTAAAAAATTATCATACAACAGCATCATATTTTGTTTTCATCAATAAAACTACCACCTGCCTTAATTACTGCTTTAAAAATTCTTTGCATTCATTCCAACAGTTTTTTTTTAAAAAGTAGAAAGCAGAACTTCCCAAGCATTTATCAAACCCTGAAAAAACTGCCACCCTCTCTTTGACCTCTTCTATCCAATTCATCTCTCATACTAATTCCATGGGAGAGACTGAGGGGGCCAAGTCATAATTTCTAAAATTTTATTCCAATTTTTTTGACTCAAGGTTATTTTGATGCAGAGAGTGTTTTGGATTGTGTTGTTGAAAGGGTATTTTTTCCAAATTATGTGTAAACCAGATGGTATAGCATGTCTTTGCAAAATGTCCCCCAAACACCCACATCATAACAGACCCACCTCCATGCTTAACTGTTTGAACCACACATTCATCATTCAGTCTTTCTCCTGGCTTTCTTTGCACCTACAATCTCCTATTACTACTACAAACTTTAAATTTGGATTCATCTGTCAACAATACATTTTGCCATTCTTTCAATGTTCAATTTTTATGCTTTTTTATGCTTATTCACCTTCCATTTTGATGGCTATGTATCCCCTCCCCTCAGTCCTGCTGATCTAAATTGATTTTTTGTAGTTGAGAGCAACACTGGTTGTTGTCAAGAAAAATTAAATTCAGCTGTCAACTCTGGAGCAGTTTTCCTTCTATTTCTTTTGCTTTCAATAATCAATTGATTATCTTCAGATCTTTTTCTATCAACATTTGCTCCTGTTTCTAACTGACTTTGTAATGAATATTGCACCCCATGTCTAGAAATCTTTCAATTTTTTGGCAATTTGTCTTTGAGAGCAGCCTTCTTTGAAGAATAATTTCAATTTTTGACCTCACCTCAATGCTTAGCTACTTCGATTTTTCTATTTTGTGCAAATTGCTTCAAAATTAAAAAAATAAATAAATAAAAAACTATGAAAATACTGTCATAATGGCACAATCTTGTTTTCTTTTTTAAACAGTGTTAGTGACATATGTATTGTTTTCATTAGTCAGTGCAGAGTTAACATTTAGAACCTGTATTAACATTTCTCTTATTTGAAAAGTCTACTGAGTGGTTAATGTTGAAAAACAATATATCATGTTTCTTGTACAAAATATTCATAATTTAGCAAAATATAATGTTGACAGTTGAATCCAAATTTTACCTTTGTGTTAGTAAAAGGTGTAGTATGATCCATCTTCGCCATTAATCGATCTGTCCTGAACACATATATTCAGGAGAACTCTGCTGATATGCAAAGTTCATAAAAGCTTCTTGGAATCAGACAGTTCACTCACTAGCTCACAATTGTCAAAACCTCTGTCATCGGGCAAAGGGTGACTCAGTCGGGGCTATTGCAATTTAACGAACTCTTGTTGCTAACCATTTTGAAAATGGCTAATTTACTCTGTCCAGAGAAACTTATTATTGACCTCAATGCATATGAGGCTGAACTGGAATAGCATCACTGGAGAGTAACTTTTGTGAGCTTATTGAGTACATAGTGCGACCAGAGTTCTAATAAGCTACATTATCTCACCAAATTTGTCTCAGCACAAGTTTACGGCTAATTTACTCTGTCCAGAGAAACTTATTACTGACCCCAATGCATATGAGGCTGAACTGGAATAGCATCAATGGAGAGTAACTTTTGTGAGCTTATTGAGTACATATTGCGACCAGAGTTCTAATAAGCTACATTATCTCACCAAATTTGTCTCAGCACAAGTTTACGGCTAATTTACTCTGTCCAGAGAAACTTATTACTGACCCCAATGCATATGAGGCTGAACTGGAATAGCATCAATGGAGAGTAACTTTTGTGAGCTTATTGAGTACATATTGCGACCAGAGTTCTAATAAGCTACATTATCTCACCAAATTTGTCTCAGCACAAGTTTACGGCTAATTTACTCTGTCCAGAGAAACTTATTACTGACCCCAATGCATATGAGGCTGAACTGAAATAGCATCAATGGAGAGTAACTTTTGTGAGCTTATTGAGTACATATTGCGACCAGAGTTCTAATAAGCTACATTATCTCACCAAATTTGTCTCAGCACAAGTTTACGGCTAATTTACTCTGTCCAGAGAAACTTATTACTGACCCCAATGCATATGAGGCTGAACTGGAATAGCATCACTGGAGAGTAACTTTTGTGAGCTTATTGAGTACATATTGCGACCAGAGTTCTAATAAGCTACATTATCTCACCAAATTTGTCTCAGCACAAGTTTACGGCTAATTTACTCTGTCCAGAGAAACTTATTACTGACCCCAATGCATATGAGGCTGAACTGGAATAGCATCAATGGAGAGTAACTTTTGTGAGCTTATTGAGTACATATTGCGACCAGAGTTCTAATAAGCTACATTATCTCACCAAATTTGTCTCAGCACAAGTTTACGGCTAATTTACTCTGTCCAGAGAAACTTATTACTGACCCCAATGCATATGAGGCTGAACTGGAATAGCATCACTGGAGAGTAACTTTTGTGAGCTTATTGAGTACATAGTGCGACCAGAGTTCTAATAAGCTACATTATCTCACCAAATTTGTCTCAGCACAAGTTTACGGCTAATTTACTCTGTCCAGAGAAACTTATTACTGACCCCAATGCATATGAGGCTGAACTGGAATAGCATCACTGGAGAGTAACTTTTGTGAGCTTATTGAGTACATAGTGCGACCAGAGTTCTAATAAGCTACATTATCTCACCAAATTTGTCTCAGCACAAGTTTACGGCTAATTTACTCTGTCCAGAGAAACTTATTACTGACCCCAATGCATATGAGGCTGAACTGGAATAGCATCACTGGAGAGTAACTTTTGTGAGCTTATTGAGTACATAGTGCGACCAGAGTTCTAATAAGCTACATTATCTCACCAAATTTGTCTCAGCACAAGTTTACGGCTAATTTACTCTGTCCAGAGAAACTTATTACTGACCCCAATGCATATGAGGCTGAACTGGAATAGCATCACTGGAGAGTAACTTTTGTGAGCTTATTGAGTACATATTGCGACCAGAGTTCTAATAAGCTACATTATCTCACCAAATTTGTCTCAGCACAAGTTTACGGCTAATTTACTCTGTCCAGAGAAACTTATTACTGACCCCAATGCATATGAGGCTGAACTGGAATAGCATCACTGGAGAGTAACTTTTGTGAGCTTATTGAGTACATATTGCGACCAGAGTTCTAATAAGCTACATTATCTCACCAAATTTGTCTCAGCACAAGTTTACGGCTAATTTACTCTGTCCAGAGAAACTTATTACTGACCCCAATGCATATGAGGCTGAACTGGAATAGCATCAATGGAGAGTAACTTTTGTGAGCTTATTGAGTACATATTGCGACCAGAGTTCTAATAAGCTACATTATCTCACCAAATTTGTCTCAGCACAAGTTTACGGCTAATTTACTCTGTCCAGAGAAACTTATTACTGACCCCAATGCATATGAGGCTGAACTGGAATAGCATCACTGGAGAGTAACTTTTGTGAGCTTATTGAGTACATAGTGCGACCAGAGTTCTAATAAGCTACATTATCTCACCAAATTTGTCTCAGCACAAGTTTACGGCTAATTTACTCTGTCCAGAGAAACTTATTACTGACCCCAATGCATATGAGGCTGAACTGGAATAGCATCACTGGAGAGTAACTTTTGTGAGCTTATTGAGTACATAGTGCGACCAGAGTTCTAATAAGCTACATTATCTCACCAAATTTGTCTCAGCACAAGTTTACGGCTAATTTACTCTGTCCAGAGAAACTTATTACTGACCCCAATGCATATGAGGCTGAACTGGAATAGCATCACTGGAGAGTAACTTTTGTGAGCTTATTGAGTACATATTGCGACCAGAGTTCTAATAAGCTACATTATCTCACCAAATTTGTCTCAGCACAAGTTTACGGCTAATTTACTCTGTCCAGAGAAACTTATTACTGACCCCAATGCATATGAGGCTGAACTGGAATAGCATCACTGGAGAGTAACTTTTGTGAGCTTATTGAGTACATATTGCGACCAGAGTTCTAATAAGCTACATTATCTCACCAAATTTGTCTCAGCACAAGTTTACGGCTAATTTACTCTGTCCAGAGAAACTTATTACTGACCCCAATGCATATGAGGCTGAACTGGAATAGCATCACTGGAGAGTAACTTTTGTGAGCTTATTGAGTACATAGTGCGACCAGAGTTCTAATAAGCTACATTATCTCACCAAATTTGTCTCAGCACAAGTTTACGGCTAATTTACTCTGTCCAGAGAAACTTATTACTGACCCCAATGCATATGAGGCTGAACTGAAATAGCATCAATGGAGAGTAACTTTTGTGAGCTTATTGAGTACATATTGCGACCAGAGTTCTAATAAGCTACATTATCTCACCAAATTTGTCTCAGCACAAGTTTACGGCTAATTTACTCTGTCCAGAGAAACTTATTACTGACCCCAATGCATATGAGGCTGAACTGGAATAGCATCACTGGAGAGTAACTTTTGTGAGCTTATTGAGTACATATTGCGACCAGAGTTCTAATAAGCTACATTATCTCACCAAATTTGTCTCAGCACAAGTTTACGGCTAATTTACTCTGTCCAGAGAAACTTATTACTGACCCCAATGCATATGAGGCTGAACTGGAATAGCATCAATGGAGAGTAACTTTTGTGAGCTTATTGAGTACATATTGCGACCAGAGTTCTAATAAGCTACATTATCTCACCAAATTTGTCTCAGCACAAGTTTACGGCTAATTTACTCTGTCCAGAGAAACTTATTACTGACCCCAATGCATATGAGGCTGAACTGGAATAGCATCACTGGAGAGTAACTTTTGTGAGCTTATTGAGTACATAGTGCGACCAGAGTTCTAATAAGCTACATTATCTCACCAAATTTGTCTCAGCACAAGTTTACGGCTAATTTACTCTGTCCAGAGAAACTTATTACTGACCCCAATGCATATGAGGCTGAACTGGAATAGCATCACTGGAGAGTAACTTTTGTGAGCTTATTGAGTACATAGTGCGACCAGAGTTCTAATAAGCTACATTATCTCACCAAATTTGTCTCAGCACAAGTTTACGGCTAATTTACTCTGTCCAGAGAAACTTATTACTGACCCCAATGCATATGAGGCTGAACTGGAATAGCATCACTGGAGAGTAACTTTTGTGAGCTTATTGAGTACATAGTGCGACCAGAGTTCTAATAAGCTACATTATCTCACCAAATTTGTCTCAGCACAAGTTTACGGCTAATTTACTCTGTCCAGAGAAACTTATTACTGACCCCAATGCATATGAGGCTGAACTGGAATAGCATCACTGGAGAGTAACTTTTGTGAGCTTATTGAGTACATATTGCGACCAGAGTTCTAATAAGCTACATTATCTCACCAAATTTGTCTCAGCACAAGTTTACGGCTAATTTACTCTGTCCAGAGAAACTTATTACTGACCCCAATGCATATGAGGCTGAACTGGAATAGCATCACTGGAGAGTAACTTTTGTGAGCTTATTGAGTACATATTGCGACCAGAGTTCTAATAAGCTACATTATCTCACCAAATTTGTCTCAGCACAAGTTTACGGCTAATTTACTCTGTCCAGAGAAACTTATTACTGACCCCAATGCATATGAGGCTGAACTGGAATAGCATCACTGGAGAGTAACTTTTGTGAGCTTATTGAGTACATATTGCGACCAGAGTTCTAATAAGCTACATTATCTCACCAAATTTGTCTCAGCACAAGTTTACGGCTAATTTACTCTGTCCAGAGAAACTTATTACTGACCCCAATGCATATGAGGCTGAACTGGAATAGCATCAATGGAGAGTAACTTTTGTGAGCTTATTGAGTACATATTGCGACCAGAGTTCTAATAAGCTACATTATCTCACCAAATTTGTCTCAGCACAAGTTTACGGCTAATTTACTCTGTCCAGAGAAACTTATTACTGACCCCAATGCATATGAGGCTGAACTGGAATAGCATCACTGGAGAGTAACTTTTGTGAGCTTATTGAGTACATAGTGCGACCAGAGTTCTAATAAGCTACATTATCTCACCAAATTTGTCTCAGCACAAGTTTACGGCTAATTTACTCTGTCCAGAGAAACTTATTACTGACCCCAATGCATATGAGGCTGAACTGGAATAGCATCACTGGAGAGTAACTTTTGTGAGCTTATTGAGTACATAGTGCGACCAGAGTTCTAATAAGCTACATTATCTCACCAAATTTGTCTCAGCACAAGTTTACGGCTAATTTACTCTGTCCAGAGAAACTTATTACTGACCCCAATGCATATGAGGCTGAACTGGAATAGCATCACTGGAGAGTAACTTTTGTGAGCTTATTGAGTACATATTGCGACCAGAGTTCTAATAAGCTACATTATCTCACCAAATTTGTCTCAGCACAAGTTTACGGCTAATTTACTCTGTCCAGAGAAACTTATTACTGACCCCAATGCATATGAGGCTGAACTGGAATAGCATCACTGGAGAGTAACTTTTGTGAGCTTATTGAGTACATATTGCGACCAGAGTTCTAATAAGCTACATTATCTCACCAAATTTGTCTCAGCACAAGTTTACGGCTAATTTACTCTGTCCAGAGAAACTTATTACTGACCCCAATGCATATGAGGCTGAACTGGAATAGCATCACTGGAGAGTAACTTTTGTGAGCTTATTGAGTACATAGTGCGACCAGAGTTCTAATAAGCTACATTATCTCACCAAATTTGTCTCAGCACAAGTTTACGAATATTTTGTGGATGCATCTTCTTACAATGGGGTTTTAACAATATTGGACAGGATCTACTTTAAAAAGAAAAATTAAATGGTCTATAGACACTTACTGGCTACAAGGTGTATTCCCTTCATAAACGGTCTATTCAACTTGAAAACAGCATTTTAACATTACAGCCGGCCTATGGCAAGGCAAGCGTATTAGATTTAGAATGCTAAAAATTTTGATACAGAGACCTTTCCACCTATTTTGACACCTGCCCACCTTAATATGAAATGCTAGGCTCTTTGAAAATATCAGCCTTAACTAAATGTACATGTTTTTACTGTGGGGGCAAGAGACATGCAAAGTCGTTATGCCCCACTAAAAGGAACAAATGTTATACATGTGTAAATTAGAGACATTCAGCTAAAGTTTGTAAAAGTAAGAAAAAGGAGAACAAAACGATAACTTGTTTGGCATCATTGGATACACTTGGCTGCTTATCAACTTCAACAAAAGAAATAACAGCTAATGAACAGCCACTAAAAGCACTGATTGACACAGAGTGCACAGAAAACTTCCTTCATGCAAGCATTGTGAAAGCAAATTCATGGAAAATTTACCCATGCCTAAACAAAGTGGTGATGGCTAGCTCATCTCTGTAATATAAATACTTGGATTCAGTTTAATTGATCTACAAGTTAAGAGTACACTATACCAAGGAGTAAGATGTCTACTAATAAAAGATCTATGCTGCAACCTAATATTAGGGCACAAATTCTTATGCCAGCATTCATTAGTAGAAATACCCTTTTGGAGGCCCTAAGCCACCCTTTAAAGTCTGCAGCCTAGCAGCTATGAGAATACTGTACTCAGCTCTCTTCAACAATTTAACACCATTGTAAAACCGGTAGCTACTAAATCTAGGTGACACATGAAGGAGGATAAATTATTTATCCAAACTGAAGTAACTCGTATGTTGAAGGATGGAATAATTGAACCCAGCCATTCGCCATGAAGAGCCCAAGCCTTAGTAGTCTCCTCTGAGGACAGAAAAAAGCAAATGGTAATTGACTATTTCCAAACAACAAACTTGTTTACTTTGCTGGATGGCTACCCTATGCCAAGAATTGATGATATGATAGAGAAAATAGCAAAAAAATGGTCTCTTTAGTATTCAGACCTTAAAAGTGTCTACCATCAGGTAGCTATAAGGACCAACGGTAAACCCTATACAGCCTTCGAGGCCAGCAGCCAACTCTATCAATTTAGTAGAATACTATTTGGCATGACTAACAGGGTAGATACTTTTCAATGAGTGATAGACCAGATAATATCAAAAGAGAACAGACAAAGCATCTATGCTTACATAGATAATGTAACTATTTGTGGGAAAAATCGAGTTGAACATGACAAAAATCTTAAATTATTCATGGCAACTGTTAAAAAGTACAAGCTTACGCTTAACCAAAACAAATGTTATTTTAGATGTAAAAATGTTAAATTACTTAATAAAATTTACATAATAAGTAAAAACAAAATAAAACCTGAATCCATTACTCAGCCTACCAGTCTCAAAAGATTTACCCACACTGCACTGTGCATTAGGAATGATTACACACTATGCATATTATATATAGTTCCCGTTATCTCCTATAGTAGAGAATGTGCTTAACAAGTTAAAGAGGGCATAGTTAAAGCAGCTATTACTACATCTGATCATACACTACCTCTGGTAGTAGAGTCAGATACTTCAGAAAACACCATTGCCACCTCTTTAAGACAATTGGGAAGTCCCATAGCCTTTTTCTACAGAACCCTATCTAAATTGGAACAGAGACATTTTGAAATAGTGAAAGAAGCCTCTGTTATTGTTGTTCAACTGGAATGCTCCTTCCATCTTGGTTCTCAAAACTGGGAGTGATATTACTAAATAGACACACACAACTGAATAAGAATGAACCACTGGTGCATCAAGTGGAACTTCTAGATGCCAACCCCCACTATGCGCATGTCTGTTGCCCTTATGGACAGGAAGACACAGTCTCACTAGGAGACAGCTCCAGCAAGGGATGAATCAGGACCCACAAGCCTAAGCAAGCCTTGGACTCAGGACACTTCAACTGACTATGAAAAAACAGAAACATGGCCTCCTTTTGAAGATTATGAGGAAACCTTGAGCTCTGGTACTTTAAGTGGTGATGAACAGATTTCACAGAAGAGAGTGCACCCACCTACTGATACTTCAGACAATGAGCAAACCACTCGTAGAAGATTACAAAAACACAGCGGGATTAAATTTACTTCTGGTGAGAAAAAAGGAGAATCTCATCATGGTCCTGGCAATTCACCACAGTCTCACAGAGAGCAAAGAATGCCTGCTCAATTCAGGGAATTTTTCCCTCTGTAAGAATAAGGCAGGGGTGAATGTGTTATGATCTATTTTCCCCCATTAAACACATATATTCAGGAGAACTCTGCTGATATTCAAAGTTCATAAAATCTTACTGATAAACAAATACATATTGTCTTAAACAATTCTACTACAAATGGACCCTGGAGAAAGACTGAACAATAAAAGCAAATACACAGTAGTTGCTGAAATTTTAACTTTTACTTTTAAAAAAAAATACAAAAATATTTCATTTTCAGGTGTTTTTAAAGAAATGCAGGGTGGCCCTAATCTTTTTTATGGTTTTATAATTAAATTCCTTCAATCCTGAAAATTGCAACCATCTTAGCATTTGCATTATAAAGGGAAGTAACTAAATAAGTAATTTTGACATTTTATACAACAAAAACATACAAGTTTTCATTTTTGAAATATTTATTTTATTTAGCATCTGTCTATATTGAGATGAGGTACTATGTACATTATTTACATTATTTGGACTATTGTCCTCATCTTTGTTGCCATATTTATTACAACATTTCGGCCATTGTATGCTCCGGCCTTCTTCAGGTGGTTGGAATGTCGAACTGAACCCTTTCTTTTCACTCACTGGGGTAGACTGTTCTAGTTCCATGTGCCATGTTTAATGGATGTCAGTTATCAGTTATCTCTTGTTAATTCCCTTCTCCAAGTTCTCCACTGCCTTAACCGAGTATTGATCTCACACTCTTTGGGGCCTGTCACTAGAACTAACTAATGCCTTTATCCACTGTGCCATGTGTCCTCGAGGACATCTCCATATGAATTTCTGGGTATTATAAATCTAATGTCTTCAGCACCATTTTTACCAGTGCTGATATTGCAATTTTTGTTATTATCACTTTTCTCTGGCACTCCTTATTACCGGTTCCCATATTGTATTCATTTCTATGCTTGGTCAGCTCAGGAGATTTTTGTGGCCTAGCGTATGTGCTGATTCCTTAAGTTTACAAATTTTCCAATGGTGTCCCTTGTCTATGATCTTAACCTGATCCCACAGACGGCGGTGATCTCCCTTCTCTCTCCATATGTGGTCAGCCATGCCTGATTTTTCCACTTCCCCTCGTGTTACAGCTTTCTGGTGTTCTTGAAGCCTTACCTTAAGGGGGCGGCCTGTCTCTCCTTTATATTTCTTTCCGCAGCTGCACGGGATAGCGTACACACAGTCTTTAGTCATGTTCTCCTCTATGGTGGGTCTTACTCGGGAGAGATATCTGTGAAGTGTTGTCATGCTTTTGAAGGTTGTCCTGATGTTATATGGACCGCAGATCCTTTGTATTTTCTCTGATAACCCCTTCACATAAGGCAGCCAGACTGTTTTCTGAGTGTTGTTGTCCTCCTCTTGTACCTGCCTATCCCAGTTTTTGGGGGCTGCTGCCATGTACCCAGGGTAGTTGTTATTTTTTTTTACATTTTATTCATAAAATAGTAATATAAGTTACTCATTCTACTTTGTTTAATAATGAATTTATTCATCTTAATTGATTTTATTTAAAAAGAAAAACAATTTGTATTTTCTCCATCCTGCCCTTTTTCCATAATGACCTTTCTTTTTAATAATTTCACCCCAAGCAAGGGGACAAAATTCTTTAAGTAGCAAGGGGTTATGCTGAGGGAAAGAAACAGTGGACAATAAATTCAAAGAGACAGAAGTTGGTGATTGACATTGCATTTAAACTTTTTTAAGATCATAGTTAACAGGAAAGCAGGAAGCCTGAAGGGAGTTTCATAATCAAGAAGTGCAGGAGAAGAAACTGTTAGCATAGAATTTACTGTTGCAACTAGCATATTCAAAAGTGTAATTATGAGACCTAACAGCCAATCTAGTAATGTGCTTAAATTAATGGTACCAAAGAGGGAAGCTGATCAGAACAATTATCATGAAAATATTTATAGAGAAGAACATAAAAGTTACATCACAATGGTGAGAAAGTGATTGTAGCTGAGATGCCAAGTCAGGACCGATAACATTGCAGATTCTTCTTTGTATTTCATCAAGAATCTCTAGATATATAGCAGAAGCAGCAGATGGTAAACAGTAGACTTATAAAGGTGTAAGATAGATTCTAGCAAGAAAAATCGTCTCACATGTCATATTGATCCAACTTTCCTAGTAGCAGGTTGATCAACTGATTCAATTATAATTGGGAATATGATGTATATGACTAACTAAATTTTTAAACCAGTGAAACTGCTTTAATTACAATAAATTTGCTTATAACATTTTACAGCATACAAAAATCTTTCAAATAAATAGATAATGACATGGTGCCTCAAAAAAAAAAAAGAACTTGACACTTATAATGTTGGGTATCATTGCTAGTATATAATGTGACAACAGCTTACAGTGATAAAATAGAAGAATTCTAATGTAATGTCCATTGTGGAATTGTTTCTTGGTGTTTCCAGATAGAATCTTTTCTGCCAGACTGCTCACATCTATAATTCTATCATTAATCATCATTATGTATTTCTTCTATGTCCTCTTTTTCTGACCAACACACAACTTGTCCTAGTAAAGAATGGCCAATGATTTAGTGACCACTATCACTATCAAACAGAATGATTGGTCCACTAAATCACTGACCGTTTCCTGAATAGTGCATGTCACGAGTTTTAAGGGTAAAGATAAAGGGCTTGTTTCCCTGGCAATATTTATGTTGAATATTGGGTGATTAATCAAGAACTCAATATGGAAAAAAATGTAGACTGAAATTGCTATGGAATTATGGGTAAACGATGCCTTTTTTTCTTCAGTTAATGGGACAGTGTAAATTTTCTTTGGTTCATTGCTTCACAAAATGCAAATCAAAGAAAGGTAAATACTACTTTTCGTTTTACTAAATAAGCCAAAACATTGATTTCTTTGTGACTCATTGGGTCCATTGACAATTCATGTAGCTTCATATAAAATGTTTGTGTGTGATATAACATTAAAATGCATCATATATATTCCAAGTGAACATGAAGTGTTTTTCATGTCCATTAACGTGCATCAGGAAAGAAATATGGAACAGCATCAGTTTCATCAAATAAAGGCCATACTTGGATTCAAAATTAACATAAATTCAAAAGATACACAGACACATATTTATAAATATTCTTCTTAGGTTCTGGTGATTCTTCTGATGAGGTGTTGGTTGAAAAGATTGCCTTAAAGAAAAAAAATGCAGTTTTGTTTTTATCAATATATATATATTTATTTGTATCTATGTTTGTATCAAGATTTTCATATGGATATCATGTATGGTGCTGAACGTGTTCAGAAATATCTAAACTGCCAGCTGAATATAAACAGTTTCTAAGAGCAATAGCAAGTGAGAGAAGCCTTTGGATTTCAATGAGAACTATCCTTCTTTGAACCTTGTAGACTGGTGCTACAGAATCACAAATAAAGAACTGTACCAGATAACAGAAACCATATCACTTGAGGACTTTCAACAACAGCAACAATTAAAATGGATATCTCATGTAACTCAAAGAGAAAACAATGGCATAATCAAATGTTGATTTTTCCACACTACTTCAAACAAAAGATTAGGAAGGAAACTCCCTTCAATACTGGAAAGAGTGATAACAGATACTGGACTTGAAAAATTGTTTTAAGAGAAAGATTTTAGAAATTTCAACTGCTCAGTCAATGAATGCCAAATGTTTTGTTATAAGGCAACTACTAATATTACCAAAGCTATATATATATATATATATATATATATATATATATATATATATATATATATAAATAAAAAGAAAGAACAGTAAGATATAAAATCCGGTGTTCTTATAGATATTTTTATTTTTACACAATAGTGCTCAATGTAAATTTACAGAGCATTAATATTATAAATTAATTTTAAATCAATTAATTTATAATATATATATATATATATATATATATATATATATATATATATATATATATATATTGTCATCCACAGACAGACTGTTTCACTGTATCACAGCTCATCAGTGTGGCTAGAAATCCTATTTCTTCAGCAACAGTCGAAGATTCTCCCCCTAAGCCATTGGCACAGTTGAAAGAAAGGCAAATTTTTTCATACTTACTCTGCAAATAAATGCACCAATGACCGAGAGAGCTCAATTCAGGGAAGGGGAAGAGCCTTGTAATATTAGTAGTAATAGTCATTGTTTACAAATTCACACTTATCTTCCAAGAGTGCACAACTGAATTTAAGTTTTTCAGGTGCGTATATATTGTCATCCACAGATAGACTGTTTCGCTGTATCACAGCTCATCAGTAATATCTCTTTTGCTTATTCTCTGTTTTTTTCATATGTGTCTGTTCTAAGGAGATAAATCGGTAGGTTCATAGTTTAATAATGAAAAAAAAACATGTATTTTAAACAATATATGTTTATTTACTTTATTTACATTCAGATTAATGTTTATTACTATAGATTCAGAATCTGTAGAAACAGAGTGAGCAGTCAATGAGCAGTACTAAAAAGAACAATGTGAAATATCCCTAGAGATGGACAGTGAAACAAGAAGAATCTCACCCCAGAGATTCAATAAGTGGTTCAGGTTTAAATTCTCAGAAAGTTAGCTTGATTGATGGAAACCTGGAGAGGGACAGTGGGCACAGTAGCCGAAACATGATAATTACAACAAAGATGAGAACATTCAAATGTAAATAATGATAACTCGTATAGAAATTCAAACAGAAAATATTTATTTTTCAGTGTAATATACTTCTTTGCCAATGTCCTTAATTCTGTGGTGAGATCTGGGTTGATAAATACAAAGTTAAAATTTCAGATCAAGATTTATCTGAATACAATATTTATTGATATACCTTCATATCTATCTATCTATCTATCTATCTATATATATATATATATATATATATATATATATATATATATATGTATGTATCTTCTATCTATCTATCTATCTCAGGCTTTTTAATGTTCACATTTTCCACACCAGTTTCTTAAAAATGATACAAAATATGAAGAACAAACAGCTAAATATATAAAAGCAATCAAACTGCCTTTAATCAAAATATCAGAAGAAATGTGTAAGTTTGTTGAAAAAGTACATAAAAACTGATTTCTCAACATCAATTTTAGTAATGAATTTAGAGCTACATTGGATGGAACTGATATCTGGACAAGAAGTTGGTCTTTCATAAAAATAGCCAACTAACACGATTAAAGACAACAACAGGGTGGTGGAATAATGTTTTGGGCAAAGATTGTAGGCAGTAAAATTTTAGCATCATTCAAATACAATATAAAATAATTAATATTTTAATGAATGGGATCTTGTGATAATAAAATATGTTTCCATTATCAGTATCATCTAAACTTATTTATGAAAAAGATTTTATTTTACTTTCTTTGATTAATAAAAACTGACAAAATAAGGTATTATCAATATTTTTAATGAGAATAGATTAAATTCACGTTATATTGTTCATATAAATACATCCTGAAATCATTTTCAACATTGACTGGTTAATAAGAATTTAATTTTGAAAACATTGACTTGTATAACAAAATATCATAGAGTGTAATAATGAATAATAGTGTAAGTAATGAAGATGATGGAGAAGTTATTTGTCACATTCTAGTTTTGCAAGTGAGTTTGTTCCTCACTGGGTTCTTAATAAATCTGTTCTCAGGTTTAAAGTGGATAAGGATACAAATTGTTTGAATGAATGAGGACAGTATTTAGAACATTGTGGTAATGTAAAGAATAATGTTAATTCAGGTGTTAATTTAAAGGTGAAAATGCAAAATGTCTTCTGATAAGATTTTGGTGATGATAAAAATTATTTTGATTCAATAACATTCATCATAACTGCATACATTTCTTTTAAATGCCATTTCCCTGCAGGACATAAGCAATCATGGCTTTCCACTGATCTCGTTTCTGAATTATCTATGAATTACCTTGACTTCATGGGAAAGATAGAGGAATGGTTTTGTTATAGACCATACCTATGAACACTAATGGGTATGTCCCAGTCCTCATAAATACATTGGACACTATTGTAAATGGGGGTAATATGGTGTCTATGTAGTCCACCACTAGCTGTGGTTTACCTACTTCACGCTGCTTGTGAGTATTGTATTTTGTTGATGTTATAAAGATTACCATTTCATTTTCAACCTCTGTTTTGGTTATTCCTCATTCAGTAAGCCTTTCTAGGTTACAAAAGGTTTTCTATAATTTCCAATTTAGAGACATACTTCTCTTAGACTCTCCAAAGATAGAGAACCTTGTCTATGCTGCTATTTAACCCATAGATGAGTGTGGAGAAAAGAGATGAATTCATACCTTACCCAAAAACATTTGTACAAAAGTAAGTACAGTGTACCAGATCGGAATTTGAATTTGGCTTGCCATTAATCTTTCCCTGCCAATAACTGTTATGCTACCTGCACATCATGCATCAATGCTCATTCAAGTATTGATGAGGACATTGATTACAGTTTTGTTTTAATTGTATTGAAGATGTTAAGGATTAAAACTGGTATTTAGAGAGAGCTGAAACTTTGGGGACACATAATGAGGAAAGTGGACTTAAAGAATTTGACACTTACAAGACTTATTGAAGGCAAGAGGAGTATCGGAGAAACATCAAGTAATCTACCTAATGAGCTTGCGTAAATGGTGAGCAGAACATGAACTGGGAAAAACAGTAAGTGAATGAACATTGCTTAGAGCTACAAAGGTTAGGGAGTTGTAGGTAAACACGATCGCATATGTCCTGAGGGCACAGAGCTCACAAATGAATAAGAATGCCAAAAATTACATGTTGATTATGTTAAGAATGAATGAAAGTTCATGATGCTGATGAAAGGAAAGACAATTATGATGATATTGATGCAACCAAAGAAATGGTGATATGATAGTGATAAAGATGAAATTTTATGAAGCTACAGAGCTTCTTATGGTAGTGTGGAAGAGGAGGAGGAGGAGGAGGATGATGATGATGACGACGACTACTACTACTACTACTACTACTACTACCACCACCACCACCATCTTGATGGCAATTGCATAGATTGTTTGAATATAGGCAAATATTTTTTTTTATTAATAACAATAGTCATGAGAAGAAAGACAATTTTTAGTGATGGTTTTTAGATTGTTTGTGGCTAGGATGAGGACTGATACGTTACACTATATTTTGGGGATGCTCATGATCAAAAATATGGAGGCAAAGATGTAAAATAGAAACAAGAAACTTGATCCTATAAGAAAAAAAAAAGTGCTCAGTGAATGTTGTTCTAATTGCAGATTTCACATCATTTGGTTTAACAGAAAGCGCCATCTCTAACGCTATCGTAAATCCTTTAGCACTCCAGGTGTGTTCATCCATGGAAATAAATGCAAATTGCATCCAACCAAATCTTAAACATCCCTGTCTCATTCTCTCAATATTTTTTTTTGCTCTTCCCACCTCTGAAGACCTTTGGAAGAATTTTGGCAGTTTGTCAGAAGAAAGTTAGGTTTGGTGTTTGGGTGGAGTTTGTTCCCAATCATGACCATTTCTTTTCATTCAACTGTTACAGAAAAAAAATAAATTCAAGGAGAAGAATATATTTAGTTCTTTTAAAAAATAAAAGATATATTTTGAGATCTCAAAATTTGTTCATAATTGTTTGAGAAAGTTTTGTTGGAATTTTTCATCATCTATATTTTTATCCTTACAGTTATATATTTTTTAATTTATCAAAAATAAAAGTTTTATAGTGGAATGTGGTGACAAAAGCTAAGAGTTTATCATAAAGGAAAGGCAAATTACAGAATAGTGCAGAGATTGACATGCTGTTCTTGAGAATCTTTAAGATTGACATTATTCTGCTCTGCTCTATGGAATTCTTCTAAATTTGGTTCAAACCAAGAAATGCCCACATATTAGAGCAATGCCCTTAATAAACAAGTCCCTGAAATTTTTTCATAGTTCCTACTGTACTCATACATAAATATATATATATATATATATATATATATATATATATATATATATACATATATATATATATATATATAAACATCTGTAGATGTACATATATATATTTATATATAGTAACAATGTAAAAAAACTTAATGAAACCTCTGAAAGAAACACCATTCTACACTATACTTTAATAACAGAAGCCTTCTCTGATGTTTTTAACTGCAAATTGATGCGATCATTAATAATAATAATAATAATAACCATTATAATAATATAATTATTAATAATAGAATCCCTTTATGTGATGTTTTTAACTGCAAATTGATGAAATCTCAATGCCAGTTAAGTACTGTACTTAAATTCAAAAAGTCTAGGTACCATAGCAAAGAGCGATATTTATTTCCATTTATTTACAGAAAATGTGGCACAAGGCCAAAAATGGGGAATGATGAAAAGAATGGTTTTCATCTGTCTTAACTTTAAACTTAGCTAGCCACAAACACTGACCCAAACATACCACAATATTCCTAACACTAAAACAACATATTCTTACTTTCCATTCTTACTACATCCACCATAATACCTCATTGTCTCTATGAAAATCCTAACTAGTCCCCATATGTACAATTCATTGTCTGTTGGGGGAGGGGAATAAAACAACATTTTAAAAACTAGCCCCAATAAGAATTTACAATATGAAACATAGCGTAGAGCTCATCCAAACAATTACCGTGAAAGTATTTATAGAAAAGACACAGGGAAGCAACATTATGGTGGTAGGAAAGTAACTGAAGCCAAGCCACCAGATCAGGACCAATAATATTGCTGATTCTTCTTTGGATTTTATCATGGAGCACAAGGTAAATAGCAGGAGCACTGGACCATATTTGGCTGCAATATCCTAAGCCTGGGCAAATGGAAGATTTATAGATATGTATAATAGAGTCTCAAGAAAAAAATCGTCTCACACGACACAGTGAACCATCTTTCTTAGCAGCTGACCTAGCAATGCATTACTATCCCGATATGAACAAAAATAAAAACATCAGTTAGTTATTTAACTGTAACCAGATACATCTTACCTACGAATAAGATGAAAAATCCATTAAAAATATGGAGTATAAAATTATAAAGGTCAAAATGCATCACACAAAACGTTTTACAAACACACACACACACACACACACACACACACACATGCATATATATATATATATATATATATATATATATATATATATGTTATTCACAGACAGTACTGTTTCGCTGTATCACAGCTCCTCAGTGCGACTAGACTTCCGAATGCCTCAAGCCAGGATTGAAACACAACTAATTTGCTGTCAGCCAGAGCTATCTTCACTCGGTAGAGTTACACAACTAAATCTAGCGTATTGTTTTTACAAAAGTAAACAAATGCCAATCAGCCAAAGTGCTCCATTCATTTTACTGAAGAGCTTTGCATTAGTGCAGGTGGCTGTTGTTTATAGAATTAGCTTATCACTCAACAGTGCTCAATTGAAATGTATTTTCAAGAGCTGTCATATATTACATAGAATAGAAATCCAAATTTACCTCATTCGAATAACTATTTCAACCAACAAGCCCTATGTTGGCATTGTCAACTCAAATGTGTGAAGGAATAAAATAGAAACTTAAAATTTAAACATTTAAAAAATAAAAAACGAAGAAGAGAAAAAGTAAAAAAGAAAGAAAGAAGAAAAGAAAGGAAGCAGGAGGCAGCCGATGAAAATATAGACACTAAGTTAACCGATCCCCAAGTATCATGGGAGGGTGAGAGGGAAGTGCCTGGCTTAAATGTAGCATTTACCTATATTTTAAAATATTAACATCCCAAGTCAGGTTGGAAAAGAATTACAAAATTAAAGACACGAGTTCAAACAATTTTCAAAATTAAAATAGTAAATATTAGTTATAGACCAAAGAACAAAAAATATATTTTCTCCATTTTTAGAAGAAAAAAAAATTCCCAAATCTAGGCTAGTAAAAAATATGAGAAAAATAATAACCGTAAATAGATAGTTTATATAAAAAAAATAACTTAAAAATATTTAAAATTTAAGAAGATTTAAAAAAAAAAATATTAAGAAAATATATGTAAAATGGTAAAATCTAAAATTAAAATACAATAAAAATAATAATAAATAAAATAGTACAAAAATATAAAAATAATAACTAAAAAACAAATCAATAATTAATTAAAAGAGTAATAAAAACTAAAATAAATAATAATAATAATAAAATATATTTTTTATTATTTTATTTATTATTATTTTTTAAAATTTGGAACATGGCCTCAAACTTTTTTATAATATATACATATATATATATATATATATATATATATATAAACAGTAATCCTTTGTTTAAACAACTTTTATTATATAGAACAAACAAGGAATAATGCTTAATCCATTTGATGAGTTTTTCCTGGTATTGAATTAATTTGATGTTGGGTAGAAACTTGGAAAGGAACTTAACAAAACTGTGTGCAATAATCCAAGTACTTCTGACCATTGTTAGTTGTTTTCAAAGAAATAGCCAGTGGGGCCTTTATGTTGTTAACTGTCTGAAGTTTGAAATGAATGTGGGTTGATATGCTGTGGTGTTGGAATAGATTTTAGCATCATGTGATTAAAATGATTGTACAGATTGAAGACATTTTAACAGAAATACATTGAAATTTTTTAAAAAATCGGTTGCCTTCTTTTGATGCAAAGAGTCTCCAAATTATTTAATCCTTTTTTTTGTAGTTGGTTTAGCAGTGTAGTATTATATTTCAGTTTAAATTTTACATTTTTATTACTATACTCTTATGATAATTAGAAGTATTCCATAGATTTGTGGGCGTATATATGTAACTGCAAATTGATGAAATCTCAATGCCAGTTAAGTACTGTACTTAAATTCAAAAAGTCTAGGTACCATAGCAAAGAGCAATATTTATTTCCGTTTATTTACAGAAAATGTGGCACAAGGCCAAAAATGGGGAATGATGAAAAGAATGGTTTTCATCTGTCTTAACTTTAAACTTAGCTAGCCACAAACACTGACCCAAACATACCACAATATTCCTAACACTAAAACAACATATTCTTACTTACATTTCTTACTACATTCACCATAGTACCTCAATGTCTCTATGAAAATCCTAACTAGTCCCCATATGTACAATTCATTTTCTGTTGGGGGAGGGGAATAAAACAACATTTTAAAAACTAGCCCCAATAAGAATTTACAATATGAAACATGATGAGTGTATATGATTGTATATGAGTGTATATGATTGTATATGAGTGTATATGATTGTATATGATTGTATATGAGTGTATATGATTGTATATGATTGTATATGATTGTATATGAGTGTATATGATTGTATATGAGTGTATATGATTGTATATGATTGTATATGAGTGTATATGATTGTATATGATTGTATATGATTGTATATGATTGTATATGAGTATATATGATTGTATATGAGTGTATATGATTGTATATGAGTGTATATGATTGTATATGATTGTATATGAGTGTATATGAGTGCATGGCCAAGTGTTTAGAACATTGGATGTTATTGGACTGGATCAAGATCAATTCCAGTGTGTGGTACCTTTGAAAAGTGCCCGAAAACTATAGTACTGGTTGACACAAGCCATGTGAGTGAAATTGGGTAGACAGAACTCTTGTGGGACATTGATAGGTGTGCTAGCACAAAGCCACAAGTCATCGTGGCTGAGGGTTTTGAGCGTGCTGGCCTTGTTCAAATTGTTGATCACGCTAGATAACATTCTCTCTCCCAGAAACTGTAACTAAGGCCTGCTCAGCAGAGTTGCAGTATAAACCACAGGTGGGCTTTGTGGGTGTTGAGAAAACACAAATGTACCTGAGCGAACATCTTTAATAGGAATTGGCTAGCCACCCTAGT
This sequence comes from Acanthosepion esculentum, assembly GCA_964036315.1. Classification (NCBI taxonomy): domain Eukaryota; kingdom Metazoa; phylum Mollusca; class Cephalopoda; order Sepiida; family Sepiidae; genus Acanthosepion; species Acanthosepion esculentum. Next base: position 21,986,887 of record OZ038480.1, read on the forward strand.
AGACGGATATCCTCGAATATGAGTGGCCAGATATTATCTGGAAAGCGCAGCAGTCTTATATAAAACGGCAATATATTTTGCTCATTTAAATTTATATTTAATGCATTTCAAATAAATACTTACTCAGTACCATTTTTATATTTTTATCTGTTTACACCAGATCATTTTACCATGAACAGAACCAGAACTAAAGAGAAATTAGTAAATATAATGACAGGGTTTACTTTGCATTTTTCTTAATTCTCACAAATTATTCTCTAATCAATATGCCTGAAATTACAAAATAAGGCATTATTATTAGCGAGCGATCAAGATTAGTATTCTAATTGGTTTTACTACAGCATTTTACATCAAGAAATTCTTTGGCTTTCCTGAGCTGACAAAAGGTTGTAAAGCCAGTATAGAGCAAAAGCCACTGCCATGACTTTCCAAATGACATCATTTTTGAGAATATAAGGAGAAAATAAGTATATGTGTTGATTTGTTTACCACATATATATATATATCTGATATTTCCAGTCTAGCTTGGGAATTACTGCTGCCTGAAGAAATCACTGATACCCAGATCAAGAACTAGGGTCAGTGTGAGGTGCGGAGTTGGATCTAGAATAATCTGTCAGAGGAACAGCTTCGGAAAAGCTGAAGTACAAATTGACTGAAATGGTCATAAAAACTGCAAAGATGAGAATATTAACCAAGATAAATAATAGAACCAATGTATTTTTTAATCAATAATTTTATGTAGTAAACAGAATTTTTTGATTTGACTATTAAATTGTAAATATACAACAAAAATTCAAATAAGGTCATTTGTGAAATTTCATTAGAAGTGATCTGATATTTAAAGTCCTGCATATTATATTTAAAGTCAACAAAAGAAAGTAATAAATTGAATGCATATATCATCATTTCCCTCTTCTTCTCTCTCCCTCTCTCACTTTATATATATTTATATATATATATATATATATATATATATATATATATATATATGAAGGGAAGAGGTTATAGTTTTCTAACTAGAGAAGTGTATATATTAAAAAGAAGAGAGAAACTGCAAATGTTTTTGCTTGTAATGTGGATTTTTTTTAAATATATATATATTATGCTTTATTTTCCATAATTTTGCAACACGTGTTTCAGGTCTCATGACCTTCTTCAAGCAAAGAGCGGATATTTCCACATATTAAAATAAATTTAAATGAATTTTCCATATGTTATTCCATGTTAAACAATCTTTTTTTCATGTGGTAGTGATACAAATGTCTTACTTGAACTGGCAATGAGAAAGTTCTTCTGCTTGAAGGGTAATAAACCAATTAAGATTGGTCCAAGAAAGGGTGAGGCAAGATATCTGTTGTCTTATCTTTCAATGACCCCTTTGTATTCTTAGATCTATTTTCATTTTTTTGTATTGTGTGTATTTTTGTTAGTATGTGTATGTATATGTATATTTCCTCTCCATACATACATACTGTCTTATTATAAGGAATTAGTATACACACACACACACATATATATAAATACACACACTTTCTATTTCGTGTAGGGTTCGTGTGTATGCTTGTGAGTAGTCTATTGTTTTTGCCAATATGTGTATATATATTCGTGCTCCACAGATACCCGAGTGTGAGCATATGTGCATGCATTTGAGTGATCTGGCCACTGTATTTGGCCATTATGTGTGCATGTTGTGTTTTTTTGTGTGTGGGGTTATGATCTATTTAGTGCTGGTTTAAATTTTTTTATGAAGTTTTTTTCTTGTATTTGTAGGTAAGAATAATTGTCTTTTTATTATATTTGCGTAATTTTAAAATTCACCCTGGTTACATTTAAAGATGTGTTGTGATACAAAGAGTTTTCTGTTGTCTGGTAATTTGATGTTGCTTTTGTGGAGGGAAACTCTGTTGTATAGTTGTTGGCTGATACCTATATATGACTTCTTGCATTTTGTGCATTTGAGTGTATAAATCACATTTTTGGAGTTGCAGTTTAAATTTTATATTTATTATAAGTGTCATTTTGGGGTTTTCAAAAGTGTACAAGTTTCCTCCTGTAATGATGTCACAAACCCCACATCTATTTTGGTTGCATTTTGTAACTCCCTGCATTGTGTGTTGGTTAAATTTGGATGAGGTTAATATGTGTTTTAGGTTTTTAGATTGTCATTTTCTTTTAATTATTTTTGTTATGTTTCTTTGGATTTTGTAGTTGGTCTAAAGGAATTTTTTTTGCTACGTCAAAACCTTTGTTTATTAATGATGTGGGTCAGCCTTGTTATTTTAGAGATCTGTGTAGTTCGGGTTTTTCAGAGGTGTTGCACAGTCAATATAGTACAAACCCTACATGCTAGAGAATAAAGAATACTCCATATATATATATGAGATAACAATAAATATTTTTATATATCAAGAACAATATTGGGGAAATTGTATGACAAAGTAGAAAAAGTTTACATGTGACGCGTTTCATTTTTCAGAACTTCATTGAATTAAATTTATGTTTAGTTCAATGAAGTCCTAAAGGATGAAACATTTCACAAGTAAACTTTTTTCCAAATTTTACAAATTCCTCATATATATATATATATATATATATATATATATATATATATATATATATATATAAAATAAAGAAGAAAACCTTAAATATTCCTTTTAGATATAATTTATTTTGT
>OZ038480.1:21992063-22054563 GCA_964036315.1 Acanthosepion esculentum
TTAATTTATAAATAATGTTTATAGTAATAAGAAATATATATATTTATAAACTACAGGTGGGTTCTGTGAGTGTTGACTAAACAGATGTGCCTGAGTAGGTGTCTGTGCAACAGGGGTCGGAAGGCAGTATGAATATACAATGGCATGTTGAAATGCTCTCAGCCTGACCTATTTCCCAAAATCTAACCAAATGTTCAAATATCAGTAATTTTGTAAAATGCCAGCTTGGTTTGGATGAGAACTTTTCACCTCTCCCCCAGAATATTGGGAAGTGGCAGTCCAGATAGTTTTTAAAAAATATGGGAAAATCGGGCATGTGGCACCAAACATCTTTGAGTAGGTAATAGGTGAAATAAGAAAAACTTTTTTTTATGGGGGTGGGTTAGTAGAAAAATTGAAAAAGTATACGACATGAAGAAGAAAGAATAAATAACTAAAACTGTAACAAGCAGTAAAAATGTCACATTGCTATCAAGAGAAAAATAAGATGAAGGCATTGCATTCATTTTCTTCATTTTTTTGTACAGTTTTGGTGGATTTTTTTTCCTTTCAAGAGTTTTTTTTTTCTTGTGTCACTGTGTTTTCCTAAGTTTAAGATAAGAAAAAAAGATATGGAATAAATTGTAAATAAACTGAGTTAGTAAAAAAGAAAAATATGCTTTTGGGCCCTTTGTGAATTAGAGAGTGATGGTGTGGGTTATGAGAGACTGATATGAAGAAAGAAAGAAAGAAAGAAAGAAAGAAAGACAAAAAGGTGGAAATGATTGCAGTGATAAAAAGAGACAGAACTAAAGGAAGGAGAGAGCATGTGAGAAAGAAAATAAAATAAAAAGAAAATGTTAGAGGAAAGAGAGAGTAAAAGATAGAATGAAAATTGTTGAAGTAATAAAAATTTAAATTTTTGAAGATCAAAGCTGGCCATAAAGCATGAAACTGGAATGAGTTTCACAAGCAAGAAGTGTGAGAAAAGAAACTGTTAGCATAGAACTTACGATTATATCTAGCCAATTCAACTGTAGATTGATTAGACCTTGTTGCCAATCTAATACTGCACTTAAATTCATAAAGTCTAGTTACCATAGCAAAGTGATCATCCAAACAATTGCCATGAAATTATTTATAGGAAAGGCACAGGGAAGCAGTGGGAAAATGAAAGAAGCTGAGATGCCAGAATAGGACCAATAATATTGCTGATTCTTCTTTGGATTTTATCAAGAATCTCTAAATAAATAGCAGGAGCACTGTGTCAACAATATTCTAAGCATGGACGAATGGTAGACTTATAGATATGTGAGACAGATTCTGAAGAGAAAAATTGTCTTGCACAACACAGTGAACCAAATTTCCTAGCAGCTAACCTAGCAATGGATTCAATGTATTCTTTCAACTTCATGTCAGTCGAGAATGTTTGCATCAACCATGCTGATGGAAGGCAGAAAGTGGTCTCTCAGATGATTAATAGAAAGCAGTTTTGTTATAGAGGCATTAAAATTAACAAGCCATTCTTTGTCCCAGTTAACAACCGAATGTAGGTCGTTTTGTGAGATCAGCTGACAATTTGACCATATCAAACTGATCAGACTTACTATTGAGACAGGAGTAAATGGTTTTATCATCAGCATAGATACCAAGTTGAGAGCTGATGTCATCAGGTGGGTCATTAAAGAAAATTAAAAACAAAGTGGGACCAAGGATAGAACCATGGGGGACTCCTGGATTAGTACAAAAGGATCTAGAGGAGTGGCCATTCAGGATAACTTTCATTTCATAACTGAATAAGAAAGAATGAATCCTTTCAAAAATTCATCTGGAGACACCATGACTTTTCAACTTGTGAAGAAGACCCGTATGCCAAACCCTGTCAAACGCTTTTGAGATGTTCAAAGTAACAGTCATTCTTATCTAAAGCTTGACACAATCTTTCCGCAGTAATTGTTAATACATCAGCAGTTTACCTAGAGAAACGAAAGCCATATTACTTGTCTGAAAGAAGTCCTTGTGTTGTGAGATGCTTCAGCTAATTCAGCATTGGTTACGACCCCTAGTAGGTAGAATGCTAACAGGCCAATAGAAAGATAATTGGTAAAAAATGGTTAATTCATGAAACACGTTCTAAATAAAATAAACTGGACTAAATAAAGTGTTCAGTTCAAAATTCCACTGTCTATCACCTGAAGAAGGCTGGAGTGTAAAATGACTGAAACATTGTTAATATGACAATAAAAATAAGGACAACAGTCTGAACAATGTAAATAATGTAAATAGTTACAATACTTCATCTCAGAAATAGATAGATATTGAAGTCCTCTTAGTTTTCCTTTTCTTTAAAATTTCCTACTTGTTCACATGTTCAGTCTATGGTATTCTCATCTTCTATGTTGTCTCGCATCACATCACTGTAATTTTGAGTACAGATATCGAAAATTATAAAAAATGAAAAATTATTAGATAATTAAAAATATGCATATTTTGAAAGAGAATTTTTTTATTTCAAAAGAAAAATCATTTGAATTTAAATTTTTAACAGAATAAACTAATCGACACTGATTAAATAATTCCTTATATTATCCAGAAATACTTTTCCTATTTCTGTTTCTACTTAACTGGATATACAACCTGTCTCGAGTTATTATGCAAATCACATAAACTCAATTGCTCAAATTTGCTTTGAAATATTTTGGCCAAATTTTGAATGATTAATTTAGGCATAAAAACAAAGCCTGAGTTAATTAATTAAGTAGTTTCAATATATTTTATTAAAGTTATAATATAGAATATACATTGTTGTGCACAACTGATTTGTAGATTAAGTGAATTGTAGAAGTTAACAATAATAATATTCTTAAAAACAAAAGTAAATTATTTTTTACATTCAGTGTGTGCAAATATTTCCATCATTTTTTATTCAGTCTTGAGTTTTTAAAGTATTGGATGTTGAGAATTTTTACACCTAATTAATATAACTTTTGTGTAACTTATTATCCCAAGTCAGAAGGCCATATTTGATAGGGCACTAAAATCAGTCACTTTTCATTCTTCTCATGTTTTAGGACATTCAACAATGTTCTATTGAGAACAGTGAGAAAGAAAAGAGAATAATTATGCTCATTAGTCCAAATATATTGTTAATTAACAAGTCGAATAAAAATACTGAAATTCTAGGATTTTGAGTGAACTTAGAGGAGAAACAATGTCCCAGACAGACAAAACTGATCATAAAATGTTTGTAAGTAAAATGATTCATGAAAAATCAAAGAGACACAAGAAAAATTTTGATAAGATAAAATAATAAAAGCACTGTTTAGACACCAAAGTTACCAAATAATAATTTAAATGCCAAATTTTAGATATAATGCCAAATATAAAGTTAATTCTGTTTTTGTCATTATATGGTATTACAAGCTTTCAGTTTTAATTTTCTTCAATAATATCACATTTAATTGCATAAAATCAGCTCTCATATCTGCATTTAAAAAGAACTTTGTTAAAATTAGTGTATTTTTGCTTACCATTAAAAGATAGTAGAAAGATTAAAGTAAACACCATTTTTGGTATATTATACTTTTTTTAAAGAAAAATGCAACTGAAATAAAAAAAGATTTCTATAGTTTATGAAGAAATTATTGTAAATGTTCAAAGGTATTAAATGTGGTTTCTGAAGTTTTATACTGGATATTTCTTCTGAAACACTGTTCCATGGTGTGATAGACTATTTTAGGTTTGCAGGATCAAATCTCTTGAATATACAATACAGAAAATAGTCAACATATGCAAAATAACCAAATCAAACAATGAAAGTCATTGGCACTAGTTTGATTTTGTTAACTGTTTGGATGTTTAGCTTCCACTAAAACTTTTAAACTAAAACTCCAATGCCAACTGAACCATATGTCTGTGATTCCTGAGTTAAGCAATAAAAATGTTCTTTCTTTAGAAAAAAATTAACAGGTAATAAAAAGTGGATGCTTTACAACAATGTGAAATATATAAGTCCATTTAATAAATATTAACATTTAACAAGGGGAGTGTGTATGTCTCTTAAAATGTACTTTTTTAATAAATATATGTGCATATATGTACCTGTGCTTGTCTGTTTTTGTTATTGTTTTTCCATTTAATTTTAATTACATATGTAAATAAAACTAATATCTTTCTCAATATCTTTTGTAATCTGGGAATCTATTCTACTTTCAGATGTTTTATGCATTTGGGCAATTACTAAATCAATCTTATCAATTTCTTTATGGAAGCCTTTAGATATGTATCAACCCTTTATGTAAATTGAATGTCTTTCTCTATTTATATATATATATATATATGTTGTAACCTAGGGAAGGTTACTGAATAGAATAATCACATGAAGGTTGGTAATACTTAGGACACAAACAACACATAAGAAGCCCCAGTGGCACATAGAAGAAATAGTCAACTGCTAGAAGTGAGTCAAGTGAATTCCACAATGAATATCCAACTGCAGACCCACATACAGTATTTCCTACTGCATTTATGTCATTATCGTCCATAGGTATGCTACAACAATATATATATATATATATATATGTATATATAAATATAGGTAACTATACTCGTGTCGAAAAACCTTCGAACTCTTGATTTAACAACAGCCAAATCAATCACGAAGGAAAAGAAGGTTTTAAAAAAAGAAAGAGCCAGGAACATGAAAGTCTGTCGAAAATAATCGCACAGATACAGGTTCAAGGCCCAAAGAAAAAACCCCGATACGAGTAAACAACTAACTAAAGAGCTCAATACAAGCGTAGAGCAAACCTAGTCAAACCTAATGAGCCAGACACACCTACCAAGGTTTCACTTAGGCAGATCGACCCTGACGATCTGCCTAAGTGAAACCTTGGTAGGTGTGTCTGGCTCATTAGGTTTGACTATATATATATATATATATATATATATAGGATCATACTTAAAAAAATCATTCTAACCAGAAAATATCTATTAAAAATATCAACATACAAACAAGAAACTTCATTAAGACCAATAATATCAAAAAATTCTATCTACCATATTAAGAATATATATTAAGAAAAATACCTAAAAAAAACAAAATCTGTTTGAAAAATGAAAATTAAAAATTTCATACAAAATATCCTTTTATTTAAAATCTCTGTAAAGGAAGAATCATGACCAAGTTGAAATCAGACAATCTTCATAAAAACAATTTAAATTTTGTGAAGCTACATGTAATTGGTTGATCAATCCTTTATGTGGCTAAAAATACCTTCTGGAGAAATTTGCATTCAAGTTTCTCAAGACTATCCTTTTTCCATAAATTTCAAGATTTGAAAGCTTTGAGGTCAGTGTGAAGATACTGACTAGACGGGACAGTGCAGAAGAAATGGGATGGTCAAACATCTTAAGAAATGGTTTTGCTAAATAATAGGGGTCATCAACACTATGTCTGATCTTCACTTATTAAGTGTGCCTACTCGCAAGTCTTTCATTTCAATGAAGCAAAGATCAGTTTCCATAAAACTGGCAGAAGTTCCTTCTATTTCCCAGAAGATATTTCTGGAAAACAAAAACATAAACAGTTCAATGAATCCTTATTGTTGGCAAATCCATGTAAAAAGAATGAGTTCTATAACCCTTATATATGTATATATATATTTTTCCTTTAATATTGTGAATAACAAATAAATTTTTCCAACTTTATACATTGCCTTTTATTTTTACTACTATCAATATCTCCCCAACACCCACTCTCTGTCCTGGGTATGACGATAAACTGCATCCGCATCCTGGGTAAGACAATAAACTACGTCCAAAAACAAAGCCTCTGATCAGGAGGTTTTGAGGAGTGTGGAACCACCTCTTAATTGCTGGTGTTCCCAGGTCCACCCTAACCTGGGGTGGTAGCACCTGTTAGGGTCTCAGCTATGGGCAAATAGTTAAACCTGAAACTGAGGTAAAAAGCATGATAAAATATTACCAGCAATACATTTTTGAAAAAACTTCTTGCCAGCAATACATTTAAAAAATAAAAAAAATTATTACCAGCTATACGTTTTTTTGAAAAATAATATGACCAGCTATATACTTTTGAGGAAAAAATATTAATAGAAATAGATTTTTGACAAAACAAAAAAATTACAAGAAAAAAAAAAGGTTGTCGGCATTAAATGACCCATCGAGGTTGATATGCCGTAAAACCAAACCAAACCAAACCAAACCAAACCAAACCAAACCAAACCAAACCAACACCCACTCTTTAGTGCAACAAGAGAGTTGCTTCCATTCTGCAAAGCTTTACTGAGCTATCTGAAGACAGAAACACAGCAGAGAGGTGAAGAACAGATACTCCACTTCAATCCCAGATTGAAGGCCAAAACCAATCGCTTCAAAATTATCAGAATTTTACATGTCAACATTAGAAAATACATTTAAAAAATACAAACTCCCTAAACTAGTAATTTATACTTGACACACTAGGAATAGATTTATATTAACAAACAAGGATGAAGTCAAGTATGAGTAAAATATAAATAAGAGAATTCCCTTTTGAGAATTATTAGAATATTAATTGAGTTGTATAATGAAAACTGTAAGACCTCCATCTATAGCAAAAGCATCTACAACTTAACCCAGGCTTACTCAACTACAACAATGAATGTTCACCCAGATACAAATTAACCACCAGAACTAATTTAATAAATAACATTTAATATCTTCTCCAAGCATAATATGTTAAATGAACTCAAATACATAAAACAAACAACAGCAATAATTTCTCTGACCTTCTTTTTCTATGTGATGTGTCCCTGCCTGGCTCTCCACAATTTCCTCTCCTTTGTGACTCTTAATAAATTTTGTCTGTTTTATCTCTCCTAAACCCTCTTCTGCCATCCATTAACACAAGCTTATTCTTTTTCTTCTGTGCTGTGTCCCTTCAGGACATGAGCAATAATGGCTCTCCACAATTTCCTCTTCTTTATTTACATTATTCAGACTATTGTCCTCATCTTTGTCACCATATTTATTACGTTTCAGCTGTTGTACGTTCCGGCCTTCTTCAGGTGGTTGGAATGTCGAACTGAACCCTTTATTTCGCTCACTGGGGTAGACTGTTCTAGTTCCATGTGCCATGTTTTAATGGATGTCAGTTATCAGTTACCTCCTGTTAATTTTTCCCTCTGAAAGTTCTCCACTGCCTTAACTGGGTATTAAACTCACACTTTTCGGGTCCTGTCACTGGATCTAACCAACGCCTTTATCCACTGTGCCATGTGTCCTCTGCTTTATAGTTCTTAGTAAATTTTGTCTTTGTGTTCTCTCTCCTAAACCCTGTTCTGCCATCCATTTACACAAGTTGCTTTTTATTTTTCTATGTGCCATGTCCCTTCAGGACATGGGCGATCATGGCTCTCCATAATTTCCTCTCCCTTGTAGTTCTTAGTAAATTTTGTCTTTTTTGTCATCTCTCCTAAACTCTGTTCTGCCATCTACTTCCACAAGCTCATTCTTCTTCTTCCATGTGCTGTGTCCCTTCAGTGTATGGGTGATCATGGCTCTCCATAATTTCCTCTCCTTTGTAGCTTTTAGTAAAGTTTGCATTTTTACTATCTCACCTAAACACTGTTCTTCACATTTACACCCGTTCATTCTTCTTCATCTATGTGCTGCATCCCTTCAGCATATGGACGATCATGGCTCTCCACAATTTCCTCTCCTTTGTAGTTCTTAGTAAATTTTTTCTTTTTTTTTTCATATGTTCAGTCCAAGGTATTCTCAGCAATTTTTTGTGGGACCACGTTTCAGGTTTCAAGTTTCTTCTTCATCTCTGCAGAGATTTTTCAGCATTCTCTGCCATCTAGTATGACCGATATTACATAACATGCAATACTCTTTTTGTTGTTTCTAATGAAATTTTCCTGTTTTTTAATACTTTTCTCAGCTTTTGGAAGGCATCTTTTGGTATCCCAATTCTGCTTCAGATTTCGGTCTCACATTTCCCATCCTCTATTAAAACATTTCCCAGGTATTTACAGTTTTGAACTTCTTCAATATTGGTATCTCCCATTTGTAATTTGCATGTAAAACTGTTTCTTTCACTGATAACCATGCATTTTATCTTATTGTAATTGATGTTTAGTCCTTTCTTCTTGCTTTTCTTTCACTACCGTCTGTAGTTCTTGTAACTTCTTTTCTCTGACTGCTATCAGCACTGTGTCATCTGCATGTCTTATGTTGTCAAGATTGTGGCTGCCAATAATGAATCTGTTAGAACTTCTAATGCTTTCAGCATTGCCTCACTATATAGGTTGAATAAGTCCAGTGAGAAGATGCATCCTTGTCTTAGACCGCTTTCTATTTTTTATATTTACTGAATTCATTTTCTATCCAAAGTCAGGCCATTTGCTGCCAGTATAGGTTCTAGATTATTTTAATATCCTTCCCAAATATGTCATGGTGACCTAGTAATCTCAACAGTTCTTTGTGATGTACTTTATTAAATACTTCTGCATAATCTATAAAACATAGGTATACGTCCTTTTGTATTTGTATTTATCTTTCTCATATCATTCTGAGCATAAATATTGTATTTCTTGTTCCAGTGTCTTTAGCAAAACCGCACAGTTCTTGTCCTATTTCCAATATACTTCTGTTGTGCATTCATCAGAATTTAGATGATAAGTTTTGTTATGAGGCTAATTAGACTGATTGTCTGATGAAGTTCACATTTGTTTGCACCTGTTGTTTATAGGCAGCACTCTGAAAATAGATGTAGTTATGTTTTCCAATATGTCACCACTGTTGTATATTTCATTTATTATGTCTGTAATCTTATCAATGCTGAAATCATCTAAAGCTGCTAGCATTTCTATTAAAAATTCCATCTGTTCCTGTTGCTTTGTTTCTGTTCAATTTGGTCAGTGTTGATTTCTCTTCAGATTTTAATATTTCTTGTCCTTCAATATTTCTCCATCTTACTGGTTGTTCTCTTTTGCTGTTGAAGAGTTCTTTGATGTATTCATTCCATTTCTGAAGGATTTTTTCTTTCTCTAATACCAGTGTTCCATCTTTGGGATTTTGTGCATGCAATTAATGAACATGTCTTTTGTCCTGTTAATTCTCTTGATTTTATGCAAATCTGCTTTATCTGGGATACTCATTCTTTATATTTCTGTACACTTTTTGTTGATCCATTCCTCTTTAGCCTGCAGGCATTTGTTTCTAATTGCAGTGTCCAATATTTTGTACTGTACCTTGGGATTGTCAATAATGAATCTGTTAGAACTTCTAATGCTTTCAGTATTGCCTCACTATATAGGTTGAATAAGTCCAGTGAGAAGATGCATCCTTGTCTTAAGCCCCTTTCTATTGTTTTTATATTTACGGAATTCATTTTCTATCCACATGCAGATTATCTGCTCCCAGTATAGGTTCTGGATTATTCTAATATCCTCCCCAAATATGTCATGGTTACCTCGAAGTTCCAAGGGTTCTCTGTGATGTACTTTATGAAACACTTTTGCATAATCTATAAAACACAAGTACACTTAACAATATAAGGTATGCAGATGACACAGTATTGATAGAAAGCTACAAAACTCTTACAGAAGGTTGTGACAGAAAACAAAAGGAAAGGATTAAACATCAACTGCAAGAAGACAGAATGCATGATTGTTAGCAAAAAGAAGAGCCCAAACTATGAATTGCAAATCAGAAATACCAAAATCAAACAAGTGCAGAAATTTAAATATCTGGTAAAGTGTTTTAACAGAGAACAGAAATTGCGACACTGGCATATTGGGATAGCCAAAGAAGCATTTCAAAAGCTAAGCAAGTACTATCTAATATTTTGTACTATACCTTGGCTTTGTTTTTCGTCTCCTTTTCATCATGTCATGAATTTCATTGTTGATAAATAAAACTAGCCATAGAAAAAATATTTTAAAAATTAATATAAATAATAATAATGTAAGGACCCCATTAAACCGCTCTGTTGGAAACAACTGCACAGCAATCACAGACTAGTAAAAAATGACAAATCCCTAATACATAGTTATATAACTAACAATAAATACAAACAAATTAAACTCATCAGTAAGTACAAAAAAACTTCCAAAATAATTACCACCAACTATACATTAAAAATCAAAACTTCAGCAAATCAATATTGCTAATGAATTTACTTGCCCACTTGGAGAATGACTCTGGTAATATTTTAAACACACATATATTGGTGTCACAACCACTACATTATCACGCCAATTAATGTGCCATTTATCTGATGATAATTCAAGAAAGCTGGCAAATCCTTACCAATAGCATAAAAATACAATATCACATAAACTATAAGAAATAACTACAAATACCAAAATGATTAAGCTTAAAATCAACCAATTCAAACATTAATAACATTTTATCAGATTTGCAGACAAACATACTAAATATATATCATAACTCAGATGTGATACTTCAAAAAACAGACATGAAATATGAAAACACAATATTAATAACAATGAAAATAATATGTGACATAAAGCAAAAAATGTCTTATGAAAGCCAGAACTACATAAAGAGTTTATATTTCAATTTTCAGTGGAAACCAGGAAAATATGAAAGTAGAAAAAAAGCACAAAAATACCTTTAGCTTTTCATTATTCTTTAACTCAATATATTATCGTCATCAACATGAGGTTGTGCTGATTTCTCCCCTGTCATCCATTGTAGCTGGTTGGTATCCTGTGTCTTCACATATTGATATGTACCTTATATATGTGACTAAAGTTAGTGTGCCCATCTTTAAAAATAAATTTTTTTGTGTCCTCAACACAATATACCTGATCCACTCATCCTCAATTATCTAGGAATGACTGGCAAATCTTGTTCAGTCTCAAATGTCTTTTTCGACAAGAGATAGATATTTATACTGCTACTTTTTTGTAAGGAACTGTGTCTCTGATATATTCAGTGCAACATGTAGCATCACTTTTCCAATCATTTTTGTCATTGTCCAGACACATCTATGGCTTGGATGAAGTTTTGTTTCATTTGATCTGGTAAAGCGGATTTCCAGACTATAGATAGGTTTGCCAATGAGAATGATCTCATCACTTTTACTTCCAAGACAGATGAACTGGTCAACCATTTTTAATGGCTTGTCTGACAAATTGGAGCCTTGTTGATTACAATACGGGAACACTCAAGAGTATGCAGTAGTCTTTGCAATTCTATCCACAAAGTTGTCAGCATAATCTGCAACTGTGATGCTTTCTGTTCTATATCTTCTGCTCGTAGATTTTTTGATAATGAGTCCATTTAAATCCTTGATTTTCTCCACTGAAGACTGCAATACATATTCAAGACATGGAAAAGTAAGATGCAATATGTTTCGTTGCAAAGCCACAGAATCAATGTCAAAAAATGTTAGATGGAGAAGGTGCAAAGGTTAACATCAGCTATGCTTATGAAAGGTGAAAAAGTTTCTCTAAGATGATTAAAAGAGACCAATTTAGTTTTGGTGGCATTAAAATTAACAAGCCATTTCTTGTCCCAGTTAACAATTGGTTACGACAGATATCTAACACAACCATCCAAGCTTCACCATTGTTATCTAACGCCATGTTACTTGCCTAACAGATGGCCCTGCCAGGTGAGTTTGGGAAGTTTCCAGGTGTCATGTCCTGCTATAAAAGGTACTACACTTAATTCTGTTCCTGTATTCACTATGAATTTTCATCCACTCCATTTATAATATAAAAGAGACAAACTAGAAGACTTTTTCCAGCAAATGTGGTTATCTTTAGTTGCTGGATAATGTTACATGCTTGGTTTCCAAGATTTTAAAATGAAATGTGTAGGACTTTGTACACGTCCATGCTTCTTTCTTATAATTACTATGACAACAAAATACTGTAGGTTGTTGGTGTTGATGATGATTACATGGTTGTAGTCAACTTGTGCCATGTAGTCCCTTGAAACTATTTCTGTGTTGAAATCTGGTGACTGGAGATAAGTGACTGCAATTTTCTTGTCAAATCGTGAACTGCATTTTGTTTGCTTATTTGTTTGTTGTTTTGTGCCAGTTCTTTGGTAACTGCATTCTGTACTTTTGAATAAAACTTTACTTGATTATTGTCAGAAATGTATGTTCATTTTTCTAAAGTATTATAAGTCTCATCTATTAACAGATCTGTCTAGTTTTTATCTGTTAATTTAACTATCCATAATCTTCATAAAATATCTTCTGCCATGTAATTCTGCCCAAGGTAACTCTTCAGATACATGAGTAAATGTTATGTTGGTCTCGTAACCAGTACGAGAGGGTGTGATGGGTAAATTGTCGCTATTTCATATTTTTAATTTTGCACATGCACATTGTTTTGGATTTTGTTGACTGCACAGTATAGTAGGGTCAGTTGGGCACCGTCTGTGAGAAAAAGAGCACCATGAAATAATTTACTCAGCTAGAAATTTGGAAACGGCATGTAGTCCTGCTTGACATTCAAGCCGAAAGCTCCAGTATGAGCATTTCAGTGTGTTTGGGTGAAAATCTGAGGACAGCACAGAGGATTGAGAAATTTAATGTTAATTACAAAGGTATGGCAGCTTGGAAAACTTTTATCGTTTTGATATGAAAAAAACTCCCAAATTTGTTGGTGAGTGCCTCAACTCCCCAAAATACAACCCCTTTGATTATTGTGGGGAAAAAACTCCTTGTAACACTAAAGATGAAGTGAAGGCAAGAATTATGGCAGCATTCACCAACTTAAACAAGGAGATGATCCATAAGGAGATTCCGATGTCTTCTGGAGGCTGTCATTGAAAACAATGGTGATTTTATTGAATAAATTTACTATTTAGTATTTCAAGATATTTTTGTGCAATTTTTGTAAATATATCTGTTAAAATGAGATGTCAGTGATATTTTCATTTTTGTGTAATTTAGATGACACTTTATCCATAGCACCCTGTATGTTTAACTCCTGCAATTGTAATTCATGAGACTTTCATGTTGGCTTAATTATGAATGTTATCAAATAATATTTCTTTAGAAATGTTCTCTCAAAGATCTTCAAACTCTATACCTCACTTAGGTGAGAGAATATCGACAACATAGGAACATTTTAGAGTTTCACTTAGCCTCAAAGACTGCAAATGTAACAGATTAAGGTTTTGTTTGTTAAATGTTATTAGAATTAAACCAGTTGAAGCTTTGATGGATTCTTGCAACAAGATCACCATCAAGATTGGCTTTCAAGAGGAGATGTTTGGAGTTTGTTGTATAAACTGTTTGTATGAAAATCACATTTTAGATTGACTATTTGAAGGTATGAATTTCTGGATTTTGTGAATCATGCACATGCACACATATCATCACACAAAATTTGACCAAAGACAGGATAGATTATAAAAAATTAGCAACACAATAGAAAGACCGGATAGATTATAAACAATTATCAACAAAATAAAAAGACAGGATACATTACAAACAATTAGCAACAAAATAGAAAGACAGGGTAGATTATAAAAAATTAGCAATAAAGTAGAAAGACAGGATACATTATAAACTATTAGCAACAAAATAGAAAGACAGGATATATTATAACCTATTAACAAGAAAATAGACAGGGTACATTACAAACAATTAGCAACAAAATAGAAAGACAGGATACATTATAAAAAAATTAGCAATAAAATAGAAAGACAGGACACATTATAAACTATTAACAAGAAAATAGACAGGATACATTACAAACAATTAGCAACAAAATCAAAAGCACTAAAATATGGTCATAATACTCATACCTACTTCCCAGAAAAAGTGAAGCACTCTAATTTTAGTGGATGTGGTTGAGAATACATCATGTGTTTGAATAATTAGCTAATCAAATGATTCTATTATTTAACTCTCACAAGATATATTGAAGGAAAGACGGTGAGAGGGAGAAAGCAAATAACTTACCTAACTAGCCTGTAGAAATAGATGGCTGAACAGGAAATGGGACGGATAGTAAAAATCAACATTGCTGCACAGGATAAGATGTTGTGGAGAGCCATGATCGTCCATGTCTTGAAGGAACATCACACATAGAAGATTTTCCAAAATCCCTGAGTTGGTAGATAACACAAAAAGAAAGAAAAAACCTGCTAACAATTGGAAAAGTAAGCAGATAAAGATACACATATGAAATGAACCGCTTGATACCATAGGACAGATGCAGAGACACCAGCCGGGAATTGACTGTCTTCTTTCCTCTCCTTCTGAACTTAGGTCCATGAAGAGAAATTCCGCTTTCTAATCAACATATAGTCTCTCTTTCACATCTATTGACCTAGAGCCAAACTTAAAACTGTGAACTTTAAACAATATTTCTCCAGAAATTTTACATATATTTTTAGATACAAATTTAAATTTAAATACCTATTTTGTGTACTATTTTTATTTATGATAAATAAAAATTTACCATAGCTATTTATCATAGATAAAATTTCATTTTATCAACCATTCTTTGTATTGTTTCCATTTCTCTTAATGAATTCAAAGTTAACTGAATATTTATAATCACCCCGAATATTAATGTTAGGTTCCCTGCCATTACTATTTATTATTTTATATTGCAATATCATTACTTTTATTATTTTATATTGCAATGTTATTACTTTTATTATTTTATATTGTAATGTCATTACTATTTATTATTTTATATTGCAATGTCATTACTTTTATTATTTTATATTGCAATGTCATTAATTTTATTATTTTATATTGCAATGTCATTACTTTTATTATTTTATATTGCAATGTCATTACTATTATTGTTTTATATTGTAATGTCATTACTATTTATTATTTTATATTGCAATGCCATAACTATTTATTATTTTATATTGTAATGTCATTACTTTTATTATTTTATATTGCAATGCCATATCTATTTATTATTTTATATTGCAATGTCATTACTATTTATTATTTTATATTGCAATGTCATTATTTTTATTATTTTATATTGTAATGTCATTACTATTTATTATTTTATATTGCAAAACCATTACTATTTATTATTTTATATTGCAATGTCATTACTTTTATTGTTTTATATTGTTATGTCATTACTATTTATTATTTTATATTGCAATGCCATTACTATTTATTATTTTATATTGCAATGTCATTACTTTTATTGTTTTATATTGTAATGTCATTACTATTTATTATTTTATATTGCAATGCCATTACTATTTATTATTTTATATTGCAATGTCATTACTTTTATTGTTTTATATTGTAATGTCATTACTATTTATTATTTTATATTGCAATGCATTACTATTTATTATTTTATATTACAATGTCATTTCTATTATTATTTTATATTGCAATGCCATTACTATTTATTGTTTTATATTGTAATGTCATTACTTTTATTGTTTTATATTGCAATGTCATTACTATTATTATTTTATATTGCAATGCCATAACTATTTATTATTTTATATTGCAATGTCATTACTTTTATTATGTTATATTGTAATGTCATTACTATTTATTATTTTATATTGCAATGCCATTACTATTTATTATTTTATATTCCAATGTCATCAATTTTATTCTTTTATATTGCAATGCCATTACTATTTATTATTTTATACTGCAATGTCATTACTTTTATTGTTTTATATTGCAATGTCATTACTATTAATATTTTATATTGCAATGCCATTACTATTTATTGTTTTATATTGTAATGTCATTATTATGCATATATAGGTTTGGATACGAAAGTTGTAACTTCTTGCATTTATAACTGTGATAAACATAGTTATTTGTACATGTATCTCTCACTTTGACTGGAAAGTATCAAACATTGAAGCTTAGACCATTAACCATCAGCAATCACGATGAATGGGTGCTCCTTCAGGGGTGGGGGGTTGCATGCCTTAAGTGCCTATTGGGACTTAAACTCAACCCATACCTCAAATGGAACTCATATATATGATCCATCGCTAAAGATGCTGGAAAAACGGTCAGTTTCCTGTACTGCCCCAGTAAGTGCTCGCTATGGTCTACCTTTGCAAGAGCCAGATCATGCCAAAAATGGAATACTATTTCCATATATAGAAAGGACCTGCTCAGTCTCCACTTTCCAGTCTCAATAAAGTCCAAAACCATCTCCGTGTCCTTGTGGGTGATGAATTATTTTCCACCCTAGAATCCCCCTCTCACAGATGTTTTGTCACAAGTTCCTCGCTGCTCTATCACTATTTCCATGGAAAGTGCTCAGACAAACTACATTCTTCAGTTCCATGTTCCAAACTTTAAGACTAAGATCCACTGTTCTACATGCAGTGTAGCAAACCGCCCTCATTCCCTTCATAGTTCATTGGTGAGATGTGTTCCATTTAAGCAGCTTCTTCCTATGAACTGCTGCTTTGTGGAACCAACTCCCAAGAGGATGCTTCCTCGATTACAATGACCATAATCAGTTCAAGTCTAAATGTAAACGTTATCTTCCCCACATATCCACATAAATTGTACCTCTTACTGTGTAAACCTCTACCTCGAGTGGCTCTAGGGCCTTATACAGGGTGAACATCGTTGTAAAAAATAATATTCAATTTTGGTGATAAATTAGGTAAAAGTTCTAAATGCAGAAAAGAATCAATAAATTTTAATTACAGATTTTTAATAAGAAAATAATTTTCTTCTTTTTCTTCTTCTTCTTTGTTGTGACATATCCCTTCAGGACATTGGCAATTATGGCTCCCCATAATTTCCTGTCCTTTGTAGCTCTTAGTAAATTTTGTCATTTTACTATCTCCTAATACCTGTCCTTCCAACCATTTACACAAGCTCAGTTTGCTTTCATTCTGTCCTGTGAGTGTCAAATTTTCTAGGCCTCCTATTGTCATTATTTGTCTGAGAAATTTCTATTGACTCTTTCTCTTGTTAAGTATAAGGTATCCTTTTTGTTCCCATTTTTGTCTAAAACTTCATCATTGCTCCCATGTTCAATCCATGGTATTCTCAGCATCCGTTTGTAGAATCACATTTCTATTCTAGTAAATTGAATTAAAATATTGAATGAACTTGAATAAACATGTCAATTCAATAAAGTGCTCTGAAAGAAAATCAAAATACAAAAGGAATTTCTTTTTGAGAAATATGTAAATTATATTTTCTTAGTGCTGATTCAGTAGGTATATTTGTACTTACTACTTTATATAAAGGTATATATTAGTGGGGCTCTATGTACAAATTCAATGTGCTGAGCAATGTTTGTTTCTGTGCAAACGAATGCTGTTTAACTTAGCATCTGTCATCCTAATCAAGAATTTTTAGAGCTTCCCAGAGATTAAAAATCTTTGAAAAAATGTGCTGATAGTTGGTCTTTTAAATATATATATATCTTGAAGCTTCAGTTGTCTAGTTGCACTGAAGATCTGTGATACAGCGAAACAGTACTATCTTTGAATCACACACAGACACACACACACACATACATACATATATATATATATATATATATATATATATATATATATATATATATATACACACTTTATTCTAGGATATTACATCAAAACGTGTAAAAAATGCTACACAAATGCAATCATGTTTCAATGAATATTCAACACATCTCATCAGGCATTAGTAAATATTTACTAATGCCTGATGAGATGTGTTGAATATGCATTGAAACATGATTGTATTTGTGCAGTGTTTTTTACATGTTTTGATGTAATATCCTAAAATAAAGAATATTGCTCCACTTTTGTATTGAGCTTTCTTTTAAATTGAATGTTACAAATGTCAGAATTGGACTCCATTCATTCTCATTTTACATGGGTATGTATATATATATATATATATATATATCCTCATATATACATATCTTTGAAAAAATGTGATGACAAACTTAAAGAGGTAGTATCCCAAGTAGAATTAAATCAAATGTATATGTAAACATGAGCATATATATATATATATATATATATGTATATATTACACACATATATATATATATATATATATATATATATGTGTGTGTGTTACGAAATGGACAAAGTCTGACAATTATTTTTAAGACACTTTTATGTTTATACATTCTTTTTATAGATACAAATATTTAAGTAAATGCTCTGTTTATAATAAACAGTATTAAACAACATTTACTGGCCTGAATGTCCAAGAAATTTTCATAGAAAATATGCATCCTGCGACAGGAATCAAACCTGTATCCTATATGCAACCGTCATATAGCCTGACATGCCTTAACCGTTTAAGCCACAGAAGAGCGTTTCGGTTAGCAAGGTCAATTTTACTGCCTTTAAACTTCAATCTTCCATGATTCTCTCACGTACATTCATATCTGCTCAATGCATATCCAAATGTAAACAAATGACGTCACACATTATGAAATGGACAAAGTCTGAAAATTATTTAAAGACATTTTTATGTTTATACATTCTTTTTATAAATACAAATATTTAAGTAAATTTCTCTGGGGGTATAAAGTAAAAATACAACACATACAAATTCAGCATTTAATTCCATTTGAAGTGGTCTCCTCATGAAGCCGCACACTATATCCAGCATAATTTCCATTGATAGAAGCATTCCTGGAACAACTTGTTGAGACAGTGTGAAGCTGCATCATTGCATTTTATTGGATTTCCTCAACATTATGAAATCTTGTTCCTTTCATGTGGGAATTCATTTTTGAAAAGGATAAAGTTGCAAAGAGTGAGAGCTGGGGAAAATGTTTTACTTGGCTAAAAACTGCTGCACAAACTATGGTCTCTGATGGAAACTCTGTCACATGGTAGGACAACCACACTCTACACACTTTCCTTCCAAGTACTGGTGAGACGACCACACTCTACATGCTTCCCTTCCAAGTACTGGTGAGATGACCACACACTACACGCTTCCCTTCCAAGTACTGGTGAGACAACCACACTCTACACGCTTCCCTTCCAAGTACTGGTGAGACGACCACACTCTACACGCTTCCCTTCCAAGTACTGGTGAGACGACCACACTCTAGACGCTTCCCTTCCAAGTATTGGTAAGACGACCACACTCTACGCGCTTCCCTTCCAAGTACTGGTGAGACAACCACACACTACATGCTTCCCTTCCAAGTAGTGGTGAGACAACCACACTCTACATGCTTCCCTTCCAAGTACTGGTGAGACGACCACACTCTACACGCTTCCCTTCCAAGTACTGGTGAGACGACCGCACTCTACACACTTTCCTTTCAAGTACTGTTATAAACAACAGACGTGAGCAAGAATGTTATAACTTAATGTGTATACACCACAGAGTTAAAGGTCAATCTGTTTCAAATGCCTTCACTCTGCATAATTTAGTTCTGTTACTGTAGTACCTGTCTTGATACTTTTTGATCAAACCGTGTATATATATATATATATATATATATATATATATACATATATATATATATATATATATATAAAAGTGAACATAGAAGTCAACACTTAGAGGCGACAGTCTGTTTCATGCTAGATGCAATCGTGGTTGCCTGACGATTGCATCTAGCATGAAACAGACTGTCGCCTGTAAGTGTTTACTTCTATGTTCAATTTTATATTTACACACGCTCTATCTCTGATATTGAGCACTTTATCCCATAAATATAGCACACTTTAAGACTATATTTCTTCATATATATATATATAGTTTAAACTGTTGGATTTGTCTAAATTACGTTTTCTGATGTATAACTTAAAAAGATAACTAAGCACAAAGAGGAAATTAGAGAGCTGAGTTAAAAATCCTAGTATGTTGCATTCACTTTTACACTAATGCTCTTAGGAAAGGCATGAAGCAATCTTTCCTCTTCTCAGCTATGGATTAAATAACATGGGTAAGCTGTGTTCTCTAGCCTTGGAGGATAGTCAGTCTAAGAGAAGGACAACTCTGAATTCCACACCACAGAGAAAGCAACAGAAAACCACTTCATTGTCTTTCCCATGAAGTGCTTGCAATTCACAGACAATAAAGAATTTATGGAGAACCATAATTGCCTGAAGGGATATGGCATTTTAAATGAATGAATGTACACCTGGCATACATACGTTCTGATGTACAATAGATAGATATTCATTCATATATAGACACACACATACATATAGGTATATATGTGAATATGTTAATGTCTTAAACTGTCTACAAACATAAGTACACATAAAGATAAATGTATGCATTTGTGTAGATATATATGACTGTAGATGTATTTGTGTCTGAATCTTTATATATACATGCAAAGACATGCTTCATATTGTTTCATTTTACATGTTTCTGTATGGGTTAAGATAAAAGTTGATGGCATTTACTGTCATAAAGAATTGGGTTATCAGTGACTGACAATCTAAAAACACAAAAAATGATTGGAGAGAAGAAAATCAGGAGGAAATAAATGAAAAAAAAAATGGAGCTGAGTGAAGAAAACAACCATAGCATCACTGCTAACTTAACCAATGAAAAAGTGATTAGATCAAAATTTTGCATGCTGGGAAGTGCAAGAACTTCCTTTTTTTATGAAGTATCATATCTTTTTCTTCTTATATTTTTTCTGTTCTTTCTTTTCTTTCATCATCTGTCTATATTTCTGAGATGAGGTATTATAACTGTTTACACTTTTTACATTGTTTGGACTGTTGTCCTCATCTTTATTGTCATATTGACAACATTTTGGCTGTTGTGTGCTCCTGCCTTTTTCAGGTTCTATATATTGAAATCATGAACTGAACTCTTTATTTTGTCTACCGAAGTAGATTGTTCTAGTTCCACATGCCATGCCTTTTCTGGATGTCTCAGTTTCAGTTATTTTGAGTTGAGTCATTAAAAAGGTCATGGTTGTAATGATTCAGAAAATATCCTGCTGGAAGTCTGCAGCAGTTCTTTGGAAGAATTTGTCTAAATAGAAGTTATTTCTTACTAATAAAATACAAAAGGAATGGGGATACATTTGTGTACATAGCATGTAAAGTTTAGGGATGGTGAGACTATGGCATGTCACTTCTCAGAATACAAAATCATGGAGATAGCAATAGAGAAGCAAGAGGTTCAGGATGTTTGGTCTGTGGGGAAAAAATTGTAGGTTGGAAAATTATTTATCACCCACAAGGCTGCATAGATGCTTTTGAACTCTATCAAAAACTCAGTTTTTGGACTGATCTGGCTCTTATAAAGATGGAGTATAGGGAGTCAGGTACTTACTGGAATGGTACAATGAACTGACCATTTTTCCAGCATCTTTAGCAATAGATTGGATGTATGAGTTTCACTTTAGATCTGGAGTCCCAATAGATATTCCATGCATTCTTCATGACAGATGAAAGCTAAGTTTCAGCTCAGTGGTGGTGGCTTCAAGAATTTGGCTATAGAAGTGCATGAAAGACAATATAATTTGGTGAATCAAAGAGCACTTTGCATTAAAAAACTTTTGCAGAAATGGCTATATTTTTGCCAAGTCAAAGAAAGATTTTAATCCTGTAAATATTTATACCCTGTGACATATATTTGTTAATGTATCGAGAAGTATGTAGCTTTTTTACTAGTTTGAAATACTGAAAGTATTTTCAGACTGAAAGTTCAATTTGAATCAGAATAAAAGAATGGTTCTAAACATTTTTAAGAGAGCAGTAATGGGCTTATAATCAATAGATCAAATTGGACCTTTTTTCTTACAGGAATGTCTTTATTGAAATCTGGCTCCTAACTGAACTGAAAAAAACATTTTATCTGGTCAAAGAAGTGCCAAAAATAAAAACAGTAATTCCTGCTTCCATTCCATAGAATGTTGACCCTCTGTGACAGTGATATTGTTAAATATGAACTAGATTTGATTAATTCACAAAAGTTTCTATGTTACTTTTTGGCACTTTTAACCCTGGAAAAAGATGCAGAGTTACATTGATTTTTGAATTTTTAAAAATAACGTTTTAAATTAAAAAAAAATAAAATCAAAACTGAGGTGAAGAAGAAAAGTGTAAAGACTGAAGCTGGAAGAATGTTGTCTTCTATGAGTTCTTCTATGCATTATATATGTTGTTAGTTTATATTGTGATGTCATTTTATATTGAGCTTGCAGTTTTATTCCTAAAAATAGACTTGAAAATTACACTAAAGAAATATTGAATAAAAATTTAATTTAAGAGAAAAATATAAAAAGAAATATTTTCCACCAAAGTTTCATTTGAATTTAAAGCAATTTAAATCTCTTTTTTGTTTTTTCCTTCTAAAAGTAGGTAGAGGTGAATTTGATTTAAAAATATATGTTCCCTGATTTTAGGTTTCAATGATAAACACAAGAAAATAGATTAAAAGAAACAGAAGTCATTCCAATATATATATATATATATATATATATATATATATATATATGTATATATGCAGGTGTGTGTGTGTCATATATATATATATATATATATATATATATATATACAATATATATATATACATACACACACACACACACATATATATATATATATATATATATATATATATATATATATACATATGGATATATATATGTGTACATATATATATAGATATATAAATAAATATATATATATATATATATATATATATATATATATGCATTTTTTGTATATAACAAACACAAAATTATATATGCATTCACATATATGTTTATATATATATATATATATATATATAATCACATATATATATATATATATAATCACATGTGTAGGAGTGTGCATTTGTGTGTGTGTGTGTGCATATATATATGTATACATATATATATATATATACATATCTATATATACATATATATATATATATATATATATACATATAAAATAAACACATACTTATGTATACATCTGTAGGTAAGTGTGTATTTGTGTATGTGTACATGTTCAAACATATATGTGTACATATATATATATATAATAGACACTTACTTACATATATGTATGTGTGTGTGTGTGTGTGTGTGTGTGTGTGTGTGCCTAACTTCAAAAAAATTTGTACCTGTCAAGAAATGAGGACACTATTGATGTCCCTGCCGATTACGTGACGAAGCAACTAGATCATTCTCCATGTCTGGGATATGTTGTCTCTGAAAAAGAACAGCAAAAAAAAAAAAAAAAAGAATATTACTGTCTGTTCTCTCTAGGCTATCAATAAAAAAAAGCCCCATCAAAAATAAACAACCAACCAACCAATGAAACAAACCATTATACACCAACCTGCAATTCATTCATTAATATGCAGAGCCTAGCAGAAGATGATAGATCTTAACATTATCTATGGCACTCATCAGCAGCCTGTTTCTTTCTCTGTTTCATTTACTTCCTTAGCTGTCGCCAATGTGCCTCCCATCATGTTGTACAAGCTTGCCTAACTAATAGGGACACCACATAAATGTAAGTATCTTTTGTGATGAATATATTGTTCAAGTTTCTACCAAAGATGATATGCGCATTGGGTGAGAGTAAATACCTCCTAAAGATGGAGTTCCATCAAAATGGATTTGAGCCATGTCTAGGGTGATAGTCACCATGAATATTAACTAATGTATGCTATTCACAAGTACACAATCTTCGAACTTTCTTTTATTTTTGTTCTTTTCTCTTGCAGTTCTAGAAGAGCATTTTAATTTCATAATCATAATCTTCCTGGGTTTTAGAAAAAGTTGACTGATTTTATTGTTCTGAGTAAGCCATCGGTTTATTTTGGTACTCACCAAATTGAATGAGCTTTGGGTGGGGGGAAATGGTTCCAGCAGTGCAGTGGTGCCAAATTTGGTTCCTCTCAAAGTTCTACATATTTCTTTAGATATTGTCGTGGAGGTGCACTTCTCATATAAAAGTTCACAAAATATCATTGAAATTTATGTCAATAGAACAACATTTACTTGAACATTTTTTCTATGAAAGTTGATGAATTGAAATGTGTTGATGAGGCAAAAAAAAGAATCACTTTGCATCACTTGTTTAAGTACGATACAATAAAGTTCTATTTGTAGTCTGCAATCACTGAAGTTTTCTTTTATTTTAATATAAAAATGCAAAACTAAGTAGAAGACAATTTGTTACAAATTAAAATGTTTGATTCAAATGGAAATTAACTTTTGTCTCCAAGAAAGTTTATTTAATCGTGTTGTATTATTACATTAACTAAGTTTGTATTCTTAACTCCATGAAAGCGTCTGACTCTACTCACTGACCCAAGCTATATAAACATTATCTACAGAGAAAGTGTAACGTATGAAATGTAATTTTTGTTTGAAGTCAAAATTTTCACAATTTTCTATCAAAAGTGCAATGAATGCTATCAAGTGTTGCTTGATTTATCATCATTATTATAAAAAACATAACATTTGTTTACTTTGAGTATACATATACATATATATTGGAGTGTAGTAGGATTAGGTAGAAGTAACACCATATGTAAATATACACTTTCCTTTTCACTAAGAGAATGACTGACAAAGAAAACTCTCTCTCTCTCTCTCTCTTCTCTTATACACATACTTCCTTTCCTTTCCTTCTATTGTTCCTATCCTCGGTAACTGACAGAACCCGGACATAGCTTATGTGGGTCAGTGAATGTCATAAAAAAAAATCAACCAATGGCAACACATTACACCAAAAATCAAACAGAAAACACAGATGTTTCAGGCCAAATAAAAAGAAGAAAAAAACCATGTGCGCAACCAGAAATGTGAAATTGGGTCAAATGTAGCAGTTCAAGATGCAATGGTTAGAGAATTATATGCTGTGAGTTTGACCAGACGTAAAACCCCAGAAGAAAGAAAAGAAGAAAGGATGAATTCAACTAATAAATTTCTATCAACTAAAAAAGAACACAACAACCCCCTATGAACTTTTAAGTCACAAAAGGACTAAAACAACAGTCACCCACTTTAATAACTGTAACCACATGGAGTCAATAATAAAAAATAGTACTATAGACAGTAAACTTGGCTTTTACTTATGTATTAGCCCAACCTTCATCTCGATATACCATAGGAGAAAATGATATATAATTTTTTATAAATTTATCTCATGGTTCTTACAACATTTCACCTTTATTAGCAGATCTTTTATTATTACATTGCAGGACACTGAATAATAAAAGTGATAAAAACATAAGCAAAAACAAAACCAAAGTAAATGAAATTGGCTTGACTATATACTGAAACACATATTAAAAAAGTTTAATTTTAAACCTTGATTCTTGATGCTCTTGACTCATATTGCCCCTTAATACTTGTGAAATCTTGCTTCTTGATACCCTTGACTCATCTTGATTGTTGATACTTATCTTAACTCTAGATATTTTTAAATTTAAATTTAAATGTTTAAATTTTAGCAAACTTGACTCTTGATACTCTTAACTCATCTTGCTTCATGATATACGTGACTCATCTTGACTCTTGATACTCTTGACATATAGACTATTAATATCTTGAACCTTGATATGCTTTTTAAATTTAAATGTTTAAATTTCAGCAAAATTGACTCTTGATACTCTTGACTCATCTTGGTTCTTGATACTCATATTGACTCTTGATAATCTTTTTAATTCAAATGTAAATGTTTAAATTTCAGTAAAATTGACTCTTGATACTCTTGACTCATTTTGGCTCTTGATACTCATATTGACTCTTGATAATCTTTTTAATTCAAATTTAAATGTTTAAATTTCAGCAAAATTGACTCTTGATACTCTTGACTCATTTTGGCTCTTGATACTCATATTGACTCTTGATAATCTTTTTAATTCAAATTTAAATGTTTAAATTTCAACAAAGCTTGATTATTGATATTCTTGACCCATCTTGACTTTTGATACTCTTGACTCATCTTGATACTCTTTTTAAAATTAAATTTAAAAGTTTAAATTTCAGCAAAACTTGACACTTGATACACTTGACTCATCTTGTTTCATGATACTCTTCACTCATCTTGCCTCTTCATACTCTTGACGTATTTTAACTATTGAGACTTTTGACTCATCCTGATTTTTGATACTCATCTTGATTCTTGATACTCTTTTTAAATTTAAAAGTTTAAATTTCGCTAAACATTGACTCTTGATACTCTTGACTCAGCCAGAGTAACGATGGTATCTTTGTCTGACTTTCCAGAACTTTAGAATTGAGTCTTTATTGAATGATATTAGCATAACTCCATCCATGTGCATAAGTCTATCATCTCTTAACTGCATCTTCACAAAATATGTGGACTTGATTGTATCTCTTAAGAAATCAGCTCCTGAACAGATTCCTGTTCTCTCTAAACTCTACAATAAATGCTGTGCTGCTTCTTGCTTTCCGGATTGTCGGAAATCTCTTCTGTAGTTCCAGTCTTTAAGAGCTTAGGTGAATAGTCTGATCCTTATAATTATCATCCTATTAGTCTTCTGCCTCTTTTTGGTGAAGTACTAGAGGCACTAATCAACTCTGAATTAGTTAAGCATCTCAAATCACAAGGTCTTCTTCCAGATAAACAATATAGCTTTCACTTCTCTAGGTCAACTGCTAATTATTAACAATTATTGGTGAAAGAATCTATCAAGCTTTAGATAAGAATGGTGAAGCTTGGACAGTAGTTTTGGATATCTTGCAGAGGCTTTGGAGTATTTGTCTTCTACAAAAATTTAAAAAGTTATGGCATTTCTGGAAGAAGTTTTAAACTGATTCATTCTTAACAAATCGCGAAATGAAAGTTATCTTGAATGGTCATGCTTCTAGATCTTCTTGCATTAATGCAAGTGTTCCCCAAGAGCTCTATCCTTGAACCTATGTGTAAACCTACCTCCTTCCTGATGTCACCAATTCTCTCATTGTTATCTATGCTGATGAGACAACCATTTACTCCTGTCTTAATATTAAATCTGATCCTTTCACTAAGGTAAAAAATAGTCAGCCTGGTCTAAAAAAAATGACCTTACAATCTGTTGTTAACTTGGGCAAGGAATGACTTGTTAATTTTAACACCTCCAAAATGAAACTGCTCTGTTTAAATCGCCTGAGAGAATCCTTTTTGACTGCCATCAGCATGGCTGATGCTAACCTCCAGGAGAGTAACTCATTGTGCCTTTTCAGACTAAAATTTTACTCTGAGATGAAGCGGAAAGATTTTATTGAACCAATTTCTAGATTTGCTACTATGAAAATTGTTTCATTGTGACATACTAGATAATTTTTCTCACCAGAATCTATCTTAAATATTTATAAGTCTACCATTTGTCCATACTTAGAACATTGCTGTCACATTAGGGTCTGGTTCTCCTGTTATATATTTAGAGAATTTTGCAATGTTATTGGTCCTGACCTGGCATCTCAGCTTTTCTTCAACATTAAGGAATGTGTAGCTCCCATATTTCGTAAAATTTTGATGGGTATCTTTCTAGTGTTATCGCCCACATTTGAAACAGATCCATCTGACACAAATAGCCTGTACTCCTCCTCACATCTTCAGCCACAGATATTCTACCCAACACACCTCGCTTAGAAGAAATTAAACCTTGGGGTTTTATTTTGGTTTAATGCCTTGGACTTCTTGTTTTGTTTGGTTCAACAATTCAACACAATGTGCCCGACTTTATTATAATATTGGCACACTGGGATTTTTTGACCCCCCATTTGTTTACTTGCCAAGATCCTGACAACTGGGAATTATTTCTTTTCAGATTTGTACCACTTGTGTCCATATTTGCACTTGCATACAAGGTAAATAACCAATTAGGACTGCATGATTGGTACGACTGAAAACTTGGACTCAAACTAGCACCAGGTCTTGGTCCAGGACGACTTCAAGGTTTGTAGGGACCACTGTATTTTGATGTGTTGTGTTTATGTGTTAATGTATATTCATCTGCAAGAGTGGCCATTTTGTATACAGTATCTAGTTTTTCTTTCCTCAAGGTATATTTTTATGTTTTCAAGAACGTGTTCTTTAAACGCTTTAGTCTATCATGGTCATCTTCGATATTTTTTGACTGGCTCCACCTGTCAAAATAAGTTTCCTTTTCACTTGAAAATTCAACGTAAGTTTGTCCATCGGCTTTTCATATGTTTCAAGGATAATTGACTTCACAATATTATAATCAGCACAGTCTTATACTGACAGGGCAGTATATGCTTTCTGAGTTTTACTAGCACAGTCTGTCGTAACATGGACCTTTTGATCCTAGTTCATTATAAATTCAAAGCAACTTTTTAGAAATTTGAAAAGTATACATCTACTCCCACTTCATTAAAGTTTGGTATTAGTCTAACCTGCTTTGATAACTTAAATTCATTCCGTCTAGCTTCTCTACTTAATTGGTTTACTTCTATTCCACGGAACTATGTTTCCTGTTCAATTATAGCTCTTTCTATTTCACCTTCATATCTCACCTTTTCTCTTTCAGCTTCAATTCTCACTTTTTCCATCTCAGCTTCAATTTGAAGTTTCTCAATTTCAAATTGAACTTGGGATAACACCTGTATTTCTACTGGTAGTTGATTTAACATGCCTTCATTGAAGATATCGTTATCTACCATATGCTCTGTAACAACCCTAACTAGTTTTGATTTGAGCATAGACTTCATTACATCTAATTCCAAATTATTAGCAATTTCTAGTATATCATCTTTTTTACGTCTAAGTAATATTTCTGGGGTGGGTGACTTTTAAAAACATTCACTTACAGACATCTTGGTCTGCCACCTGCCAGCACACGAATATACATATAATTTCAACTGAGCAAATCCCGAATTATATGTTATGAATTCGCAATGTATAAAGATATGAACCCCATGTTCAAAGAAGAAAAAAAGAAAAAGTTGCGTTTGCTCAGATTGGAACGCACAAACAGGTACTGATGAACAGCAAAAACAAGATTAACATTTGTAAATGAATTTTATATAACAAAATACAAAATATAAAATATGGGAAAAGTATGGAGTGACAGATGTACAATTAATAAACGATCACTTAACTGATGTTGGATGTCAGTTCAAACATTTGTGTTTCAAGAATTTGGAGTTTGAATGTTTGTAATGACAGAGAAAGTTATTGTAGAATATGTACAAAAGTTGGTTGTTCTTTCTTCTGCAATGTGAAATATAGAATTCAGGAATAATGTTTGTGTACTGTTTCTTCTTGGTTATTTAGATTGCATCAGAGATGAAAGTAATTTGTTTTAATTTGAGTACAATATTACTTTACCCATTAAATAGTCAAATAAATACAAGATCTCCACGACAAAATTTCATTATTACCTACACAACAAATAATGGAATAGACTTGTGGTTTTATTTCTCATCCCTTATGATCACATAATGAAAGCCAATTTCTTTCATGAACGATGCCAAAATCTCACTTGGTAATGTATGTCACATGAGTGTAGGTGGCCAAGTCTTACTCACTTTCTTAGGAGGTCATTCTGTTTGTTGTCAAGCAACACCAAATTGCTTTCTTACCATTTCTTAGGAGGTTATTCTGTTTGTTGTCAAGCAGCCCCAAATTCTTTTCCTGACCAAAGATTCCTTTCCTTCACCAAAACAAGACTCAGCCCAGATAGGTAGTAAATAAAAAAGTGAAGTAGGGAAAGAAGAAACACAAAGACCGAGAGTCTCTTATTAAATTGATTATACATTTGATTCAAGAGTTAACATTGAGGGCCAAGTCACAGTACTCTGTAGAAATGGTGAACTATGACTGAACAGTACTAAAAATAGATTAATTAAAGGGTTCAGTTCAGAATTCCTTGCAGGTTACCCAGATTGATATAGACCTGAATGAAGGTCGGAGGGCACAATGGCCAAAACATTGTGATAACTATAACAAAGATTAGGACAATAGTCCTTATATTAATAGTGTAAATAATGATAACTCCTCATCTCAGAAAGTGAGAAATAAATACTATTCTTCTTTGATTCTTGTGGACTGGTGTTACAGTATCCCAAAGAACTGTATCAGATAACAGAAACAACATCAATTCTGGACTTTCAACAACAGCAACAACTTGTAGCACATGTAACTTGAAGAGAGAATAATGACACAATCAAGATGCTGATGTTCCACATGAACTCAAACATAAGGGAAGGAAGGAAAGCCCCATCAATTGTGGGGAGAGCAATATGTGTTATTTTCCTGAAAATTTTATAAATTTCAACTGAAAGCAGAAATGAATGGTGAATATTTCCTTATAAGGAAACAGCTAATATTAACATTATTATTGCAAAAACACAATAAATATGCTTTATCGAAAAATGAAATTCATATTGTACTATTAGCTGAATTTAAAATATGCACAAAATTAAATAGATGTTTCAGAGGAGAAAAACTGTCTGGCACATAGTTAGCAAAAAGGAATCAGCCAAGATAAATGTATGTGTCTTTCTCACTCCTGGATTACAGTAGCAACCATTAGAGTTCTTTAAGCAACCTTAGAGAAAACAGCAAAACTTCAAAGAGGGACACTTTCAAATTGAAGTTAATCGAATTCTTTAATTACGAAAAGTAACAAGTCTGGAAGGAAAACTCTCAAGTCCAATTTCATTTCATATTTACAAGGGCTTAGAAGAAAAAGTTGTTTGAGAGTAAATTGAATTTCTCTACTATAAATAATGGAAGTTTTGCTACTATGTGTGATAATTCTAAGCAAGTAATCATTTAACCTGTATCCAAATATATTTGTTCATATTTACTTCCCTAGGAGTTTGTGTAGAAAATGTTTCCTTCATCACTATGAAAATATTTATTTTGAATGTTCCAAATTACTTTACTACCAACAACTACATTTTTTTAAAATGCCATGTCCCTTCAGGATAAAAGAGATTATGGCACTCCACAGATTCTTATTATTTATTATCTGTAGTTTGTATGCATTCTTAGAAAAGATAGTGAAGTTGTTTTCTTTTGCATTCTCCATGGTTTGGAATTTAACGTTTTTGTTCTCCTAGACTGGTAGGCAACCAGGTCTAGAGATCCTAGTCTACCCTGCTATTTAACCATAATTGAAGAGAGAAAAGATACTGTTTTTTAATAAATGAATAATGTTTAAATTGTGATCAGATTGTTATACTTTGGGATGGACATATGAGCTGTACATCTTCAAAAACATAAAGTATATATATATATATATATATATATATATATATATATATATATGGATGTGCAGATAGCAAAAATTGGAATCAATAAACCAAATTAAAATTCTGGTTTTATCAGATGTGTACATATTTGCTCTAATGGACTTGGGAAAGGTATAAATGCATATTTTTACTTTTCACCTCAGTTCCCTTTTCGGAGTAAATACTAAGGTAGACTGGGTTTAGCCAGTCTAAGAGAAGGACAATTTTGAATTCAAAAGCTGTGAAGAATGCACCAGGAAACTACTTTATTTTATTTTCAAAGAAAACATGACAATTCACAAATAATAAAGAAAAGAATATGATGAACTGTGATCACTAATGTTCTGTATTAATTTAATTATTAATTAAAGTACATACATAGATATGCATGGTTGTTAGCAAAAGGGACAACCCAGCATACAAATTACAATTAGGGGACATCATTAATCAAACAAATGCAATAATTTAAATATTTCTGAAGTGTCTCAAAAGAGGATGGAAAGTGGGCCATTGAAAACTGAAGGCACATTTGGATAGTGAAAGCTAAGCAAAGTATTAAGACACAGAAAAATTGCATTAGAAACAAAGAAAAGAGTACAGATATGATATCTGTCCTCATTTATGGCAGTGATTGCTAAGCAATCTCATCAAAGATGAAGAAAAGTTGGAGGCAACAGAAATATGGTTTACAGAATATTACCGAGAATACCATGGACTGTGCAATGACAAAATTTGAGGAAAAATATGAACGAAAAGGACACTTATACTTAGAATCAAAAAGAGACAATTGAAATTTCTAGGGTGCATAATGAGGAAAAAGGACTTAGAAAATCTGACACTCACAGGACATATTGTATGTAAGAGTAACAAAGGAAGCAACAGATAAACTACTTAACAAGCTTTTGTAAATATTTGGCAGAACAGGGATTAGAAGAGATAGCATAAAGGCAAACTTTTCTGAGAGAAACAAAGGATAGGAACTTGTGGAGAGCCATGAACGATATTGTCTTGAAGGGGCATTGTAGACAGAAAAAGATTTTACTCTGGTATTGTCAGATAGTGAGTTGGGTTTCTACCTCCATCCTAAAACACTTTTGTATATATACATAAATTTACATTGAGCGTTTTTATTCATATAACCATTTTTGACAAATAGTTAATTTGTCAGTTTGTTTTTTGAATTAAATTATATATATATATATATATATATATATATATATATATTTGTATGTATGTATATGTGTATATATATATATATATATATATATATATATATATATATATATATACACAGTGGGGGGTACAAATATTCATACATATAAAATTTTTAATTTATTGTATTTCCAACTAATGAATAAACATACTTTTCATACCATTAACTGAACACAAATGAATAATAACTAAATATGCATAGAAAACAGACAAAAAAAGTGAAAACTATAAATATATAAGTAGAATTTAGAACAGAGTGAAAGGTTGAGAGTAGGGAGATGTAAATATGATAAATAATAAACATCTAATATTTATATGTCTGTTAATTTTTTGTTAGATTAAAACTGTGTTTGTGTGTTATTTATTCTGATATGAAAATAGTGGCCATGCATTTTGGCCCCAGCCCAACTCAGCAGCAAAATCTGACCCTCAAAGCAAGAATTTGAATTTCAAGCTGCCTCACTCAGTCAACCCAACTCAACACCATCCATCACTTCACCAGGCTGTCAGGCCATTACAATCCTGGGTACGTTATGGCAGTGCCCGCAGTCTGTCCCTTGTTATGAATGTAAATCTTTATGAAGGAGTCCAGAGACATGTACACATCAAACAAACAATAAATATTAAAAGGCACTGGAAGATTTGGCTTAATGGTTAATGGTCTGGAATGGAGAACTAATGGTTCAAATCTTAGTTTTAAATAAAAGTAGTAATCAAAAAAATTTACGACTGTGTGTGCATACGTCCGTGTGTGTGCATGTGTGTGCACATATATATATATATATATATATATATATATATATATATATATATATATATATATATATAATTCTATCTCTCAGCATGTACGTATCTATCTATCTATACATATACACACACATATATATATATATATATATATATATATATATATATATATATATAGCGAGAGAGAGAGAGACAGTGTGGACATAGGATTCAACACTATAAATCACAAATAATAAATCTCTAAATGCTCTGTCCAATATTGAGCACCTTTCTCAACTAAATATCACAAACTTAAAACAATATATATGTACGTATCTATCTATCTATACATATATTTATATATATATATATATATACATATTGTTTAAAGTTTGTGATATTTAGTTGAGAAAGGTGCTCAATATTGGACAGAGCATTTAGAGATTTATTATTTGTGATTTATAGTGTTGAATCCTATGTCCACACTGTCTCTCTCTCTCTCGCTATATATATATATATATATATATATACATATATATATATATATATATATATATATATACATATATATATGTATATATACATTTGTGTTAAAAATTAGGAGATCAGTTGAATCCATTAGCTTGGTTTCAATGTTAGGGTATCTTCAGGCAATTTTTATCATGTGACCTCACAACGCTTTATTTATTCTTTCTTAGTCTGATTCAGCATTAACCTTTTATGTCTATACATATATATATATATATATATATATATATATATATATATGTGTGTGTGTGTGTGTGTGTGTATTATTATTATTATTATTAAAAACTAGATCAACTTTTCCAAATTATAAATAATCCTTCTCAGACAAAGAGGAAATTATCAGAAATTTTCAAAAGTTTATTTTGGAAGAAAAATACAAGAAATATGGTTCAAGCTTTTAACTTTCTTAAATCGTCATCGAAGTAGGTATAGACTGTTGTGAGTTTCATAAAACTAGTGAGTGTTGTGATGTAGGCAAAGAATGCTATGACATGGCAAAAGGTGTAACATGTATGTTTTTTATATATTCACTAGCAGTATGGCCTGGCATTGCCCGTGCTTGATTCAAAAATCATACGACTCATACAGCAATCGCTATCACTTGACTTAAAATATTTTTGCTCTTCCTTGCATTTAAAGGAGTGCCCTTTGCCATGCTAATGTTGCTACATGCCTTACTTCTTGCCTATCTCACACTGCGAATTTTTTCTAAGCTCTATACTAAACATTAAATCTGTTATGAAAAAAGAACTAAACAAAATGAACAGCTTTAAAAAAGAACTCGTCACTGGAAAAACTGAATGAAAAAAGAATGTTAACAACAAATACTTTTTCACACCCAACCAAGTTCTGTGAAATCAGAATCAACGTTGAGTTTAAGCAAGCGAATGAGCCAATTGGAGTAAAGTGCCATGCAGATTTAAATTTTTCCCACTTGTGACGAATGCAGCTATCGATTTTTTTTGCATGCTAGTTAACATTCGTGTCAGTCAGCTGTTGGCTCTCACGTTGGCCAATAGAATCTTCCTGCCTTTTCGTGGCAGCCAGCTATAGGCTCTCACTCTGGCCAGTAGAAAATGGCCGCAAACTACATGAAAACTGCCGTAGAAGCATGAAAAAATTGCTTATTTCCACTATCGATGGGAGTTGGGAAATGCAAAGTCGGTCTTGGCCTTCCACTAACTTGGTGCATGTGCATGTAAATTTTGGTGCAAATCCGTCGAAAATTGTGGCCGTGCATTCGTTACACATGAACACACACATCCTGCCTTTTATAGATAGAGATTTTAGGATGCAGGCTTATTGTTTTTATTTATTGATGGTTGTTTTTTTGTATGAGTATTGCTTAAAGGGTCATGTGTTTTTAGTGTTTGATTTTGCTTGTATTTTAATAGTTTGTGAGTTGTTGTCTAATGTTTACTATGATCCTTATGCTGCTTATTAATGTATTCTCTGATGGCACTCTGCTTAGATCGCTGGCAGGTGGGTTGTGATAATGTTGTTGTGGTATATCCTATGTAAGATATTTTGTTTTTTATTTACAGAGAAACATACTCCAAATGGGAAATTATATTCATCCATGATTTTTGCTCTTATGGGGTTGGATGTTTGGGATATATTATTTTTAATAACTAAGTTTCTAGTTTTTAATTTTTAAATTTAATGAGCTTATTTTTTGTCAACTGGTTTTATATATATATTTTTTTTTTTTTTCTTAATCGTATCACCCCAAGCAAGGCCGGAGGCCACTATCACGCAAGGGGTTAAAGAAGGGTTGGAGGAAGAGCAGATAGGAGTGGCAAGGGAGGGGATGTGGTGAAAGAGAAAGACAGTGGGTCGATCAAGGCAAAGGGGCCACAGAAGATCTGGAGCGAGAGCAGATAGGAATGAAAAATGAAAGGATGTGGAGAAGGGAAGTGGATAGATCAAGGCAACTGGAGATGTCAAATGACGCTACACTTAAACCGTTGGAGATTGTATTTGTCAGGGAAACAGTAATAGGGAAGGGAGTTCCATAGGCGAGATGTGCGAGACATGAAGCTATTGGAGTAGAAGAGATGTCTACATCTAACAGTTTCCACGGTGTAAGGGTGGGAGCGGGATGCCAGCCTCGTGGGGCGTTTAAATTCACAAGGCCTGGTGACAAGCGAATACAACTCCTCAGAGCAATTACCGTGAAAGTACTTGTAAAAAAGGCAGAGGGAGGCAACATCGCATCTGTGAGAGAGCGACTGCAGACGAGATGACAGATCAGGGCCAATCACATTGCCTATCCGTCTCTGGATCTTATCAAGAACCCTGAGGCAAACAGCAGGATATCTATGTATGAGTTTTTTTTAATAATATTTGCCTGAAAGAACATTTTCTGCTTAAATATACTGAATATACATGAGCTGTATATGTTTTTTGTTGGCCTGACTAAAGACTTCAACACTCTGAATCATGAAGCACTCCAGAAAGCTCTTAAAAATCTTGAACTCTTAGACAAAATGTTCAGTGTTATAATTTCTTTTTACGAGGGGATGAAAGCTGCTGTTGTATCTGATGGAGAATTTTGTAATTCCTTTTATGTTACAAATGACATGAAGCAAGGTTGTGTCATGGCTCCGGTTATCTTTGCTTTATTCTTCACCGTAATGCTCAAATATGCCTTTGGTGGTATGGACACCGGTGTTAAATTAAAATTTTGAACCAGTTGTGACCTTTTCAACCATCAATGGTTCAAAGCTAAAACACTTCTTTGAACAAGTGTCATTCATGATCGGTTCCTTGCTGTTGATGCTGCACTTGTGGCCACATCCAGAGGAGGAGCCCAAGAAATTGTCAACTATTTCTCTATTGTATGCAAAGTTTTTAGCCTTACCAATAACATAAAAAATATGGAGGTAATCTACCAGCTGCCTCCTCACCCAAAGAATGCCTAAGATCCTCATATATAACCAGCTTGACAGTGAACAAAGGACAGTTGGATGGGCATGGCTCAGGTATAAATACAACCTCTCTGCTGTTAATGTGCCTCATACTAACTTTGAGCAAGTTGCCCTGGATAGAAATAACTGGAGATATTTGTGACAGAGTGGTATCAGAGATTTTGAAATCAGTCATATTGACCTGCTGAGAGACGAAAGACAATGTCCAAAAGCGTCAACAAATATTCCAGTGGCTATTCCCATTGTTTCACAATATGTGAACTTGTATGCAAGTCACTAGTGGAACTGAAGTGTCACATACGACACAATAATAAAAACTGAATGTGGTTGTTGGATCCTCATATGTTGAAAACAGCAGGAGAGTCCATCATTATATATATATATATATATATATATAGACAATATTAGTGGTGAATATACACATACATATGCAATTATATATACACATACATATATGTATAAAAATAATTCCAAGAGGATAGAATCCAGGTAGAACTCAATGTCCAGGACAGAGTAAGGATATAATAAAAAGATTTGAACACTAATATTCCATGGTCATAATTTATTCCATTGGAATCGTAAGAACGATCCAATTCATCAGACCTACAAATTCAAAAAGAAAACAGAAAAAACAACTCCGGGAAAATATTAGTAAGAGTATATGTGTGAGAGTGTCGGAGGACATGAGATCTATATAGTATAGAGGGGTAACAGACGAGTGAGGCAGGGATGTCCAAAGATGGATGGGGCATTAAAATTTAACAGAGAGAAGATTTAAAGAGGGGTTTCAGTGAGAAAAATATGCGTATTTTCAAACATCCGAAGATATACCAGAAGAGTGTATACATTTCTTAAGCGACATACACATCCAATGGAATAATTTATGACGATGGAATATTAGTGTTCAAATCTTTTTATTATATATATATATATATATCCTTTACAGTAAAAATTTTGATATCTTGGGATTTGGTTAAATGTGAAACTGGGTGATATTGAAAAAAGTTTAATGCATATTATCATATATAAAGAAAAAAATTGCATGTGATTGCACGTTACTGGTACATCATGCTGTTACACATTGTTTACATGACTTTCTGCATTCTGATATATTGAAACTAACACTTTTAAAACAATGTGCTGCTTAAAATACATTTTCTTTTGCCCTCTTGACTTTGATGATGGCTCATGTGTGTTCAAAGCATAACTTAAATGTTGGATATTTTTGCACCTACAACATATTGGAGAAAATGATTAATAAATTTAATAATCGTAAGATGTCTATACTTTTAATAACATATATATATATATATATATATATATATATATGTATATATATATATATATATACCAAGAAAACCTCTTAAAAATCCATATTGGTTATAATTTATTTTGTGAATTTTTTTGATATTCATCTATTCATACCAAGAGTTTTTTTAGAAATTGAATCAATCCATGTAGACAGATATATTGGGATAAAAAGGAGAAAGGGGAAAAAAAATAGAGAAAAAAAGGGGAGAATGAAAAAATTTAATAATAAAAAAGGAACAAAGAAAAATAAAAAAATTACAAATATAAAAGAAATTTAAATTAAGGGAATAAAGAAAGAGAGAGAAATTAAAAAGAGAGAGAGAGTGGAAGGGAGAGGGGAAGGGAGCGTGAGAGAAAGAGTGAACAAAAAGAAAAAAAGAAGGAATAAATAAATGATGAGCCAATAGCAAAAATAAATAAATAAATAAATAGAATGACCTAGAAAAAAATGTTTCTTTAAAGGAGTGAACAAGATAATATACCGGCTAAGGGAACAAAGTGGGGTATCCGAAGTAAAAGAGTTACAGCAAATTGTCTAATAATGACATGTCATTTTAGACAACAATCATCATCACATGATAATCATCACAATTTTAAACTTTTAATAATAATAATAATAATAATAATAATATCCAACATAAATAAAATAATATAATAAATTAAATAAATTAATAAATAAAACAATAAATCAATAAAGAGAGCTAATAAATTTAGATAATTATAAAGAAAGAATTAGAATATAACAAATAGATAAAGATAATACTATTAATAATAGTAAACTATAAAAATATAAATTATTAAATAAAAAATAAAAAATTATAAATGATGTAGGCATCAGCAAGACAATCACGTAAATAATTAAATATATCTACAGACCTATATATAAAAATGTGTGATAAGCAATATAACTACATATACACATGCATACATACATGCATATGAATATATGTACACATATATGTTAGTACCCATATAAAAAAAATAAGAATCAACACTTCAAGTGTATATCCACCAAAGTCAATCTTTTTAGGGAATTTTAAATTTACACTTATGTCTACACTTGAAAATAAGTTCATTTTTTGATTCAATAATTGGTCAGAATTTTTATATTTAATTATTATAATCTTCTCTTGCATGCATAGACTGCATCTCTCCTGGAAGTTGGTGGGAGTTTGAGACTGACAGATGATATCCCATTTAATTTGTCGGGTGAAACCTCTATCTTCAAGTTTCCAATAATGCTTAGATAGAGCAGTCTGGTGCTTTAAAGGAGAAGGAATGCAAGTGACTGAAGAGTCTCTGTTTCCAACTCCCAGTGGATATCCCTGTGTATTCTTTTTTATCATTAATATTTTCTTTTGGAAAAATTGTAGCTTGTTATACCACATTTTCCAAATTACAGATACCTTCAACTGGGCAGTTTGTTCCAGTTCTACAATTACAAAAGGGCTTGTTTTCTAGTGTGTTGCCATCATAAAATATTTTTAATATTTGGTTGCTATATGAGTCAATAATATTATGTGTATTGTTAGTGCAGAAATAACTAATTTTTAGTTTTTCTATTGAAAATATTTTGCAGGGGGTTATTTTGAGGGTGCAATGAATAAATTGTCATTTAAGTTATGCAAAAATGTAAATAACACTGACATCTCATTTTAACAAATCTATTTACCAAAATTACACAAAAATGTTTTGAAATACTAAAGATTAAATTTATTCAATAAAATTGCCATTTGCTTCAACCACAGACTTCAGAATCTCCTGCAATTTTTCTGGATGGTCTCCTTGTTTAAGTTGGTGAATTCTGCCATAATCCTTGCCTTCAGTTCATCTTTGTTGCTACAAGGAGATTTGTTAGTCTCTTGCTCAACTTCAAAGCAAAGTTTGAATTACTGCTTAACTTGAACTTCTATGAAATTTCTTGAAGATTCAAACCAGTAAATATAATTAATGCTGTTTAATTAAAGAATAAAGCATTTACTCAAATAAGTGTATCCATAAAAAAATAATGTATAAACAGAAAATATATTAAATATTTGTCAGATTTAATCCATTTCCTATGATATGGTGTCATTGTTTATGTTAGGTTATGAATTCAGAGCAGATATGATAGATTGAGAATGTTTGGTGAAGGTGTATATTTAAAAGCAGTAATTCAAGCTTTACTTGACCAGGAGTTCTCTGTGGCTGTTTAATTAAAGTATAGAGCATTTACTCAGATAAGTGTATCCATAAAAATAATGTATAATCAGAAAATATATTAAATATTTGTTGTATTTAATCCATTTCCTGTGCAATATGACTTGCCTACACATACACACACACACATATATCTATCTATGTACATATGTTTAAATATTTACATATGTATGTATGAATATATATATATATGTATATATATATATATATATATATATATATATATATATATATATATATATATATATATATATTATATATATATGCGCTTGTGTGTGTATGTGCGTGTGCATAAACAGACATATTAACTTTAATACAATTTTTGGTTCGATGGGTAAATTGTCGCCATTTTATATTTTTAATTTCATGTATGTGTGTTATTTGTTTTTGATTTTGTCAAATGCACAGTATAATAGGGTCAGTTGGGCACTATCTGTGAGAAAAAGAGCACCATGCCACAATTCACTCTGCCAGAAATTTGGAAACAGCATGCTGTACTGCTTGGCATTCATGTCAGAAGCTCCAATATGAAAATTTCAGTGTTTGGATGTCAATCTGAGAACAGTGTAAAGGATTTGGAAAGAGTCAGATGATATATCCAGTCAATATCATGGTGTTTGGAGTGATCTCTAGTGATGACAACATTATGTCTCCATTCATCTTCTCACAAGGAGATCTACATCAAGTGCCTTGAGGAGGTAGTGCTGTTCTGGGTCAAGAGAATGGCTGCTGGAAGATCATATGCCTAGCAACAGGACTCTGCACCATGCCACACAAGCAGGAGAACCCAGTCATGGCTGTCAGACAATTTCTGCGACCACATCACCCCTTACATATAGTCATCTAACTCCCCAGACTGCAACCTCCTTGATTATTATGTATGGGCTGTAGTTGAGCAAGAGACCAACAAAACTTCTTCTCACACCAAAGATGAACTGAAGGCAAGGATTATGACAGCATTCACCAATGTAAACAAGTCAACTGTCCAGAAGAGTTACAGGAGATTCCAAAGTCGTCTGGAGGCTGTGGTGGAAGGGAATGGTGATTTTATTGAATAAATTTACTCTTTAGTATTGAAAGATATTTTTGTGTAATTTTGGTAAATATATCTGTGAAAATGAGATGTCAGTGTCATTTTCATTTTGGCATAATTTAGACGACAATTTATCCATCGCTCCCCGTATATCTGT
The DNA here is from genome assembly GCA_964036315.1 of Acanthosepion esculentum. Classification (NCBI taxonomy): domain Eukaryota; kingdom Metazoa; phylum Mollusca; class Cephalopoda; order Sepiida; family Sepiidae; genus Acanthosepion; species Acanthosepion esculentum. Next base: position 22,033,284 of record OZ038480.1, read on the forward strand.
TAAAATGAGATGTCAGTGTTATTTTCAATTTTGGCGTCATTTAGACGACAATTTATCCATCGCAAACAGTACAGCTGTTGAAATGAGATGTCAATGTAATTTTCATTTTTGCAGCATTTAGACGACAATTTATCAGTCGCCACCTATATAGCCGTTAAAATGAGATGCAAGGGTTATTTTCATTTTTACATCATTTAGGCGACAATTTATCCATCGCACCGTGTATATACCTATGCAAACATTGAGATTTCCATGCATGTGTGGTTCAGCTGCATAATTATATACTTGTGCAGATATATATCTGTGCAACTGAATATTTCTTTGTGTAAATGCATAAATATCAAGCCAGTATATTTTTTATGCAAGTATTTAGTAAATATTTATTTTTGCTTTTCATACGGGAAGAGTGTTTGTTGTGAGGCAAGAAAATCGTTTCAGACATAAGCTGGATGAACTGATTTGATTCGAGTCCTTCGTAAGGAAAGAGAACGAGTGAAAGAACTGTAAGAGACTGAAGAAGAAATGTACAGAAAGGAAAAAATGAAAGACAGTAGTAAAGGTAAAGACAAAGAGTAAAAAAAGAGAAAGAACATGAAGGAAAATGTGAAAGAAAAAGAACATGAAGGAGAATGTGAAAGAAAAAGAACATGAAGGAGAATGTGAAAGAAGAAGAACATGAAGGAGAATGTGAAAGAGAAAGAACATGAAGGAGATGTGAAAGAGAAAGAACATGAAGGAGAATGTGAAAGAAAAAGAACATGAAGGAGAATGTGAAAGAATAAGAACATGAAGGAGATGTGAAAGAAAAAGAACATGAAGGAGAATGTGAAAGAAAAAGAACATGAAAGAAAATGTGAAAGAATAAGAACATGAAGGAGATGTGAAAGAGAAAGAACATGAAGGAGAATGTGAAAGAAAAAGAACATGAAGGAGAATGTGAATGAAAAAGAACATGAAGGAGATGTGAAAGAGAAAGAACATGAAAGAGAATGTGAAAGAGAAAGAACATGAAGGAGATGTGAAAGAAAAAGAACATGAAGGAGAATGTGAAAGAAAAAGAACATGAAGGAGAATGTGAAAGAAAAAGAACATGAAAGAAAATGTGAAAGAATAAGAACATGAAGGAGATGTGAAAGAGAAAGAACATGAAAGAGAATGTGAAAGAGAAAGAACATGAAGGAGATGTGAAAGAGAAAGAACATGAAGGAGATGTGAAAGAAAAAGAACATGAAGGAGAATGTGAAAGAAAAAGAACATGAAGGAGAATGTGAAAGAAAAAGAACATGAAGGAGAATGTGAAAGAAAAAGAACATGAAAGAAAATGTGAAAGAATAAGAACATGAAGGAGATGGGAAAGAGAAAGAACATGAAGGAGAATGTGAAAGAAAAAGAACATGAAGGAGATGTGAAAGAGAAAGAACATGAAGGAGAATGTGAAAGAAAAAGAACATGAAAGAAAATGTGAAAGAATAAGAACATGAAGGAGATGGGAAAGAGAAAGGACATGAAGGAGAATGTGAAAGAGAAAGAACATGAAGGAGATGTGAAAGAATAAGAACATGAAGGAGAATGTGAAAGAAAAAGAACATGAAGGAGAATGTGAAAGAATAAGAACATGAAGGAGAATGTGAAAGAATAAGAACATGAAGGAGATGGGAAAGAGAAAGAACATGAAGGAGAATGTGAAAGAATAAGAACATGAAGGAGAATGTGAAAGAAAAAGAACATGAAGGAGAATGTGAAAGAAAAAGAACATGAAAGAAAATGTGAAAGAATAAGAACATGAAGGAGATGGGAAAGAGAAAGAACATGAAGGAAATTGTGAAAGAATAAGAACATGAAGGAGAATGTGAAAGAAAAAGAACATGAAGGAGAATGTGAAAGAAAAAGAACATGAAAGAAAATGTGAAAGAATAAGAACATGAAGGAGATGGGAAAGAGAAAGAACATGAAGGAGAATGTGAAAGAAAAAGAACATGAAGGAGAATGTGAAAGAAAAAGAACATGAAGGAGAATGTGAAAGAAAAAGAACATGAAAGAAAATGTGAAAGAATAAGAACATGAAGGAGATGTGAAAGAGAAAGAACATGAAAGAGAATGTGAAAGAGAAAGAACATGAAGGAGATGTGAAAGAGAAAGAACATGAAGGAGAATGTGAAAGAGAAAGAACATGAAGGAGATGTGAAAGAAAAAGAACATGAAGGAGAATGTGAAAGAATAAGAACATGAAGGAGATGTGAAAGAGAAAGAACATGATGGAGATGTGAAAGAGAAAGAACATGAAGGAGATGTGAAAGAGAAAGAACATGAAGGAGAATGTGAAAGAGAAAGAACATGCAGTAGAATGTGAAAGAAAAAGAACATGAAGGAGATGTGAAAGAGAAAGAACATGAAGTAGATGTGAAAGAGAAAGAACATGAAGGAGAATGTGAAAGAAAAAGAAGATGAAGGAGATGTGAAAGAGAAAGAACATGAAGAAAGATGTTCAAGAATGAAAGAATGACTAGAAGAATGATCAAGAGATAAAGTATGTGAAGTAAAATGTGAAAGAGAAAAAGAATGTGAAATATAAGAGACTGTGAAGAAAAAGAGTATGATAAAAAAGAAAAAGGAAAATAATGAAATTGTAAATGAAGAATTTAAAAAAGATGAATGTGAAAAAGAATAATGTGAAAAGGAAAAATATAAATGAGAAAAAGAATGTAAGACAGAAGAAAAAGAATATGAAAAGCAATAATGAAAGAAAAAGAAGAAAAATGTAATAATGTAAAGACTTTAAGAAAAATCATTTATAGAAAAAAAATAAATATGAAAAAGATAATAACTGAAAACCTACAACAATAAAAAAAAGAAGGATGTTGGAAATCATGGCTAACTACAGCTTCATGCTCTTCATCGCTTCTAATAAATTTTGTCTTCTAGTTATCTCACCTAAACCTTGTTCTGCCATCCATTTACTCAAGCACATTCTTCTTCTTCTTCTTCTTCTTCTATGTGCTGTGTACCCTCATGGTGTATGTGATCATGGCTCTCTACAGCTTCCTGTCCTTTGTAGCTCTTAATAGATTTTGTCTTTCTGTTATTTCTTCTAAACCCTGTCCTGTCATCCATTTACTCAAGCACATTCTTCTTCTATGTGATGTGTACCCTCAGGGTGTAGGTGATCATGGCTCTCTACAGCTTCCTGTCCTTTCTAGCTCTTAATAAATTTTGTCTTTCTCTTATTTCTCTTAAACCCTGTTCTGCCATCCATTTACTCAAGCACATTCTTCTTCTTCTATGTGATGTGTACCCTCAGGGTGTAGGTGATCATCGCTCTCTACAGCTTCCTGTCCTTTGTAGCTCTTAATAAATTTTGTCTTTCTCTTATTTCTCTTAAACCCTGTTCTACCATCCATTTACTCAAGCACATTCTTCTTCTTCTTCTATGTGATGTGTACCCTCAGGGTGTAGGTTATCATGGCTCTCTACAGCTTCCTGTCCTTTGTAGCTCTTAATAAATTTTGTCTTTCTCTTATTTCTCTTAAACCCTGTTCTGCCATCCATTTACTCAAGCACATTCTTCTTCTTTTATGTGCTCTGTGTCCTCAGGGTGTATGTGATCATGGCTCTCTACAACTTCCTATCCTTTGTAGCTCTTAATAAATTTTGTCTTTCTCTTATTTCTCCTAAGCCTTGTTTTGCCTTCCATTTACACAAGCTTTACTTTGCAGGTTATGCTTTTTGTCCTGTCCTTCTTACTTTTATTATGTCTTCTGAGTATCAAATTTTCCAATCCCTCTTTCCTCATTATGCGCCCCAAATATTTAAAGTATCTCTTTCGGATGTTAAGTATAACACTTCACATATTTAAGTATTGTATTTGCCTTTTCTCTTGTAACTATAAACTGTAGAATTCAATTTTAGAATTACAAATCTATTTTGTTTTGTTTCTCAATTAATATTTACCAGTGGCTCATTTTCACTTCTTCTTTATCTATGTACCCTGTCCCTTCAGGCTGCTGGCCACAATCACCTGTCCTTTGTAGCCCTTTATAAATTTTGTCTTTGTTTTGCTTCTCCTAAACCTTGTTCCGCATCCCTTAAGCAACTTGGCAATCATGACTCTCCCCAATTTCCTTTTTAAACTCTTATCAAATTTTGTCCTTTTGTTATCTAAACCTTGCTCCACCATCTATTTATACAAGTTCCCTCTGTAGGTTATGTATTGTTTTCCTCTGTCCTTCCTGCCTTTATGTCCTGTGAGTATTAAATTTTCCAAACACACTTTCCTCATTATGTACCCTACAAATTTCAACTACCTCTTCTTGATGGTAAGTATAACTATTTGTTTTGTTTCCATTTTCTTTAAAACTTTATCATCACACACATATTCAGTTCATGGCATTGTCAGCATCTTTTATAAATTGTATTTTCATATATATATATATGGGGGGGATGCAATATTTATCCACAAAACTCACTTCCTTCCCCCCATATATATATATATATATATATATATATTATATATATATATATATATATACATGATAGAAATTGTTAGGAGGATTTGATATAATTAAGTAATTCATTGAGTCTGAAAGAAACCTCAACAGAATGCAGAAAGCACTGGACGGCCGTTCCGTCCTATATTTGGGACTCATCAGCAGTGTGCACACACTACCAAAAATTGAAACCCTGACAGTTGAGTTTTCAAGCAAACGTCATACCAACTGCTCCAACGGGCCTCGGTAACGAAGAGGTAGCAAATCAGACTCAATATAGCGCCGCTCACTCACATTTTCAGTGGTGGAACTCAACTGTAATTCTCTGTAACCATAGGACTGTGCCCCACGGAGCCACGACTACTATCACCAAGCCGCTCAAACTGAAGCATTAGAAGCCGGATCAAGCAATGATATACATATGATAGAAATTGTTAGGAGGATTTGATAATTATAATTAAGTAATTCATTGAGGCCCGTTGGAGCAGTTGGTATGACGTTTGCTTGATAATTCAACTGTCAGGGTTTCAATTCTCGGTAGTGGATGCGCACTGCTGATGAGTCCCAAATATAGAATGAAACGGCCATCCAGTGCTTTCTGCATCTGTTGAGGTTTCTTTCAGACTCAATGAATTACTTAGTTATATATTTATATAATAATTGTGTATATGGGTAGCAATCCCTGTTTTATACAAGTTCCAATAAAGATGACTGACAAGGTACTATAATTAAGTTTTTTATTTAATTGTTAATATAAGAGTTTTCTATTTTAGACATAAAGTGTGTAAAAATTGCCCAGATGTTCTATATATCCAAGCACTTTCAGCTATTTTATTAGCTATTATCCAGGATGCTTTTCATTTTTAACAAAATGTGTATATTTTCAAATATGTTTCTAGAGTGATATATACATTTTATGATAAAAATATAATTTCCATGTATGCTATATTTATTGTTAAAAGTGAAAGTGCTCAATACCAGAGATAGAGCTTATGTAACTATAAAACTGGACACTAATGTCAACACCAAGTGGTGATAGTTTGTTTCATACTTGAATATCAGTCTTCGTGGCCTGAACATTGCGTTCAAGCATGAAACAGCTACTTTCTCAGATCAACTGTTAAAAATTGCCTGTAGTAAATGAAGTGTGTAGGTCTCAGCATAAACTATCCTTCTTCAAATCTTTCAAACAGGCTCTACAGAATCACAAACAAAGAACTGTACCAAATATCAAAAATCACATCACTTAAGAACTTTCAGCAATAGTAACAACTAAAATGCATAGCACATGTAAATTGAAGAGAAAATAATGACATAATCTATATGTTGACATTCTACACTACTTAGAAAAAAGATTAGGAAGGAAACCCCCATCAGTACTGGAAAGTTCAATAACAGCTACTGGACTTGGGAAACCTATTTTTATAAATTTCAACTGAATGTGGCACTGGCTGCTTGGTCACGAATGCAGAATGTTTCCATATTAAGAAATGACTAATATTGCCATTACAAATTAATTAAATTTTCTCTTTTTTTTAATGGCTAATATTTTTTTTAATATGTTTTTTTATAATATGATTTTTTTTATATGAATTTTTTAATGGCTAATATTTTTAATGGCTAATATTGCCATTACAAATTAATTAAATTTTCTCTTTTTTTTAATACAGACGTTTTCTTGCTGAGTTTATATATGCCATTATAAATTGATTAAATTTTCTCTTTTTTTTAATGGCTAATATTTTTTTTAATATGATTTTTTTAATATGAATTTTTTAATATGATTTTTTTTAATGGCTAATATTTTTTAATGGCTAATATTGCCATTACAAATTAATTGAATTTTCTCTTTTTTTAATACAGATGTTTTCTTGCTGAGTTTATGATTAATAAGATGAAATTTCATTTTTTTTTAACCAATTCACCCCTAGCAAGGTGATAATTCCACTAAGATGCAAGGGACTAGTGAGAGTGAAAGAGAATGAGAAGACTTTAGAAGGAACCCAATCCTAAACAGGAAATAAGAGAAAAAAAACTCTACTCCTGTTCAAAAGATTGAGGAGGAGTATGAACTGGATGATAAGAAAACCTATCTACTTCTATTGGTTATTTTATATTATCATTTCATAACTGCTTTAGATATTTTCAGCAAAAACAACTGTTAGGAAAATAGCAAGAAGAAAGATTTCTTTACAATGATAAAAGCTGCTGTTTTCTTCCTCTTGGGTCAATGAATTGGAGATGTCAAGATGAGACAAGTACAGAAATTTAATTATTTGGGAATTGTTTTAACAGACAATATAAATTATGACACTGCAATCCAAAAGAATATTGGAATAGAGGAAGATACTTTCCAGAAGCTAAACACAGTATAAAGAAACAGGAATGTATCATTGGAAATAAAGCAAAGGATGCTGAACTGTTATGTAATATCAATCCTTCTATATGGCAGTGAATACTGAACAGTTTCCTCAAAGATGAAGTGAATTGAGGCAGTAAAAATCTAGATCTACAGAAGGATGCTGAGAACATCATGGTTGAAGCATGCAAGCAATGAGAAAGTTTTGAAGAAAATCAAAACAGAAAGCTCTTAATAAATTTTGTCCTTTTATTATCTAAGCCTTGCTCCAGGATCCATTTATACAAGTTTGCTATGTAGTTTATTCATTGTTTTCCTTCTTCTCCTATATATAACACTCAAGTTTTATATATAGACTCAGAAAGAGTCTAGAACACAAAATGTAGAAAGTAGGCTTGGAGAATTTGATACTCACAGGACATTCTGAAAGAAAGAATAACGTAAGGAAATGACAAATAACTTAATAAGACTGTGTAAATGGATGGCAGAAAGAGAATACAATCGGTTTTTAAAGGGACAAATATTGCCACAACTTACAAAGGAAATGTGGAGGGTTATGACCATTCAAATCATGAAGGAGTGCAACATATAAAATAGGATTATATCCACTGAGGACAAAATTGATTTCCTTACTCTTATCATTACATAATTTGCTTCTAAGTCATTATTTTTCAAACATGAATTTTATTACTAAATTTTTATTTGAAAGCAAAATTTGGTGGATTATCAAAACAAAAGCAATATAAGATAACCTGAGAAAGCAACAAAGAAAAAAAAGTAAACTTAGAGATTGTATAGATAAATAAATGCTAACTCTAAAACATCAACAGAATATCAGAAAGTGAAATCAGCATGCTGATTACAAATTCTGGCATTCACTGCATTCACATTCACACAAATAGCATTGGGGAAAATAGTAGGGCAGACTAGGCTTTCCAGTATTGGTTGAGAATGAGTCTAGAAGAAAGACAACATGGAACTCAAAACTAGTCAGGCCTGGAGATGGCAAGTTGACTCCATAAAAATTACAAAAACTAAAGCAGCAACACTCAGCATGGTGGGTCTGTGACACTAATTTGCTGAGTCTGTGGCCTTATACTTCAGTAATCTAATGGTAAAGAGGAGGATTATTTTTTAGCAATATCAAAAAAATATATCCTATCAAAGTTAAATTTTTTGTATAGAACTGATGACTTTGAAATAATTTTATTTCTTTTTTAGTTTATGATGTTTTAAATAATTAAATATTTTTAAATAATGTAAACTTGACCTATACTAGGTACAAACAGCTGTTTGAAATTAACTACGAATAAGATATAAAATAAAACTGGCAAAGGGAAATGTTTCCAAATGTTCAACTCTATATCCACAAGTAGCAGAAAGAAGAAAGATTATTCCTTATCAAGTCCATTTCTCAAAGTTATGAGTTTATATGATAATATCTTTATTGTTCACAAGTGACAATGCTCCTAGGTGGCAGGAAGGGTCCACAGTCTATATAGAGTTCACTTTCCTGTCAGTTATTCATTTTATTGAGACATTTCCTTGGCAACCATGTGATCTCAAGTTGGTATGCACTGAAGCAGCAGATATGGTGTAGGAGCAGCTGGAACCAAGCCCACATATAACTGTATCTGCCAGTCTTTGAGACTGTTTTAAAAGAGATAAAACAAAGAAAAACTAGTTAATTAAAATTATTCAAAGTGTACCAAACTTGTTTTCATGTATAATTATTTACTTATACATATACACACACGAATGCATAAACAGAAAAAATGTTTCTCCTTAGAAACAAAAATGCATATATATATATATATACATATATATATATATATATATATATATATATAAATATATATATATATATATATATATATATATATCCAAGTATAGGATTGGTATTTAGGGAATAAATTCCAATAACCAAAAATTACTATTCTTAAAACGGTGCTCAATACAGAGTAGAGCAAATATAATTATTTATTTAAAAGTTATAACATAAATATGTTATAAAATCACTACAAAAACAGTCATTTTGTTTCAAAACCTCTGGTTTCTTATCAAGTGATGATGTTGAATGTAGGTCCTACATTCAACATCATCACTTGATAAGACACCAGAGGTGTTGAAACAAAATGACTATTTTTGTAGTGATTTTATAATATATTTATGTTATCATTTTTTTAAAAAAGAATTATATATATATGTATATGTATAAATGTTTATCCTTACAAACAAAGATGAATATATATATATATATATATATATATATATATTGATAGATAGTGACATAGGTATATAGAATTATAGAAAAGAAATATATAAATAAATATATATTTTCCACAATTATACACGCATATAGAGAGACATAAAAAACAAATATGGATATTCTTCTATGTGATATATCCCCTCAGAATGTTGATGATCATGGATCTCCACAATTTCCTGTCCTTTGTATCTCTTAATAAATTTTGTCTTTTTGTCATCTCTCCTAAACCGTGTTCTTCCATCCATTTACTCAAACTCACTAGGTAGGTTATGCATTTTTCCACTGTCCCTCTTGCTTTCAATCTGTTCTGTGAGTATCAAAGTTTCCAAGCCTTCTTTCTTCATTATATGCACAAGAAATATCAACTATTTCTTTCTGATGTCAAATATAAGTAGCCATTTTGTCTCTAATACTTTGTTGTTGCTCATGTGTTCAATACATGGTATTCTCAGCATCCTTCTGTAGAACCACATTTTTGTTGCTTCAACAATGTGGATATACACATTGATGAAGACATAACTGATTGGAAAGCATCAGCTTTTAAATAATTTGGATTTAAGGAAAGAATTTTTAAACATTTTTTAATACAATTTCTCTTTTTTTCATTCCCAAACTTTGTTACATCAGTATTAGTTTCAGCTCACATTTAACTTTTTAGGTACTAATATTTAAATTTTAAGAATTTTGTACCTGATACACTGAAATATTTCTAACTCCTTACTAACTGCAATTATTGTTTTCATATATATACAAATGTTGTAGCATCTGACCTATACCTATGTAAGTTAAAACTAAAAATCACTAATTTTGCTTATATTTTGGGAGCCATTTTGAATATTAACCCTTTGGGTTTACAGAAATAATGATCTTTTTTTGTAATTATTTCACTCCAAGCAAGGCAATAAAGCCACTAAGACGCAAGGGGTTGCTAAGTGTGGAAAAATGTGAAAAAAAGAAAAGATTATTAAGGAGAGAACAATAAAAGAACTGGAATTAAGAAGACAGAATATAACAACAGACATTGCTTAAATTTCTGAAGATCAAAATTGAAATGGAAAGCAAGAAGCCAGTAGAAATTTCCACAAGCAAGAAGTGTAAGAGAAGAAACTCTTAGCATAGAACTTACAGTTATATCTAGCCATTTCAACTTTTAAGTGATTAGACCTTGCTGCCAATCTCGTCATACACTTAAATTCATAAAGTCTACATACCAAAGAGGAAAGCTCATCAGAACAAATATCATGAAAATATTTATAGAAAAGCACAAGGAAGCTATGCTATGTTGGTGAGAAAGTAACTAAAGCTGAGATGCCAGGTCAGGACCAATAATGTTACAGATACTTGTTTGATTTTATCAAGTATCTTTAAATACATAGCAGAAGCACGGAGCCAGATAAGACAGCAATATTCCTTGTGAGAATGAATTGTAGACTTATAAATGTGTAATATAGATTTAGGCAAGTAAAATTGTCTAGCACAACATAGTGAAACAACTTTTTTTAGCAACAGGCCTAAGAACTGATTAAATATAATCTTTCCACTTCATGTCAGCAGAAAATATTAGCCCAAGAAGGAGTAACTCTCTTGTAAGTTAGCCTCAGCCATGCTGAGGGAAGGCAAAAAAGGTTCTCTCAGATAATTAAAAGAGAGCAGTTTTGTTTTGGAAGCAATAAAAGTAACAAGCCATTTCTTGCCTCAGTTAACAACAGACTGTAAATCATTTCTTATCAGATCAAACAGATCAAACTTACTTTTCGGACAGCAGTAAATAGTTTTGTGAACAGCATAGAATTCAGAACTGATGACATCAGGAAAGTTGTTGATGATTTTGAGGAAATAATAATTGAAATATTCTTCAGCAGCTCATACAAAACTATGCATCAATAAATTCTGAACTAGGATATTAATTAATTAGACAAATTATTTTATTCACTAATTGCAATGGTCTTGTGTTAAATAAACTAATAGAAATTTTGTATTTATTATTGATTTATTGGAAATGATGATAGGAAATCAGAAAAAGTCTTCCAGAAAGTAAGCAACATATTAAGGAATCAGAAAATGTACATAGAAACAAAGAAAAGAGTGCTCAATAGCTATATAGTATCTAATCTCCTATATTGCAGTGAATGCTGGACAATTACTTCACAGATCAATCAGGGACTTGCAGTGACAGATATATATTTAAGAATACCATAGACAGAATATGAGTGCAAAGAAGAAGTCTGATGGAAACTATGAACTACAAGGAAACTTAAATTTACAATCAGAAAGCTATTGTTGAAATTTTGCGGTTACATAATAGGGAAAGAGGGCCTAGAGAATTTAATACTTACAGGGCATATTGAAGAAAAGAGAAGTAGTTTACTAGTATTACATACAGAAATGCAATAATACATCAATGTAATACTTGACTTGTGGAGGACTTAACAACTTGTTTTCAGGATTTGACTATACTGACTACTTTAGTGTCAGTCTCTTTACTTCTTGCTGCTTGCTATCACATTTCTTGGATGTTTTATTTTTAAAACGAGATTGCAAAATATTTAGAGAATGAACTTGCCCTGGATAATAATTGATCCATAGGAACCGTCTATGTCTAGTGGCAATTAGTTACCATTTTTAGTGCCACACCCGTTATGGGAAGGCAAAGTTCTTTATCTGTGGATGATTCAGTAACATCTTTAATTATAATTTATTGAAAAGTTGACTAGTTTATTGAATAGAAGATGAGTTAGGGTAACAGTGTTTAGAGTTAGGGTTAGCAATATTACTAGTACCCCTAGGAGTTTTTCAATTGCATAATATAATATTTTAATTAAACTGCATTATTTGACATTTGGTAAGTTTTATTGGAAACTATTTCCCATTTCTGAATGTCTATAATTTAACAAGGAAAAATATTGTAATTAAAATTAACCTAAAATAAGAACATCTTGGAATTTGAAGTCACTTGTTTCTTTCTTAGTAATGAGAGCACTACATGTGATTTTAATATCTATCTATCTATCTATCTATCTATCTATCACTTTCTCTCCTTTATATATATATATATATATATATATATGAATTGATAAAATTATAGCTTTAAGGTATGCTTAATATTGTGTTTAACCATACAATAGGCTCTTGCCACTTGGTGTTGACTTCAGTTTCCATATATATATATATATATATATATATATATATATATATATGTATATATATGGAGAGAGAAGGAGAGAAAAAGATTGATAGATATTAAAATATATATTTTAATATCTATTGATCTATATATATATATTTTATCGATATATATATATATTTTAATATCTATCGATATATAGATATATATATTGTTTAACTTTAATATTTATAGGGGTAGAGTTCTCAGTATTGAAGAGAGAGTATTTTTAGATATAAGCAATGTAAAAATGAGGATTAACACTGTATGATGACCATCAGTTTCCTACCTCAAGCAAACAAATCATTGTGGCCTGAAACAGACAGTAACCATGCAGTGTTGATACCTATGCCTACACTGCTTATCTCTCTCTCTCTCTGTCTCTCTCTGTCTCTCTCTCTATATATATGCATATATATCATCCATCTATATATATATATATATATATATATATATATATATATATATATATGTACAGAGAGAGACAGAGAGAGAGACATGGATGGCTGAAAGTATATATAGTATATGTGCCAACAAGTGAGATACACATTTTGCAAAATATCACCTGCTTTCCTTGAAAATGAATATAATTTCCATGTATGCTATATTTATTGTTAAAAGTGAAAGTGCTCAATACCAGAGATAGAGCTTATGTAACTATAAAACTGGACACTAATGTCAACACCAAGTGGTGATAGTTTGTTTCATACTTGAATATCAGTCTTCGTGGCCTGAACATTGCGTTCAAGCATGAAACAGCTACTTTCTCAGATCAACTGTTAAAAATTGCCTGTAGTAAATGAAGTGTGTAGGTCTCAGCATAAACTATCCTTCTTCAAATCTTTCAAACAGGCTCTACAGAATCACAAACAAAGAACTGTACCAAATATCAAAAATCACATCACTTAAGAACTTTCAGCAATAGTAACAACTAAAATGCATAGCACATGTAAATTGAAGAGAAAATAATGACATAATCTATATGTTGACATTCTACACTACTTAGAAAAAAGATTAGGAAGGAAACCCCCATCAGTACTGGAAAGTTCAATAACAGCTACTGGACTTGGGAAACCTATTTTTATAAATTTCAACTGAATGTGGTACTGGCTGCTTGGTCATGAATGCAGAATGTTTCCATATTAAGAAATGACTAATATTGCCATTACAAATTAATTCAATTTTCTCTTTGTTTAATGGCTAATATTTTTTTTAATATGATTTTTTTTAATGGCTAATATTTTTTTAATGGCTTTGAACCTCATGGACTAGTACTACAGAATTACAAAAACTGTACCAAATAACAGAAACCACATCACATAAGGAGTTTCAGCAATAGTAACAACTAAAATGCATAGCACATGTAAATTGAAGAGAAAATAATGACATAAGCAAGATTGCCTGAACAAAATTTCTGTACTCGAGGGAAAATTACAATCTTTACAACTACAACAATGATAGATAAAGTAAAACCTTTAATTACTTAGATGACGACTGCTTGGAAATACCAGGTGATGTACAGGTGATGTAAGGGTGGTCGAAACCAAAGTTCGAATTCCACTCAGATCCATTACATTCACTTACATGCTGATACCCTTGGGAAAGGTATGAATTCTCTTCTTCTCCCCACACCAATGGGTAAATAGCAGGACAGTCTGGGTTCTATAGCCTTGGATGGCATCTGGTCTACCACAAAAAGAAATGGCAACCTACTGAGAGAAAAAATATACCTCATCAGTCATGTATCGAAAGATACATGTTCACCTAAGCGTGAATCACACATAGCACATAACTGACTGAATGGTTGGTGTTTCAGGAATGAGAAGCAGGAGAGTCATGTTTGAATTCCAGTTGAGTTCATTGCATTTACTTAGGGACAAATACCCCCTGCTATGGGTTAAATAGTATGACTTGTACATGGAAAAATAATTGTTACAGTTACAAGTTATTTCTAATTCATCCAAGATACTCTGAGCCTGTTAAGAAAAGGAATGCTCATCCAAAGCACATGACGGTGCCAAATAAACTCTGGAGAGAGTTGAGTCATGTGAGTGCACATTCTGCTGTAGGCGGAGACAGTGTTTGATGATGATGAATAAAACAATTAAATAATTAGAAAGACTGATTGAAATATCAAGAAATTGACAGAGAAAGGAATTTATTGGGATATACAAGCAATGAATAAAACAAAATGGATTCAATAATGAGAAAGTTAGATGAAAAAAGAAATGAGATATAAACTGACTGGATTAACAAATTAACATAGGGAAGAGATAAAGATAAAAATAAATATAATAGGAAAGATACCTACATGCAGTTATATATATATATATATATATATATATATATATATATATACATATATGTAGAGAGAGAGAGAGAGAGAGAGAGAGAGAAGGAGAAAGAGATAGATAGATAGATACTGACCAAGACAGACTTACCATAAAAAATACACCCATGCAGACACATAATCTTGCAATCTGTATTTTAGACTGATCTCAATAAATGTTTCTTAGACATTCTAATTCCCAACAGCCTTCCAATCAAAACATCCAGGTATTAAATGTCTGTTGCTTATTGAACCTCTTGCATGATTAGAGATGTCCTTGCGACTGCAATAAAACAAGCACGAAATCTAATAAAAAAATTAATCCTATCAAGTTAAAATTTACGATGACATTTCTAACTTTTCTAGCTATGTTAATGAAGTTCTCCATTCTTAAGACAAACTAGTTGCAAATATACAGTCTGTATATTAAAACAGTCTGCAATTTCTACATCCAACTTAACAATGCATTGATTGATTTGTTTTTTATGGCTTATCAACCTTTTGCAGGTTATTTAAAGCCAGCAAATATTTTTAGATTGTAAGAATGTTTTGGCAATAATAATTACTTATTGATACAAGTCCTACTAAATAACCCATAGCTTCCTATCGTTACTTGCATGTAAGTGAATATAATGAACCCGAATGGAATTGGAACCCTGCTCCCTGATTTCCAATTCAGGGCCCTTATCCATTACACCACCCACACATACATGCTTACAGCACCTGGCATTCCCAAGTGGTCACCCATCTATGTACCAACCTGGCCCAATGTTCTTAACTTCAGTGATTGTACAGAACCTGTGTTTCGGTGAGATATAAACCTTCGCAATGTAAGCAAACACTTTAGTATATTTTCACAAGGAATGACACATATCCAAACTACCAGGGGGGGTATAAATCAAAAGGGGGTAAAAACTCCGCCACTTGAAATATACAACTGCCCACCAAGATCAGAGGTCAGCCCCTGTCGTCCAAAGTAGTGTTCTTTTATTGGTGTAAAAAAGCTGTGATTGGTCAAGACTGGTAGGCAAGTGCAAAAATTACTTGATTTCATGTAAAGTAGAACTGACTTTGGTTTTGATTTCCTTTTAAAACAACCAACACAAAGAAGACAGATTCTTTTTCAAAGTAAGACTTTCTACTTTATTGCTATATTGTAAGAATTTTTTGGCAATAATAATTACTAAGTGAGACAATTCCTACTAATTAACCCATAGCTGGGAGGAGAATAAGTGAATTCATATCTTTCACAAGGGTATTTGCAAGTAAGTGAATATAACAAATCCAACTGAAATTGGAACTCTGATCCCTGATTTCCATTATTAATTACACCACCTAAACATACATGCTTACAGAACCTGGTATTCCCAAGTAGTCACCCATATAGGTACTGACCTGAACCAATGTTGCTTAACTTCAATGATGGTACTGAGATATGGTCATAAGCCTTAGCAATGTAAGCAAACACTTTAGTATACGTTCACAAGGAATGACACATATCAGCCATTTATTACAAATATTGATCAATGGGGAAAAATAATGACGTGAACAGGGTTCAAATCCAAAGGTTATAAATCATAAATCCAAAATACTAATTGTGTAAATCAAAAGGGGTCAAAAATTAGTATCCACCACTTGCAGCTTACAACTGTTCACCAAGATCAGAAATCAACCCCTGTCGTCCAAAGTAGTTTTCTTTTATTGGGGTAAAAAAAAGTTGTGATTAATTGAGACTGCAAGTACGAAAATTACCCTATTTCAAGGCTTTACTAAAGTAGATATAATCTTGGTTTTGATTTCCTTTTTCAACAAACAGCTCAAAGAACACATGTATAAACATAAGAGATGAAGAAGACGATTTTTGATTCACATTTATTTGTAAACATATGGAATGAAAATTCACAGACCATACTTAATTTGGTCGAATAATAAGTGATTCACAATAATAATAATTATTATTTCAAAAAATAATTGCAAGTGGTATCTGAATGTTTCCAGGTAAGGGTTCAACTCCATAATTGATTCAATTCATATACAAAAGCTGATAATTTTTTAAGGTTTTTATTACTTTCCAAAAATATTCTTTACTTGAATATTGTTTTCCATTCTCGTATACATCTCTTTTAGAGATAGATCAAAAGTTTCTTAACTAATTAATATCTGAAGGAGCTTGGGAATAGTCATTTAATTTGGTGTCTTTTAAACATTTTTTGGCAAAATGTTCAATAGTAAGCTTTGAAGAATATCATTGCAAATTTTCATACATGAATATAGACTTTAGTTTCAGGTTTCTTACTTGGGAGCAGTACCACTCAAAAAACATTATATTCAATAATTTACAATAGTTCTCTGAACCAATCTTAACACCAGCATCTACTTTGAAGGAGACTATAATTTTACTGCCAACAATTTTAAACCTAATCATTACTTAATATCTTTATTGTTGTCTTCTAAGCCATTTTAGTAGACTCCATGAATGATACAGCTCTAGCCAGGCCATCAGGTCCATCCAATATAGCTCTACATTCATCACTATAAGTAAAATACATTTTCAAGTACAATTATATACTCTTGTATCATGCAACTTTTGGAGACCTAATTTTGAAGTTAATTTTATAGGGGTCACATCATACACAAGATATAAAATTAGCATATGTACTGTTGGCTCTAGTTACATCATTGACTAAAATATATATCCATTTACTGTAGTCAAATTAACTTCAAAATTAAGTCTTCAAAGGTTGCATGATACACAAGTATATACCTCATTTCTCATTGTAATATTTACTTAAAAGGTGGTAGTAGTTGCTTGCATGTCATTCTTCTTCTCTGTGCTATGTCCCTTCAGAACATTGAGGATCATGGCTCTCCACAATTTTCTGCCCTTTGTAGATCTTAATAAATTTTGTCATTTTATTATCTCTTCTAGCTAATGTTTTAATATTCCACATCTTTTCTCTCTTTGTTTACATTCTTAGTAGCAGCTTCTTCTAATATGTTCTTTTCTTCTTTATTACCAGTTTAATTTTTTGTTAGCCATTCAGCTTTTTTTGAATATTACCAATTTTAATTTTTCTCAAATCTCTTTCTTGTGATGTTGTTAAAAACAGTTTTCTTCTACTTAAAGTTTTAAATTTCATTTTTGATTGTTCTATGATAACTTTTTAATTTTGTACAATTCTCAATACTCTTCCCATTACAAAATAAATTTGAAATATCTTTGTTCATTTTTGAATTTATAGGTTTATATATGAGATTAAAGAGCAAATAATAATAAGTGTATCATTATATATATTTATTTAAAATATAATGGAGAAAATGGTATCATAAAATTCACACCACCAAATAAACTATTGCAAATATTTATGATAAATCAAAGATTGTAATCTAAAATTCATGTTGATTATTTATATCTTGAAATTTTTTTTACCAAGATTGGTTAATACTAATTTTACTGTGAAATTTATTATTGACTTGTATAACAAAATCTGTAATTGTTTTGATAAATTCTCTTCCAAATCATTCTCTGGAATTGGATAGCAGAATTTGACATTTCTTTCTTATTTTGTAATCTTTGTCTTTGTGCAGAAAAATAATCTTCCTTATGAAGATAAAAGATAAATCCTGTCATTTACAAAAGCTTTTAGAACACAAAGAGACAAAATAACCAATAATAACAAAACAACAACAACAACAACAACAAAAAAAATATAATTTGATAATTTTGTTAACACAAACAAGAATTGTCTGCTTTTATTTTCTCCACTTCTCCTAATTCAATATAATTCATGGTCACATCCTAAAATGGCTAACAATGCTTCAATTTAACATTTCTTTAATGGCAGATTGCTTTTCCTCGTTAGCAGCTCATAAAAGTAATTAAACCATTTGCTCAAAGCGTTAATAGTGCCCTGCTGCAGGGGATTTTTTTCTCTCTGCTGGAATTTGCTATTGTGACTTTGACATATCCATTAGAGAGCAATGCCTTGCCTTTTCTACTGTTGCTATCAATTTTGAGAATATTTTTGCTATCCCCAATATAAAAATAAGAAAAAGATATTTTATTTTTACTTACACAGCATAAGTAGTTATTCTTTTAGATTAGAAAATGAAGGTTTTGTGTGAAATGAAAGAAATTATGTACATTATCATTGTAGACCAAATACATTCATACAAACATTATTTAGGGCAGTGCTATTCAAAGTGGTGGTCCACGGATGGTGCCAGTATGTGAACCATCAGTTACCGGTACATGGCTAGTATCCAGGCCATGCTCAGGAATCATTTGTAAAGATTAAGGTTATAAAATTTTAATGAACTGCTTATTTTTTATTACTTTTTATATCTTTTGATATTATTTTTGAAAAATAAATGGAAGATAAAAAATAGTCAACTTTTATTATATTCATTATATATATCATTTCCAGTATAAATTAATATTACAACAAAATATTGCAGGTATGAGAAAAAAATGCCTGTCCTCCATATCAATTTGTTTTATTTAAATAATTGCACTATAACTTTGTTACCTTTAATGTGTGCATTTTATATTAATAAAATAAGTTTTCCTATTATTACATAAATGTATTTACCCTTTTTTCTAAATTCATGTTAGTGGTCTGTCAAATTTAAAATTATACATTTAGTCATCCATGAAGTTCAATAGGTTAGTGACCACTGATCTATAACATGTAGATAATTATAGAAATTTTTTATTACTTTTTATATCTTTTAATATTTTTTGCAAAATAAATGGCAGATAAAAAATAGTCAACTTTTATTATATTCATTATATATATCATTTCTGATATAAATTTATTATGACGAAATATTATAGGTACGAGAAAAAAAAATGCCTGTCCACCATATCAGATAGTTTGAGAAACACTGATTTAGGGTATTATTTTAAAAATATAATGACTAAAATTTACTCTTGTTTATTATAACTATTTGAATATCATACAATAATATTTGCTTAATATAAACTGGGTGTATAAAAATTCTTGGAATAATCCATAAAACTGATGTTTGTTCAGATTTTGTTTGTTTAACTGCATATCAACTCCTTATTGGTCATTTAATGCCAAAATTTAATTTTCATGGGAGTTTTGAAGTAAGAAAAATATGATATATGTTATTTTGCTTTCACAATTGAATACATGGTAGATGATACTCAGGTTTTGTACATATACATGTTTGTGTAGATATAATTACTAGAGGTGGTGATGTGTGTGTTTTATGTTGTAGTTTTGTTAAAGTTATATTTTGGAATACAGTTTGATTTAAGAAATTGTAGGGTGTTATATGAATTAATGTCATGAAAGAGTTCTTTCATGTAAATTGTTTGGTTGGCTCATTTTGTTTAGCAGCATATCAACACCTCTATGGGTTATTTAATGCCAAAATCTAAATATTTTGAATGCAATTGAATGCCTTTAATTGGATCAGGGTGGATCTGGGGACAACAGCAATTTAGAGGTGGTACCATGCTCCTCAAATCCTCCAATCTCCCAATCTTGCTGCTGGATGTAGTTTATCATCATACTGAGGACTATGTTAAGATTTTAGAATGTGGGTTGAACTGAGAATTTTGCAATATAATATTTTATATACATATATACAAATTACTTGAAATATTATAATTAGTGAAAACATGTTTTTGAGCTGGCATCACTGCTTTTTTAACACTATAAATCTATTTCTACAGGCTATTCATGCTGTATGTTGGTGAAAGTTCTGTGCTATTAATTAACCAACTAACTCTAATTAATATTAATACTTGGACTAGATCTTGAATACAGGCAGTTTAATTTAAGCATGCAGATAGTCTCTGTGCACTATATCGTTTTTTCTTGATATATTTTGCAGCGTTGGAAATATCTGAATTTTTCCACAGGACTTTGAAATATATTTGTAAAGCATGTTAGCTCGATTTGACCAGACTGACATAGTCACATAGCTTTCTTTTCTAGCTGGTAGGCCTTTTATTTTTATTTTAAAAAAAATGAAATGGTTGGACCTTGGAAATACCATACAGGCATTATTTAAAACACCCATTAAGGGTAGGGGTAAAAGAAGAAAGAAAAGAACAAAAATAATGTGTGAAAATAGAGAAAATGAAAATAAAAATCATGAACAGAAAGCAAAAATGGGCACTTGGATGACACATATGGCTACTCCCTAACACTGCTTCAAATACATAGAATACCCCCATTCACTTTTTTCATCAGTGTAGCAGAATTCATGTGATTGCCTAGACAGTGCACCCAATAAATAAAAGAGAAATGTCCCCATTTTCCTGATTGATAGAAAAACGCAAAAGATTTTCAAGTCCACTAAAGGCTATGTTATAAAGTCATTGCCTGGTTTGAGTGTTCAATTATCTATCAAAGACAAGAATTTTCCAATGTAGGATATTTATTTTAATCATTTCACCCCAGGCAAGGCAATAAATCCACTAAGATGCAAGGGCTTAATGAGTATTAGGAATATGAAAAAGAAAAAGAAACGCTATTAATGAGAGAGGGCAGTAAAAGAAAAATAATTAAAAATACAGAAGATAACGATTGAGATTGGATTTAAATTTTTGAAGATCAAAGTTGACTGGGAATAAGAAGCTAGAAGAGAGTTCTACAAGCGCAAAGTGCAAGAGAACAAGCTGTTAGCAAAGAACATA